>JARJCQ010000100.1:0-380034 GCA_029281465.1 Mycena epipterygia | reverse complement strand
CTCGCTGAATTAAAAAAAATCTCTACCGCCAACCGACAGAACCCACAGAACCCACAGTACCGAATTCCAGCTAAATCTTAGTAAAGGAATTCTTTGGGTCAATTGAAACGCTTGGGTGAAATTCTCCAAACTAACGTCTGTTCCGAGATCCCCAAGGAAAACAAATTTTCCACTCAACATCATTGGAGCCCACCGCGAGGGGAAATAAACCCAATAAAATCCTAAATTCCTTTCCTTCGATTCACAGTTCACAGAAACAACCGCAGACAGTAAACAGTTACAGGTCACCGAATTACCGCAGACAGATAACCGACAGCAAAACCCGACAAGAGGCGCACTGAGTAAGCCGCCATCAAGAAAAGAATATTCAGACTACCGACAACAGTAACAGATTAAGTACAGCTAACCGATATGACCGGAATTTTCTTCAACGAAGAACAACGCAAAGAATATGAGACTGCGTTCCCCTACCATGCTCAGGCTGGACCTTCAGGGCATGCTACTCCAGGAACACCACGAATGTCCAAATTAGATAAAGGAAAGAACAGAGCAAAGTCCCGAGGCAGTTATTCGTTAATGGATGCCTCCGACGAGGCAGAAGATGGATTTAGCTCACGGGGGCCCAGCCCATCCTCCACACCTGAGCCTCAGCGAATGGCTGCCCCACCTCCGCCAGTGTCATTTAGTGCGCCACTACGAACATCACTGGATATGCCAATAAGAGGAAGTAAAGAAGCACCTAAGACCTTTCGAGGTAAGCATACAGAAGTTCAACGATTTATTGACCATTTTGAATTATTATTAAACAAATGCAGGGTCACTGATGATCAGGAGAAATGTGAACAGGTATTGAATTATTGTACAGTGGATGTGCAGAATGTGATTCAAACCATGGAAGGATATGAACAGCGGAAGTGGAGTAAGTTACGCAAGGAAATTTTGAAACAATTTGATGCGGAAAGGGCGCTTCAGAAGTATAAGCCCGCCGATGTTGAAAGGTATGCAGCAAAAATGAAATCACAGCCTTGCTATAATCTTACGCAATGGAGAAAATACTACATCAAGTACAACGCGATCGCAGGAGGACCTTTAAAACGTAAGCATTTAAGTAAGGAAGATTATCTTGCATACTTCTGGATTGGAATTCACCCGAATCTGCGTCAAATTCTGGAAAATCGTATATTGCAAACAAATCCATACAGAGACGACGAAGCTCAGTATACGATGAAAGAATTGAATACAGCTGCAGAATGGTACTTTCGCCGAAATAAATATGAATCATTGATGGTAAAAGCAGCAGAGTTTGGCGAAGAATTGGAGGAAGACGATTCAGGGGAGGACTCGGAAAGTGACACATCAAGCAGTGATGATTCGGAGTCTGACTATGAGGAATATAGGCGGAAAAGGAAACTAAGAGAAAAGAAGAAGAAATTAGAACGGAAGAAAAAGTTGGCAGCAAAAAGGGACGTACCAAAGGAACGACAAAAATTCCAAGGTAATGAAGAAGAAGTGGCAGGAATGATCAGGAAATTGAACGCGATGAGGCTGGATGACCCTGAATATGCACCAATCTATTATAAGGTCATGATGGCAGATAAGAGTGGAATTGTGAAAGAATGTGTCAAACCACCGTTTGAGAAGAGTGAAAAACCCCGCACCAGGTACCAAAATAACCCTCCACCTCCAGGGCCAGACAAGAACAATTCGCCTGCAACCTATCCAAACAACATTCCTCTGGGAACATCCGCATCCGGCGGCGGCGGCGGAGACAATTGTTTTGGGTGCCTTGAGGCTGGACATCGGATTTTTGAGTGCCGACATATAGCCGAATTGGTTCAGAAAATGTCATCAAGTTCAACGAGGAGACCAGACGAATGGTTATGAAGAATGGAGAAGCAATTAGGCGGAATCCAGGTGAGTCTTTAGTTCAAGCAGCGGAAAGAATCGCCGGCGGCAATGCGCCGCGCGTAATGTTCGGCATCCTGGATCCAATGATGGATAGGCAAAAGGCAGTGCAGAATTTCTACCAAGAATATGAACAAAGGGCGAGAATCGTCGAAGTCCACAGTGGAGAAGAAAGCAGTGCCGAGGAGGAATGGGGATGTATGAGTTCGGACAAAGAAGATCTGTCAGAATTGACAGATACATTTGAGGAAATCGGCTTGTCCACTCCACGGTGACGTATACAAATTCGCCATATGTTCAAAATGCAGAAAGAACTGTGCCGAGTACAAGGACGGCACGAAAAGAAGTCTTTGATGGCGTGTACCCGCCGAATAGAGAAAAAGCAAAGAATAGAGTAAGAGAGATAGTAGAAAGAAGCATGATAATAATAAAGAGACGCGTAATCAAGCACAGCCCCCTGTGACAGTTCCGACGGATCAGCCACGCCCCGCGGAGAAGTCACCTATTTTGGAAGCTGGGAAATGCGTGTCTCCAGAAAATCAGCGTCAATGGATATGGTACCGGAAGTGATTCCAATAGAAGCACGCCGAGCTCGCTTTGATAAATCGAACGATGATGAAATGGAAGACATACGAAACAAAGAAAAGCCTGGGAAGAAAATTACAGGAAAAAGGATTGACGAGAAAGGAAAAGAAAATGCTTCTCCAGAAATAGATGACACACCTGCCGCAAAAAGTTCGGGGCGGCAGTCTGAGCTATCCGCTACGGTGGACCGGAAACAAGTAATGGAACGTATATTGGACAATCCGGTAGTACTGTCTACGAGGGAAATAATGGTATTGTCAAAAGAAATAAGAAACGACTTCCAGGATTTAATCAAGGTGAAAAACGTCAAGGCAGTATTATTAGGCAGTTCCCAGAATCATCCTTTAATTGCAAATTTAGACTGGCCCAGAACGGAAGGAATTTTAATTAAGATAGAGATGGAAACGGGAGGGAAACCGGTATGCGCGATAATAGATACTGGCTCCCAATTGGACGTTGTGCGAGCTGATATCGCTGCATTAAGCATTCGAAGGGCAGTAGATATGAGTCACGTAACGAATATGAATGACGCAAATGGTGGAAGGGGCCAGCTGCAAGGATGGATTAGGGATGTAGAATTTAATTGCGGAGGAGCCAGGACGGTAACCGACCTATGGGTATCACAGAAAGCACCGTTCGAGCTCCTTCTGGGACGGCCTTGGCAGAGAGGAAACCTAGTAAGTATAGATGAACGAGAAGAAGGTACGTACTTAATTTTCAAAGATCGCACAACGAGGAAGCCGAGATTTGAGTTATTAGCGGTTCCGTATGACGGATCGCCAGCTGATTTTCGAGTTGAAACTACAAATCATTATCAGTCATTCGCTTTATTTGAGGAAGGACATACGCATGCGTCGGAAAACACGAAGCGCGACAGCCAGAAGACCTGACTAGTAACAATAAAGGAAAAGACAACGAGGCCGAGAAGCGAGAATTACCGAGCAAGGAGCCAATAAGAAACGAATCAGAAGCAAGGTTGTATCTTTTGAAAGCATTTCTCCAAGCTGGCCTGTTTTTGGTAAAGACATTTTTGGAAGGACTTGAGATTCAAATTCGAGCAAAACAGGAAAATGAGGAGTATAAAAGAAAGGTTACGTACGACAGAAACCCCCAGCGAAACTCTCAAACCTTTTCAACCATGCCACCCATTCCTGATGTATCCTACGCACCAGTTGCGGAACCTCGCTCGCCGCACCTAGCCGCTACACACGCGAAATCGACCTTTCACCTGATAATCTTCAGTATTTTCTCGCATCAATTTTCATCGCCCGCCTTCTGCGGCTCCCCTTTTGACGAAAGCACCAGACATGGACGAGGCAGTAATCGACGGTGCTGTTGAACAGTGGGTGAAACTGCTCGCTGGCCAGCCCATCGAAGCCAATGCGACTTTCGCCGCCTCCCCGCACTCTACGTACCATGGATACGAAGTCTTACCCAACGGTCAGATTGTTGATCATTACACGGCGGGAACGTCTTCCGAGTCCACAGGAACCCGGAAACCAACCTTCCATACACATCTACCGGTCACGAAAGCATTCGCAAGCTACGAGCGCCCGCGGATCCTAGACAAGCTTGGCCTCTTGAGGCTCCATATCCCACCAATGCGCGACTTCGGGAAGAGATGATCAAAATGACCCCTCTTGATCCTCCACCGCCTGGCCAATCAGGTTTCCCTGTCCACGCAACCTTTATTCCGCCCCCATTGGAGCAGCTTTCGGAAAAATTACAAGCGTACCGAGTGAGTCTTGATGATAACGGACTACCGGACGGTGCTGACAAACCGCAGGAGAAAAAGTTTGCCCAGGAAGGTCAAGAAACCGCGCATCAGCTTGTACCTGAAATTAATGTGCTCGCTGTGCGGCCTCGCGACACTATATTACCCACCATATCGCCTGGACACGAGCATTTACATACCTTCACGCCTTGCCCTAAGAAACAACGGGACGAGCATGGTTCAGTCTCCGAACCAGTGAAGGACGACGAGGACCCACCTGAATTAATTTTGTCGCAGACTGAAGCTCAGGTATGCGATCTTCAGAGGAACCGCGAAGAAGGAGCGCTTATCCAGGTCCAACAGAAACTTGATAAAGATATCGAGAAGCGCGTCACAAAAGATTTGACGTTTGTTAATGATGGATCACCTGTAGGACAATTATTATCGAGTGACGAGGATAACGACCTACCCCTACCCGAATTAATCTCCGCGTCGTCCGACAGCGAGGATGAATCTCTATCAATCTGCGTTGCGTGCCTGGGCGAGCCTCATGAAACTCTCTCCGATTGTCCGCTCTGGGGGCGTGCCGAGACCGATGCAGCGTCGGATTCGGGGAAAGCAACGAATCAGAACACACTATTCCCTACCTCGTCAACCGACAGATGATTGTGGACGCGCTCGCGGACGCCACGCGGAGTGCGGAATTAAAACGAGTGCTCGACGTAGCCCTTGCTCCGCCCTTGAACGAGCTTTTGTCAATGGAGGGGCGCGAGCGGTGCCTATATATGTCTGGCAGACGCAGCCATTGAAGCTCGACGTGCGATGGCAAGGCTTTTACAGGAGGAGGACGAAGGCGCACGAGAGGTAGCAAAGACGCTAATCAATGATGATGAACTGCCACCGGAACCCGCATCGAGCTCCGAATTATCCTTAACTCCGGTTGGAGGTTCTGACTCACCGCCACTCAACGAGCACCCGTTCTTACGCTCAATATCGACTCACCCCTTACTTCTGCCGTTGATTCCCTGTCGCCTTCCGTATCCCCTCTTAATTCTCCCCGGAACGACTCCGATACCAACGAGGCTCGATCTACCACTTACTGCGATGGACAATCTCACATTAACTGGTCCAATTCGCCTGAACCTGCGCCAACGGCCACTTCATCAGACGAGGATCTTGCGCACTTTACGCTCAAATTGGATACCTCTTCGATCGCCGTTCAGCTAAATACATTGTCATTCGTTAATGAGACCCCTGCTGTCACTGAATGGTCAGTTTGGTCCGAAGATTTTGACATCGATCCAAGGCTAATACTAGACGATGCGGTTAACAGGGCTTCAGCACAAGTCCCCGAACGTATTGTAGCGGACGATGGAGAGCCCTACCAGGATATCGCGGAATATACGGTACGAAACGAACTTGCTAGTGATTCGGCAGGAGCAATGGGGGCGTCAGACCAGCGTCGCGCGGAAACAGGCCTAAACTTCGACTACCAGCAGCCAGAAGGGTCTTTCGCGACTCAGCAGTTGGGATTGCGCATCTGGCACCGCAATGGAGTCAGTCATCAAGATCAACACAATTTTATGAAGACGAAGTAATCGGCCGGCCGCTGCGGGATGCGCTCGCCGTATTATATGGACCCCTTCGCGAATTTCTGGACTTTCCGTCCATGGCAGCGCAGGGAGTACGTGATCTTCAGCTTCTATCCACCATCCCTCTCGACACACCGACGCATTCAGTTTACCCCGAAGACGGCGCTGCGCCTGATCTTACACAGTCCGCTACCTCGCTCGACTACAGTCTCCCAACTCCTCCTCCAGAACCCGTTGCAGATGAGTACAGGGAAGTCGACGGCATCGACTCGCCCTCTTCAGAATTGGGACGGAAACGCAAGATGCCAGATGGGGAGCGACGAGGGGAATTTCAAGGAGGAACGCGCAGAAACTTCGTAAGTTTCATGGAGACGCCTTGCGACGTACTGTTATTAAACACGAGGCATTTCAAGCAACGGGGCTCGCAGACCCTGAAATCATCAAGCAATTCGCAGGAGCGAGACTGGCCGTATTGGAAGGATTATCCTGGATCGAAAGAATTATCTGGCATCGATACGACGTGCCCGAGGTACGCAGGTTATACGCGCATGCTGTGGAACATTGCGCTCACCAATGATCTACTGCGGCCTATCAGCACCACTTTCCCAGCGAGTACGTCCAACATCCGTTGCTGTTCGACTTTGAAGCAGCAAAGGTCCACGTCGTATGGGGAGTCCTTCAGCAGCGTAACCGCCATGTGCTCGCTGGCTATTTGCAAGACTTTCTTGCCATCCGACTTCGCGACCAATATGCGGTCTCGCAACTACTCAACGCGGGCTGCCTTCATGCCGCCTATCCATCCAATAGCACTCGCTACTGGGACCTCATCCCAGCGGAGGATTTTGTCGGGTCAGAATACGACTCCAGTTTTGATCCGAGCGATTCCGACTCCGACTATGGCGAATTCGTGTACCCCGATGAAGACGAACAAGCTCCATCCGTTTCTGAAGGTCGCGACACGTGCGACCCTGATGCGTCCCCTTATTTTCTCAAGATGGACCGCGATGGGGGCCACGATGACAGGAAGCGCGATGCTGACAGCAGTAGCACTGGCAGCGCCGCCCACTCTGATCGCATCGGCAGCTGGGTGGAGGCTAATCGCCAAATTTCCGCAGCAGACTTCTGATTTGGATGGTAACGTTGTTGTTTATCAGTCCTCCGCGGAAAGTCTAATGATTTGTAGAATTCGATCACCTTGCTCTTTCGATACTTGGATTGTCGCTGGACCGGCCACCACTATTCCCTGCACCCTTTTTCTGACATCTCGACCTCGACTTACGACTATGCACACGACCCAAGAAGGCGTCGCCCTCCCAACTCAATTTCAATTCCTCTTACCTCCTCTACGAACTCTGACTGATAGCACAACCCCGAAGGTGTGCCACTTGATACGGCGCGAAGCTTCTTGTACACCACTCACGATCAGCGTGGCTTTGTCCCGCTTCATTGTAAAACATTCACCAACCCCCACTCAATTGCTTATGACCCCGATTTTTGAATTACCCCACACTGTACGATACTTAGCGTGGCGCAACGTAGTAGCTACTATTTACGCCGACCGCCAGGAGCGAATTTTGACCGGCGTTGTATTAATATCTTTCCTTCTCAGCATTGTAGTATTTGCGAATATTATGTTGTTGACTATGGAGCGTTTGGATCAAGAACTACGACAACGATTTAGCACCGCGACAAACAATGGTGAAACTTATATTTCACATTGTTTCTCTTACACACTTAGCAATTCCGAGAACAATTGGGAGCCGCATTTTTCTCAACGACCTTCATGCATCACTGATAATTTGGAAAATCCACTTGAAGATATTATTATGACGGCACTGAATGGGAATCAGTTTGAATTCGAAGAGGACGATGAATATGTGTTCTATCCAACAGATCGAAAAGATGAACAAGGCCGAGAGTTTCACTCTTTCACAATGTATAAACGGGTAGATAAAAAGGTGCGACCAGTCTCAACTACCTTTTCACCCGAATATGAAGTGATACGACGGATTCCACGGAATCCATTGGAAACGCTGCCGGAATTACCAAAACATGCGCCCCTATTTATACCTACGAAACGATTGGATGAAGAACGATTAAAAATATTGGAAATTAACAAAGACGGATTTCTGAGCGACGAAGAAGAAAAGCTATTTATACATGTCATGGAACTGAACCAAGAAGCATTGGCTTTTGAAGACTCTGAACGAGGAACCTTCAGCGATGAATATTTCTCACCTTACAAAATTGCGACTGTTCCCCACGTCCCCTGGGAATATAAAAATATACCTATACCTCCGGGAATATTGAAAAAGGTCATTGAGGTGCTGAAATTAAAAATCGAGGCAGGAGTATACGAGATGTGTCAATCCTCATATCGATCAAGATGGTTCTGTGTATTGAAGAAAAACGGAAAACTGAGAATAGTTCATGATCTGCAGCCTTTAAACAAAGTATCAGTTCGTGACGCAGGTATGTTGCCTATTGTGGATGATTTTGTTGAAGGTTTCGCAGGAAGACAGTGTTATACTGTCTTTGACTTATATTGGGGTTTTGATGCGCGAAAAATGGAGCCTGAAAGCAGAGATATGACTGCTTTTATGACACCGCTAGGCTTGCTAAGAATAACCTCGATGCCTACCGGGTATACGAACTCGCCAGCTGAATTCCAAAAGTGTATGGTTTTCATCCTTCAAGAAGAAATACCGGATGTTGCGAATATTTTTATAGATGATTTGCCCATTAAAGGCCCGGCGACACGGTACCTGGATAAAGATGGACGACCCGAATGCCTAAAGGAAAATCCTGGAATTAGACGATTTATCTGGGAGCACGCATGCGATGTACATCGAATTATGCATAAGGTAAAATGTGCGGGAGGAACATTTTCCGCAACCAAAGTCCAATGCTGTCGTCGAGAAGTCCTGATTGTAGGACAGACATGTTCACCAGAAGGACGAACTCCTGATATCAAGAAAGTGTCAGCCATTCTGGACTGGCCTCCGCTGAAAAATCCTCAGCAAGTTCGGCAATTTCTAGGCCTTTGCGGTACAGTAAGGATTTGGATTCTTAACTATTCCTTAATGATCCGGCCACTTACTGAACTATACAGGAAAAGCATTGAGTTCCACTGGGATGAACGACGTGAACGAGCTTTTGCCAGAATTAAACAACTAGTTGCGAGCGCACCTGCATTACGACCTATTGATTATCATTCAAAAGAACCCGTAATTCTATCAGTGGATTCCAGCCGAGACGCTGCAGGAATGATACTATCACAAAAAGACGAAATGGGAAGACGAAGACCAGCACGATATGGATCTATTCCTATGAGTGAAAGGGAGTCGCGTTATTCTCAGCCTAAACTGGAACTATTTGGGTTGTACCGTGCTTTACGCCATTGGCGGCTGTATATAATTGGAGTTCCGTCATTACAAGTGGAAGTTGACGCGAAATACATCCAGGGATTATTAAATAATCCGGACTTACAACCCGATGCTGCCGTGAATAGATGGATTCAGGGAATATTAATGTTCCATTTCGCATTAATTCACGTACCTGCAACCAAATTTCAGGGCCCAGACGCATTATCACGCCGGGAACTTGCAGATGGAGAAGAGGCACTAAGTGATGATGATTCCTGGCTGGATGAAATTGCTTTGCTTGCGACTGTATCAGAAAATGGAATTCAGAGAAGTGTAACCATCCGTCTACCATCCTGCAATTTGACACGGTCACGACAAGAAAGCTTGTTGCAGGAAATATTGCATTTCTTGACAACTTTAGAAGCCCCAGATTTTTCCCATGAGCCAAAAGATCGACAGGCTCAAAAGCATCGGCGATTCATTCAACAAGCCACAAAATACATGATCCATGATGGTCAGCTCTTGAAAAGAAATAACGGAGGACCACCACTCACCGTGATATTAGTACCGAGCAGACGACTGAAGATTTTGATACAAGCTCATGAAGAATTAGGACATCGCGGAGTACGCACCATGTGGGAATCATTAAAGATACGGTTCTACTGGCCGAAGCTACATAACGACATCCAGCATCATGTGGCATCTTGCCATACGTGTCAGGTACGAAGCACACGGCGACTAGAAGTACCCACAACAGTGTCAACCCCGGTTGCTTTATTCCAGAAAGTTTATATTGACATCATGATGATGCCCGAATCACCGGAAGGATACAAAATGATCGTAGCAGCACGAGATGACTTGTCAGGAACATGTGAAGCAAGAGCTTTGAAGACAAAGACAGCTGAAGACCTTGCATCTTTCTTCTGGGAATGTATCTATACTCGATACGGGTGTCCCAGGAGAGTGATCACTGACAATGGATCTGAGGTAAAAGCGGGATTCAGAAAATTGATGAAGAACATGGGGATTCCGCATGTAAGAATTTCACCTTATAACAAACATGCGACTGGCGTGGTTGAACAGGGGCACTACACAATCCGAGAGGCAATAGTTAAATCTTGCGGGGGAAAAATAAGTATTTGGCCGCAAAAATTGGCAATTGCCTTACTTGCTGATCGGGTCACCGTCAGCCGAGTAACAGGGTTCTCACCCTACCAATTATTGCATGGAACCGATCCAATCTTGCCGTTTGATTTGACGGAAGCCACATTTATGATAAATGGTTTTCGATCAGGAATGACAACGGCCGAATTACTAACGCTCCGGATTAGGCAACTGTCAAAGCATGAACGAGATATTAAGCGCGCTTCAGAAGTATTGAAGAAGGCCCGATTTAGGTCCAAAGAACAATTTGAAAAACGATTCATGAAGAAACTACAAAAAGACGAGTATAAGAAAGGAGAGCTAGTTTTAGTACGAAATGTGGGAATTGAAATGGAAGTCAGCTCCAAAAGAAAGACTGCAGATCGCTACTTTGGGCCATATGAAGTCGAGAGAAAGAACACGGGAGGAGCTTATATCCTAAAAGAGCTAGATGGGTCCACGTTCCGAAATAACCCTACTGCCGCATTTCGTCTTCTGCCCTACATCACCCGCGATCATTGGTTTATGCGAACAGCCTGGATGGACGAAGATGACGAAGACGACTCAATAAGTGAAGACGAAGACCTTTTTGAGTCATCAGAAGACTAGAAAAGAATGGAAGCCTTATCTAAGCTCGGGTCAGTAACAATTCTAGAGCGATCCTAAGACGGAAATTATGCAGGGTCTCTTCAATTGAAAAGCGGAGTTTTAAAAATCAGCCGATACCAGAATAAAAGGACTTGGAAGGCTGCGCGCAAGCTCGGCCTCTTCTACCAACCTTGCCCACATTCTAAAAATTATTTTGCTTATCGAAACTATGGCTCTACCGCCCATTCAAATTCCTCCAAAAATTCGCCGTCGTGAAGCAGTTTTAGTTGGAGAAGGAACTGTTCACACTATCGCTTTGCCCACTGACGAGGAGGCAGAGGTTTCGAGTTTTGAATCCGACTCGGTATGTGGCATGATGAGATGGATGGAAATCATTACTAACAAACATGCACGTCTTTCTCTCATGACCATCACGACCTTGCCAGGATGAGCTCCCTGCCTCTGCTTCTCGACACTACCTTCGCCATGAAGTCCGCCGACTTCACGACTTTGGAGCAATGTCCTTTCACGTCCGCCAACCGCCACGCATTCGATTCGGGCCTGCACGCCCAGACTCTACCGCTCCTTATTCCTCAGAATCTACACTTGTATCAGCCACCCCACGTTCCGACCAGGCACTTGCCCGCCGTTCACACTCACTCAGTAACCTTCGCATTCGTTCCCTGCCGAACCAGCAGCCCATCGAGTTCCAGCACGTGGGCTCCATTCCATACACCTTCCTGAGTCCAGTCTTTACACTTGACGAGGACACCGGCATCTGCAATCACGAGGCCCTATTTCGCTACCAGGCTTATGCTCGAGATCAACATGAAGGACAGGAAGGTCGGCCCCAGCAGGAATGCGCCCTTATTATCCATCAGTCTCAACCCATTAAAGCGTTTGTGATGCGCACTTACCCACGTCGCCTGCTGGAGCCTGGCGCTATCATCACTTGCTTTGGAGGATTGGAAGGGAAATGGCGACTCACCGACCAGCATAACAAACTCAAAGGAGGGGTTTATGGTTGGGTGGTGAACGAAGACACACGCCAGATGACATGGTTACGGATGGATGGTAGGATCAAACTGCCGACGTGGGGAAGCAAAGTTCGTGCCACATTGCTAGCTGTCAGATCTGCTGTTCGAACCCCTCGCACGCGCACCACTTCCACTACTTCGTTCTTACATGTTTGATGGCCACTACTACTATTGGACTTCTCTTGTAACAATCGCCTCCAACGAACTTTGTACCGTGCTTTTATTATGCAAAATTTCTTGTGACCAGCGTTTAAATGACTGAGGACAGTCAAACTTTAATCAGTCCGCCGCGGATGTTCTACCATAAATAAGTTTGGTATAAAACGCTGGTAATAAGAATTTTGCACGGCCTACAGGAATAATCAAAAAGTATGAAATATGCCAAAGCCGGATCAGTGGCGGATCGGATCGGATCGGACCGGCCTCCAAAACAGGCAACTAGGAATCAGAATGAGTCATTTGGGCCGCGCAGTAAAAGAAGTAGGAAGAATAACTTGGAATGAGTCGAGATGAGTCATAATGAGTCGAGATGAGTCGCAATGAGTCATAACGAGTCATAAAGAGTCGAGATGAGTCAATTTGACTCAGGACAGGAAGGGAACCAAGCCAAAAATAACTCGCACGAAGGGTATAAAAGGACGGTGAATCTGTAGAGACAAGAGCAATAGTTCCCCCCACTTTCCACTGTAGTAACTACAACAATAAATTTTATTCGCATCCTTATTCATTTGCTTGAGCTTTTAAATTCTTTTCAAGACTTTATAAGCCAGTCTCAATACTTCGCACGTCAGACAGCTGCACCCGCCTTACGCACTTCTAATTTAGCTAAAGTTAAGAAGGCTTAGAATAAATATTCTGACCTTGTCAACTCGCTGAATTAAAAAAAAATCTCCACCGCCGAACTGACAGAACCGACAGTACCGAATTCCAGCTAAATCTTAGTAAAGGAATTCTTTGGGTCAATTGAACACTTGGGTGAAATTCTCCGAACTAACGTCTGTTCCGAGATCCCCAAGGAAAACAAATTTTCCACTCAACAGCGCAAGGGGAGAGGTCGGAGGGGCGCACACGCAGACACGTCCCTCCTTGGCACCCTGGCCGAACTGGGCGCGCTGGCCCAGTTCCTTGGCACGCGGGCCGGATACGCTCCTCCCCATGCCCCCCTCTCGGGCCATCAGGCCCGAGCGGTTCGGTTATGGGGACGGTGTCGCGCCACGCGGGGCGGGGGGTGCAGCTGTGGAGCAAGAAGCAGAGGCGGAAGAGTATGTTTTGCTCACCTTTGACCCCAGCTGAAAATTTCATCATGTTCTTTGCGGGACCAGACGCTACCAGCCTCGCCAACGCTTCCCTCGTGAGTGTAACCTTGTCCGTCCCTGGTTCGTACTCGATTTCGTCCATGGGACTGTAGTCCGACGACCGTGGTGCATGGTGTCGTGGAGGCGATGACGACAGCGAGGGAAAATGGTGGTCGTAGGGTGACCCCGGTGTTGCCGGAGAGGTATTCTGCGTGGGCGGTGGCTCCAAGAAGGAAACCCGACGTGCCGCCTTCTTTTTACCTTTCGCCACATTCGAGACTTGTGGCGTTTCAGGCATGGAGTCCTCGACCTCCTCGATGGTGATCGGCCTGGCGTTCTTGGTTCTCTTGTGCTTCTTCACAGGCCACTTGGGTGTCTGCGCCGAACCCTCCTTGGTTGGGACACGTTTGCGAACACGTCCCCCTGACGCCGCCCGCTTCGGTGGACGGGATGGCGACCTGGCTCTCTCGAGCGAGTTCAATAAGCTTGCGATGCGTGCTGACCTCGCCCGCAAGGGTGGCTTGACAGATTGGCCCCTTTGCTTGTGCTGCTCGATGGGTGACAACGGGTTATTGGTCCTCAACGGTGACCGCGAGGAAGACGCGCCTGATCTCTTGGCGCTGCACGTGTCGTCGTCCAGCTGGGGTGAAACCGAACGCCTGTTGTTACCTATGAACCCGAACTCCTCGTCCTCTTCGAACGCACTGTCCCACAGCGCTTCGAGTGCTGCTCTCTCCTCGACTCTTCCCTCTCCTCCTCTTAGGTCCTGCTCCTTCTCCTCTTCGCCCTCTTCGCCCTCCACCTCGTCTTCCTCACCCTCTTCGCCTTTGTCCCCCCTACTCCTGGATCGGGCCCGAGTTTTCGGTGGGGAAGCTTTCGCCTGGGTATTCGCCTTTGTCTTGGACCTGTACACCTTGTCTGCCTTTGAGCGTTCACTTGGCTCGTCGGCGGCGCTCGATGGGTCAGATGCCAAGCTGCCCGGGGAGATGGGTTCTGGATGGGTGGTTTTCCGAGGTCTGCCTCGTGGACGCGTCTCGCCGCATTCCTTGGCCGGTCTTGGTGGCATTGTTTCGACGAAGAGAGTTGAGAGCTATATGACGCAAAAGAGCAGTGGCTCGGAGAGCCGCCTAGCCCAGGGGACTCGTGTTGTACGCGTCGGCGAGTCGACCTGGTGGCTGCCGACAACAACAGTGTGCTGTTGTTTGGCTGCAGCCTTCGGCTGTCTCCAAGCCGGCTCTCTACCAGAAACAAGGTATCTACTCGCTGCGCTCTTAGATCCGTTCATTTATTGTATTTTTCAACGCAAGATAGCCAGACTTATATTCTATGGTGAAAGTCACTGACGCAAACAATGACAACGAAGATTGTGAGGTCATAGTGGTGTGGTGGCTGTAGTGACTCTAGTGGAGTTGCTGTGGACCTCGGTGAACCTCCGACTCGGAGATTGTCCAAAATGTCCTAAAATGTCATGTATTAATTATGTAACATGACATTCGTCATATCACATGCCGTCGGCACGTCGGCTTCATCTGAAGCTCTAGAAGGCCCCTAAGACTAAGTACTGCGCTGCGAGGAGTAACGAGGAGTGAAACCAACATCATTATTTTTTTCACTCTTGGTGTCGTGAAGAATCACTGAAGGGTGATCATTTCTTTCATTGAGTTGGCTTCCGCAACTGTCTTTATTCTGTTTGTGTCCCGCATTTCATCAGGTAGCAAATGTTGGAAATGCACATGATAGCCGGGTTGAACCTAGTACACCATACCAATACACCTACTCCTCGAGTAACATCTCCTCCATCTGAGACTCCTCGTGGTCACGCTGTATAGCAGCCAGAAAATCCTGCAAACCGTCTCCCTCCATTACAGACGTTAGGTTCATCAAGGATAGCCCAATCCGATGGTCAGTCACTCTCTCCTGCGCGTAATTATATGTCCGTATTTTGTCACTTCGGTCGGCACTCTTCACAAGATTTCGCCTACTGGCGCGCCGTGCCTCCATCTCGCGCGTAAGTTTGGCTTGCATCAGACGACTCGCTAACACTTGAAATGCTCGTCGTTTGTTCTGTAGACATTGACATGGAATCTGAGACCAAGTAAGACCCGAGACCGACCTGATGCTGTGACCGTTCATCTTGCATTGCGACGGAAATACCTGACGGAATGTGTGTTAGCCGGACGGCTGATTCGGTCTTGTTAACGTGCTGCCCGCCGGCGCCTTTGGATCGCATGGTTTCGATTTTAATATCGTCCATCGAGTACAGCTCTTCTTTATGCGCATCAGACTCTTCTACAAGTGGAAGCACCTTGAAAATCAGGGGACGGTCAATCCCTGTACCCGTAGAAAAAATAAAAAGAATCACCACCACAGCAACGGTGCTAGTATGCACCCGCCCACTTTGTTCTGTAGCAGGCACTCTTTGTACCCTGTGGACGCCACTCTCCCACCGCAGGGCATCATAGGCTCCAGGACCTTTGATTTCCACCGTAGCGTCTCGCAAGCCTCCACTGTCCAAATCATTGCTCTCAACGACGTTTGCTTTCCATCGAGACACTTGGGCAAGCCGCAAGTACATCCGAAGCATTTCGCCGACAAAGAGGGACGCTTCAGAACCTCCGACTCCAGACTTGAGCTCCATGAGGGCGGATAAGTCGGCCGTCCGCGATGGGGGCACCAAAATGGCCGGAAATCTCGTTTTCACAATCTCGGTCAGAGTTTCGGTGAATGTCGCATAGTCCTCCGACGCCATTGAACGCAGGTCGGGGTCATCCAGGAGTATGGTGGTCTCTCGGAGTGCCTGTCAACTACCATAAGCATAAGTTTGAGGTGTCCGTGTGTTAATAAACGGAACAGACCTCTCGTGTGGCAATCCAGTCGTCCCACGCATTTTGGATGGGTTCTGTTTCTTTCAGCTGCTTTAGGCGCAATATATCTTCAGGACTTGACATGGTCTCTGAAATCTAATTTTGTTAATGAGGAAAAACGTTTGAAGTGCGGACGCACTTGAGAAGCTATAGATGCCCTTTCATCTATACGCTTCTTGACGATGCGCAAAATACGAGCGCCATCCTTTTCTATTTGCCGGATGGCAGAGGAAAAGCGGCGCCGTCCCAGTGAGAGCATACAGAGTGTTCAAAAATTTTGGGAAGACCCCTCAATTTTGACATCAATGCTTTGTCAGCGTATGAAATTGCTTTGGAGAAGAGTATGTACGACTCTGCGTACATACGAGAGTGCAATAAATTTAGTACTGTCTACAAATGCGTATTGTTCGATGCATGTCCGTCCTCGAGCAGTAGGTAAAAAAAGAGTGAAAGAGAGTGTGGGCTCGGGAACTGAAATGAAAGGGAATAGCCTTTGTAGAAGCGAGAGGAACCAAGGTGAAAACCTAGCAAGGAGAACGAGCAAGTGTATGTACAAAGCAAACAGAAAGCGCATGGGTCAGAAACATACGGTAAAGGAAAGAGAACCCATGCCCAGTCCATCGTCGAAGTGACGAGATTACCTCCGCCTATAGAATACCATCCCAGTCACAGATCCTCGCGCTTAAAATCTTCGGCCCCCAACAGGTGTCGTGCGCATCGCCTCTGCAGTGTACGGATCATATCCATCCATGCTCATCCCCGTCTCCCTTGTGGAAGCATTGTCTGCGTAAGGTGCTCGCGGTTGTCCATATCCGTCAGGCGCTTGCCCGTACCCACTGGACTGGTGCTCATACCCACCAGGCGCCTGGCCGTACCCTCCGGACTGGTGCTCGTACCCCCCAGGCGCCTGCGAGAACCCGCTCCCATAACTGGGATCGCGCTCATGCTGTGGCTCGTCTCTGTATCCGGTCAGCGACGCGTTACTGGCGTTCCAGGTCTGTGAGGGACCATCGTGGTGTAAAGGCGTGAACGCGCTGGAGTCCGAGTTGCGCAGTGCGCCCGCTGCGCCGAGGCCGACGCTCGCTCCAGCAGGTCCGCTCATACCATACGAGCCGTACGGTTTGCTTGCGGGTGTGCGCATGTTTTGGGCACGCTTGCGCTTGGCCATGCAGAACCAGATGCCGCCACCAATCAGAGCCAGGACAAGGGCACCGCCCGCCGCGATACCAATGATTAGTCCGAGATGTGATGAGCTCCCCGACTTGTCAGTGTTGGAATTGTTGGAATTCCCGGTACTCTCAGTATTGGAGCTGTCGGCGGACCCGGAAACGGATGCGAGGGTTACGCTCTCGGGCAACACTGCTTGGGGTGAGGTTGGCTGTGTTCCGACGCTTCCACTCCCCACTAGAACCGATGTTCCGTTGCTGGGAATGCCGTTAATGACGACGAATACCCACGCAGGGCCAGGCTGGAACAGGTTGGGATTCGGAGGGAGTTGGTTGACATGGTAAGTGATGCTAGCATCTTTGTTCACGGTGTAGGTATTGTTCAGCTGCATGTAGCGCTGTCCCCTGTACACAAGTAAGATAAATCGCCGAGGGAGGGAGCGAAGAAAGCGCACATATTCATAGCATGCGTGGTCCATCCGGGTCGCAGGAGCGCGACGGTGGTGTTGGCAGCGGCAGTGTTCGATGATCCCGAGTAAGAGCTGGCGGGGACGGTGATGTCAAAGGCGGCACCACCATACGTGAGCTTGGAGGGAATGCCACTCGCAACAGGCCGAGTGGTGGCAGAGAAATAAGGCGGATAGAAGATTTCTGCCTTGTATTGGGTCGGGAAGACGGTAGTCAAGTTGACGTCGACGTTGGGGTTGGAGCCGGCGATGATGACGGAAGTGTCGGGGAGAAGAAGGGCGGAAGAGTGGTAAAGCCGTGCGATGTTGGAAGTTTCCATCCCCGCATTGGACCAGCGACTGCCTATAGGGGCGTCGGGGTCGTATATCGCGGGTGTCCCGACAGGTCCCGACGCGAGGGACTCGCCGAAGGGCATGTCTGCGAACGAAGATGTCTGGCCAGTGGCCTGAGCGTATCCAGCAGTACCATTTAGGCCACCGTTGACCATGAGAAGTTTACCAGTCGGGAGGATGATGAATTGCCCCATAGTGCGCCCTTCGATCATGTCTTCATCTTGCACATACGCTGCCGCAGACCCGTCTGCAGGTTCCGGCGTGATGCGTTGACAATCCTTGAATGTTTCACAGTTAGTTCAATTCGCCGTGTCGCACTCAAGTGACCCTTACTTTGGACGCAGGATAGTCCCATGTGTTGATGTTTGGCTGGGTTAAAAACAGTTAAAATCACGCACGAACGAGGTTGAAAGTCACGCACGTAAGAGTAGTTTCCCCAGGCCTCGTCTGGCATGTCTGATCCACCGCAGAACAACAGGGTTTGGGTGTAGTTGTTGGCGAGGGTCAAGGGCAACATTGCAACCCCTCCGCTGGCAGGATATACGCGGATGACTCGACCGGGCATGTCAGGGAGGTCATTCTCAATGTTGGACGAGGGATTCCAAAGCACTGGAGAACAGGTTAGAATAGCCATAGAAACAACTAGGGACGGGACGAATTACTCGTTGAGAAGTTTGCCTGCACGAAAACATTTCCCGATTCCATCAAGAAAGTATGAGCGTATGCGTTCAAGCCCGACGTCTTGGTCATGAAATTCATGATCTGCGGAGTCTGGCCGTTTGAGGGGAAGAATTCGTAGGTGGGTTCAGCAGCACCACCAGAAGTGGTGGGGTCGTTGTTGGGAGTGTTTCGGTTAATGTATCCGCCGTTGACAAACCCGCCGATAATTACGATGGTACCGTCGCCTAGCATCTCTGCAGCGGAATACCACCGCTGCTTCTGCATGGACAGTACGTCAGGTTGGTCGAACCATTCGCATTCAGCGGAACTGAAGTCGTCGGAGGAGGTGCAAGGGTTGAGGATACGGATGGACTTGGATCCGTCGAAATCCTGGTAGGTCGCGTCCCAAGAGCCGGACCCTGCTGGATTCTTGACGCTACCGATGTTTCCTCCGGGTCCAATAGCACCATTGCCACCAAAGGTAACGAAACTGGGAGGGAGGAATTAGAGGTGTCACACGCCTTAATCAGGTTACACACCTCCCGTTGGGAAGATGCATGCCAGAGGCACAGAAGACGTTCGTCGCGACGTCCATGAGCTGGACCTCATGCGTTTCCATGTCCCCTGCAAGTATTTGAGTATTTAAAGTGAGATTTGGGAAGTTCCTACTGACAAACTGCTCCCCATGCGGGGTGTCCATTAATCGCAGCCGCATTACCCTCGGCCTTGTCAAGCATGTAGACTTTCTGCGAATTGCCTACGAACATCTACAAGACGTCAGTCGCAGTTCCGAGACCGGATAGACCCAACGCACCATCATGGCACTAATCTGGGTGTCGCCGCCGTCTGCAAAGGAGCCTGCCAATGAGCCGTGCACGGGTGGCGAGAGAGTTGCCAGCCATAAGGCGAGCAAAGACAATGGGGGTAGCAACATGAGCGTGTCGTGAATCCGGGTGAGAATGAAGGGAGATAAAAAGAGTGGTGTGCCACACAGGAGGGAGACAAGAGGGATGTGCCAGGAACCAGAGGGGAGGGGGGAGGAGAGAGCAACTTTGAAAGGAGACAAAAATGCAGTGTTTCGGTCACACGTCCAGACTCGAGTTCTAAAAGTAGACCGCGGGATCGCTTTCACCCGATTTGTTATTTATGTCGCAGTCCGCAGGTCTCGTCTTTTGAGCGCTGAGCCTCGACCTGACATTGACGCGGCGCCGTCAAGTTTCAACTGCCCATAAGAGTCACAACAGTACATCCAACTATTTACTTGCGCGTATCAATCAGATTCGCCCCCATGAGAACTCGACACATCGCTACGCGCATCGTCCTCATTTGCGCTGCTCGCAGCCGTAAAACCGGAGAGCACCACGCCGCCCCCAGTTCCTTTTGCCTGCGCGTTTTTCCACGCAATCGCACTCTGCAGGAATTTGAAAGACGTCGGGTTTGATTCCCGCTCGTCGTCGGCAAACACCATATCCCAATCTGCACAAGACCGTAAGATGAAATCGCGAGAGTAACATGAGAACAACCCACCTTCCACAGTCTGGCCCGTTTCTGCATCGACGTGGCGCCTCTTGCTGACGATAGGCATCATACCCTGTACCTTGGCCACATCGTTGGCCGAGCCATGACTTTCCTCGAAAGTCTTCCAGACCTCAAGCAACGCCACACGCTGATGGACGCAGTAAATTAGCACCCCTGTCAACGCTCCTGTTGCGAAAGGGGATGCGTACCTCACTCTTGAGACCTTTGCTCTTCATATCCTTGTACCCACGCTCAAACACCTGGCGTGCCAAGCCTGCATCCCCCTGAACGACCCGGACCTCCGCCTCCTCGTCCTCGTCCTCATCTTCCCGTAATGCGCGCGGGATCGGAATGGGTTCTGCCTCGAACAGCGCGTACGAGATCCAGACCTTCACGTGCCCACTGAGCTGGATTAACCGCTCATATAGAGCACGCGCCGTCTCCCGCTCGCCCTCCTCGATCTCGAAGTCGATGTACGCCTTCCACAACAACTCCGGCATTGAGAGCGGGGATTGTGATACACCGAGCTCGAAAATGGCGCGGGTACGTGCGAAATCTTGAAGCTGAGATTCTAACTCGGCAAACTTGATCCACGCGGGTGAGTTTGCGGGGTCGAACTGAGACGAGTAAGTATACGTCGATTTTAATATTTCAAATGTACCTCGAGATATTTCTCGTATAGTGTGCGAGCTCGGTCGAATTCTCGAAGCTATGAAGCGTTTAGTTGAATGATACAAAACAATAAAAAGGTGCTCGGCATACCTCTACTTCGAGCTCAATGTAGCCTTTGAACAATGCCTCCTTTGGGCACATGCCAATGGCAACGCCTAATAACTTCCTTGCAGCTGGCAAATCCAACCGCCGAATCTCAAACTTGGCAAACATAAGCCATACTTTAGCAAATGTAAACTGTTTGTGCGGAATCAGCTTTATAGCTTCTTGATAGATTTGGCGTGCACGGCTATAATCCTAGAAATCAAGGTTGCAGTTTTCGCGGTTTTCTCATAAGAGAGCACGCACCTTGGTTTCGATCTCCTCGAAGAGGGCATAATCCAACCATAGGAATATATATCTTCTCCAATGTCGCTTCTCGCCTCCTGGTGGCACCTGCGATACAGCCCTCTCATAAACCTCTCGCACACGAACAGCAGCGGCCTCCTCCTCCTCCGCAGTTGCGCCTTCGTCCTTGAGGTCTCGCCACGCTCCCTCCTCCAGCCGCGCGTAGTCAAACCATACATCATAATTACGTCCATCGTGCGACAGCTCCTCTTCGTACTGGATTCTTCGTTTGCCTAGAACAGTACTTTCGAGGGTGGTGCGTGTCCCATGTTGCTTCTCGAATTTTGTGTAAGCTGCGTACAACGCGACGGACTTGGATCGAGGGATGCGAGCCAGAGCAAACTGGAGACACTGTGAGTTGTCTGTTTGCAAAATGGCGGCGAAAGCGTACCTTGTAAATCACTCGTGCACGTTCATACTCCTTTAGCCTTGTCTCCATCTTGGCAAATGCGCCGAAAACCGCCTGCGCTTTCTCTACCTGCTCCTCATCGTCGCCGTAAAACTGCAGCGCAGTCTGGAACACCTCCCGCGCCTTGTCCAGTTTCTCCCGTTCTTCCTCAAACTTGCCCCACTTGACCCACACCCGTGGCTCGGGCCGCACCGCGATCCACCGTTCGTAAATGGCGCTCGCGCGGTCCAGCTCGCCATACCGCTCCTCCATCTTAATGTACGCCTGCCACGCCTTGTCGTCAGGTTCCCACTGCATCCACCGCTCAAACACTTGCCGAGCGCCAGGGACATTCTGTAGTAGTTCCTCGAGGTAGACATACTTGTACCACAGCTGGTCCACGCGGGGGAGGAGCGTAACCGCGCGGTCGAATAGGTTACGAGCGTGCTGGACGTTCCGCGATTTGAGCTCCATCTCAGAGTAGCTGAGCCACAACTGGATACTCCGCGAATCGACATCGAGGGCACGCTCAAAAATGGATCGGGAGCGTGCAAACTCATTTTGGCTGGCCTATTCGCAGGGTTTCGTCTGAGCATGGTGAGACGCGCGAGATGTTGACAAGGTGCACATACCTCCCAGTTTGCGTATTGCAACCATTCTTTGCTGGACTTGGGGTCAGTACATATCAGGCTGTTCACCAGCGAATGACTTGCATGCTTCCTCTTGTCCGCCGGATCCGTTCCTCGAATTCCTTTCGTTTTCTGCCGCGATACTCGTGAAGTTCCTCAAAATCCTCGACTCGCTGTTTCGGCGCTCGGAAGGCGGTTTCTTGCCGTTCTTGGGCCTGACGCGGGTTTAATTAACAGGAATGAGATCTGAAAACAGCTATATACCTCTCGGAGGAGCTGCTCCGCGGTGATCTAAAGCAAGTTTGGTTGAGTCAAAAGGTCAAACGTAGGTTGTAGACAAGGAACAAACTTGGATGGCCGCTGGGGCGCGGTTTTTGATTCTACGATGGGGAAATTAGGGAGAAAAGAAAGAGCAGAAGGGCGCGTACCGCGGTGCTCGGCCGTCCTGCATGGTCACCGATCGGAAGCGCGCGGAGTGTTTGGTTTGGACGGGTTCGGTACACAGGGCGGGACGCACGTGCGGCACTGCGGAGATCCCTTCACCCCCAGTGAGCTCGCTAAGAGAGCCAGGGTGAGCTCGACGCCACTGTCGCCCCCGACCTCTTTCTTACGACTATTTACGACCCACGACATGTACTCCGACCCTCGTCTCGATACCCCCCCTCCGCAGTCCCAGTTCCGCCGGCCATGGTCCCCAGATCCCTATGATCCTCTTCCTTCAGTTCGGAACAGCCGGAATCCTCGTCCATACCACGAATCCTATTTTCCAGATAATCAGTACCCAGCAGCGGAACCAGACTTCCAGCCAGACTATGCTGCCGATTATCCACAATATGGCTCTTCACGCCGCCGGGAGCCTTCAGACGTCTCTGTAGAGGCCCTTGACCTCGCGGACTACGCCATGACCCTGAGGGCGCATCAGGAAAATGCATATCAGGGTCAATACGGCCGAGACATGTACCCCCCGTCTCCACCCGCACACCGGCCGTTGGCGACCCGCCCACCCTCTGTCGTGTCCCGCGAAACCCTGTCATCCAATACCTATGCATCTTCCTCCCGCGGTCGGAACCCCTCCCGCCGCCCCTTTTCACTCCCTCCTCCGTCCGTCCAGTCGCACTCATCCCGACATTCGCATGCTACCCCACGCTCCACAAACAACCATAATTCCCCATATCTCCCTAATTCGAACCTCTCTCCGAGACAGAACCCTCGTTCCAGTGAACCCGACATAGACACTGCCCATTTCCCCGCCTGGTCCAAAGGTTGGTATAATAACAAGCCCGCAGCTGCACCGGCCTCCCCACCCGATATCTACACAGCGCTCCCCCCATCGTCTTGGAACTCCAAACGCTCTCCTTTCGATCCGGGTAACACCTTTCGAACAGACTCATTTCCGTCGTCAGACGCCTATGATCCTTACGGCCATCCTTCGTCCTCGTTTGGCTACGACTCGAACCGCGACTTGCTCCCGTGGAGCAGTGAGCCTCCCGAGTATGGGCCCACGATCGATGCCTCTCTAAAGGAGGAGCGGATGCGGATGCTGGAGCGTGAATTTGGTCCGAACGCGAAGGGTAAAGGGCCTGCAGAACATAATGGTGATTTCCTGGACGAGAATGGCAAACCACTTGTTGGGACAGTCGACTCCAAAGGCCAACTTGTAACTAAAGGACCTCGGAAACGTATGGCACTACGGGTAACTCAAATACTTCTGTCCTTGGCAGCCGCAATACCGTCAATTTATGCGGCGCTGGTCAGTAAATATCCAATCTCTGTAGTCCCAAATTGTAACCGCTTCTTCTAGGTCATTAAGCCGAAGGAAACGCCTCCGCCATCCGGGACAGCGGCCGCGTATGTTCTTTACGTGTTCTCCGTCCTGACTCTTCTCTTTTTACTCTACCTGTTTGCTTTCCGACCGTGTTGCTGTCCTGGGAAACGGAGAAAACCCGGTCCAGGCAGCAATCCGTTAGCAAACGGGATGATGGTCCTTCCGGTCTCCGGACTTCCGGGAGGGAAGAAGAATAAGGCGAAGGGCGGCGGGAAGAAGGGCAAGAAAGGCGGGAACGGGATGCCTGGTGACGTGCAAGTTAACTTGATCGTTGATCCAAATGCGTTTGGAGGCGGGCGACAAGACGAGGACGAGGACACGGACGAAGATGATGACGAAACAGGCTCAGTTCCTGGATCGTTTGACCCTGCGTCTGCGCGGCGGAAGCGCAAGCGGGCGAAGCGGCGGAGCGTGTTTGCGGGTTTGGCGATGGAGGAGGATTGGAAGCGGGCGCGGTCGTGGGCGAAGAAGATTACTGCCGTGGACGTTTTCGGGATTATTCTATGGGGCGCAACATTCATATTCATCCTGATCGGCAAGCGCTGTCCAAGCGGTGGCTTCGAAGGCTGGTCCGTCCCTTCTTTCCTTCTCTCTGATAGTATACGTTCCGACCTTTTTTCTTCTAGGTGCAATGCGTACAATGTTTCGTCAGCCGCAGCCTGTTTGCTGTGTGTCTCATTTGGCGTAGGCACTTTCTTCGACGTGCAGGACTTGCACAGCAGCAAAGCTTCCCCACGGACACGTTCATGACCCTGCCATCTTTCCCTTCACACTGGACTTTCCTTTAATACTCACATACTCATATCCTCGTGCATATCCAGCATTTGCATTGACGTCTATAATGATCATCTAT
The DNA here is from genome assembly GCA_029281465.1 of Mycena epipterygia. Taxonomy (NCBI): domain Eukaryota; kingdom Fungi; phylum Basidiomycota; class Agaricomycetes; order Agaricales; family Mycenaceae; genus Mycena; species Mycena epipterygia. The sequence goes on along the minus strand of JARJCQ010000100.1, from coordinate 355,048 downwards.
CCCACATTTGGGCTCATTCCCCTCGCATGACTTTACGTATCTTTATTCTTATGTTTGACTGCTCTAGAATTGACATCTACATACTTGAATCCATGCCAGTCACTGAGCCCATTGGCACTGCGTAACTTCCTGAGCAAATCTCAATGCGTGGCAATCCAGTTATTTACCGTGACCAAATCGGGCGCAACTCGTGCTTTCTAAATGACACGTGAGTATCCAGGAGTATCCGCGCCTGGGTCAGCTTTCGGCGCTGGAGCTGTACGAGAAGGCTGCGCGAGGCGATGGCACACATGAGCATCTTTCCTGTGAGATTCCCCGGCGAGTACCTCTGTCCCCCTCCAGGGCCTTCCGCCAGCCTCTCGACTCCGCGGCCCGTCGTGCGTCCGACTCTCAACTCCTTTCCTACCGATTCTGAGGCGATTGGCAACTACCCAAACAAGACGTTACAACAGGCGAGTGCAGGAACCAGCGCGTCGAGGACGGCCGATACCGAGCCAAGCACTCTGCCGGTCACGTTGTGCTCTCACCACTCGACGTCGTGCTGACCAGACTGGGCACGTCGGCGCTGGTCGACAAGCTCGCGGAGCGGTGCGCACTCAACTCAACGTGACATTCAAGGACGCCGTAATGGCAAACCTCAGCAAGGAGTCCATACCATCGTCCAAGCCGGCCGCCGCGCGATAGATAATCGCTACTGGCTTTCTCGGCTTGCAGATGTTTGTTTGTTCCCTCAGAAAGTCGCCGCTGACACGGATGAACCTGGCAGGCTGCTCTGAAACCTGCAGCTGACGACTCGCTGCTCGTGCTCGACTACTTCCCTACCCCCGCTGAGAAGCTGCCTGAGCAAGAGCAGCACGGCCACAACAAGACGAGGAAATACGACGCCTCCCTTCACCCTTCCGCAGCAAAGGTTTCAACTATCGTCGAGTTCACCAAAACCGACCCACCGACTGTCGCCTCTAACCCCCTCATCGGTGCGAGCGATCGTGTGGCCAAGTACCAGCAGGCTATCATCAACGCGGACCACCTTCTGACGTTCCAGCCAACGCGACGCTGTCTTTCTACGGCAAAGGAGAGAACACGAAGCTCTTTGTCTCCATTCTCAGCCAGGAGCGCCTCGAGTTCGCCGTCGTTGACGATTGCTTCGACTCGGACAGCTTCCCCACCGTCTCGGCCCTCTTGCACCTCTTCCGAATCGCCTCGTTGTACCAACTAGGCTACAGCCCTCTCTTCACCTACAACTTCTCCTTTCCTCCCCCCAACACCGGCACATTGGACACAATGTCAGTGGCGAGCCTCGCGAACAACGATCCGCTCCCACGCGACGACGTCGAGTCCGCCGTCTACGTGCTCCTCAAGGTGCTCATCCAGACGTTCGTACCCCCTTTGGACCAGCAGCGCGAATGGGTGGCGACCCTCAACACCTGCTGCTGGGACAATCCTGATGTGAAGCCGCGGATACTCAAGAACCTTCGGACGGGCTTATGGACCAGTCGTAACGTTGAGAACTTGACGGTCGATACCACTCTGCGAATTTTCCACTCGACCGGACATGCGGCTCGTGCCCAGCTCGTCTCTTCACTCCTCTCCCTCCCTCTTTCTACCCAGCATCGTGAAATCGACAGCTCCAACTACCACGCGGTCCTCTGATCACTCCAGGATCTCGTTCAACAGGCGGTTGCCGCTGTGCGCTCTGTCGATGCGAGCAGCCTTTTTGGGAGCAGTGCCGGAGAGTTGACACCAGGACAGGAGAGATCTGACTGAGAAGGTTACTTCTTTGGGGACTTGTGGCCTTGGGGAGGGGTGAGCGACGTGCGGTGTGTGAAATGGGAGCGGCATGAGGGAATGAAAGGGTAGCGAAAAGTAAGAGTACGGCGTGGGCGGCGGACATTGCGTACTTTTGCTGGTTGTCGGTTGTCGGTTGTCGTTGTTGTTGCTATTTGCTTCAGCTCAAGTAACAGTTGAAGAATGAAATGAATTGCAAGAGAGCGCAGTGTATTTATGCACGATCCACAAAAGTTTTTGGGAACGCAATCAATGTTTTGCCACGGGTGAAAGGGGCTGTAAATGACATTATAAGTGAAAGTCCGAGTGACTGTAGCGCGACAATCCACAAGTGACAGTAGATTGTCCGCCGTGACTTTACAACTCTACAATGTAAGCCTCGCCAACAACTGGACCTCTACCGGCGAGCCCAAGTTAGTAGCTTCGCTATTTTGGATGCTATATGGCGTCTGACACTATTTTTCTTTTAAAAAGCCAGACCACGGGTCAGTTCCACTCTGTGAAGGTTGTCCCTTTATCTTTTACACTGAGCAACTCTTTCTCATGTTATTTACCTTACAGGGGACAATCGTAGAGACTGTGGGTAATATGACCGGTGCGACTTCTTGGCAACAATCCGGTAAAGAAGAGCATGCGGCCGGCGAGGCCGAATACAATGCTGCCCGCGCAAAGGGCTACGTCGAAGGCGGTATTGACCGGGTTACCGAAAAGAAAGACTCCATCGTCGGTGCAGTCACTGACGACAAGTCCCAGCAGGCAGAAGGTGAATTACTCGTCTATTTTGCGCTTTGATCGTGCCGAAAATGCCTGGACACTTTAGTGATCCAGGTTCTTATAGCTGTCAAGAATTTCTAAATATGGTAGTTTTTCCCGGTTCAAGGATGACCCGGCCAAAATCACGTGCGTTTGCAGCATCTCATTGGCTTAGAGCCCTAGTACGGGATTTTGAAGAGCGAACAAGTTTAATGGTACAGATGGGAAAATGATGGATGCCGGGATCGTCTAAAAAGGTAATTGGGGACAGAATCAAAATAAAACTGTGCAGAAATGACTAAGCTATAGTGCACGAAGCACTCAATCCTGCATCCGAACGCCTAGATTTTACATTCTCAAAGAGCTCGTCTAAGCCGCATAGTAAAAGATAGAATTTATTTGTCCACCCCCAGTCCATTAAATGAGCTCCAGGACCATCGCTTGTCCAATACATCTGTTGTGCATGAGCGGTCCCCAAAACCGAAAGATATGTTTTATTTTATTGTACTCGGTTCAGTAGTTGGAATAAGTCGTACCAGTCAAGCTCAAGCTCGAGCTCATCCTCGCCCTCTGATTGTGCACTTGTCGCCTATGCTGTTGTCCCCACCTCACAACTGCATGCTGATATCTGATTTTAGCTAGTTCTTTGTTTTGTATAACCGAGAAGGGTGTCCAGGCTTCGCCCGTAGGGCCATTATCACTGATTACCGGATTGCCTAATGCGGTTCGTGGAGGTGAGTTGTTTGGTCTTGTGTCCACCGTCCTGGTCACGCTAACTTTGCGCTAACTCTTTGTTCAACTGCTTGGACATGCCACCCACTGCCCAAAGCGCTCATCATCATGCCTATAAAACCCTCACCTACTGGGTGGCATTCTCATCCACACCTCCCATCCCACCATGATCCCCCAGCCTATGATATATCCTCCCGTCCGCCAGCCCCAAGTCGGATTACTACTGTCCGAACAAGACATGGCTTGGACTGCCTGTCAATACGGGCAATCTCAGGATGTCCAGGACCCATCTCCGCCATTCCCAGGTTACGTGCCGGAACTCTCAGTCGCGCACCAACCCCAACACAATGCATGGGAAGGCACGTACGCCTTCCAGCAAGTCGGCCCTGCCTGCGTTCCGTTCCAGTCCGTAGTCGAACCTGAACAATGGGGTGTCCCGAGTCTGCATGGCTTTATTGGGGACAACACTGGAGGGGTTCATCATCTCCAGGCCCAATACCCATCCCCGCAATATGGTGGCCCGCTGCTACCGCATGGCCCCCCTTATTCTCATGTACCGTCTCAGCACAGTGGCGCACTGCAAAATCATTGGGGTCAGCCTCAACACCGTGGCCAGTTTCAACATCGCGGCCAGATTCACCACCGTGGCCAGCTTCAGCCCCGTGGCCAGCCGCAACGTCGCATGCCAACTCAACACCGTGGTCGGCTCCAATTCCGAGGCTTGTCATTTCCTCACGGCCACCAGCAATTCCGCCATCAACTTTCGTCGCCACCACCGATGGCTTCTGTGCCGCAGGTGGTCCCACCGGATCCCGAAAAGACTCCAACGCCTGAAGCGCCCCGCCCAAAAAGTAAACAGGCGAACAAAGAAAATCCGACTCGGCCAGTTCACGCCTGGAACGACGTCTCAGAGTGTCCGCAGCCAAGTGGCATGTATTCGCCACCGCCTTTGCCACCAATAGATCTAGATCTTATCGTTGAGGTCCTTTATTTCACTATATCTGTTTTTGACGTCGCTGACACCGCTTTAGGTCGGGGACACCGTACGCGTCAAGCCTTGGGCCGACCAGTACACTTGGATCGAGGGACGGGTCGAAAAGGCGGACTTTTCAATTATCAAAGTACTCCATCTCCTCCGCGTGTCTCATTCGAATTCCATGTTAATATTCGACGTCAGAATCATAAACCGTCTCCGCGGTATGTCGTTTCATACAGAGATCCTGCATCCAAACATTTGAGGCAGCGGACCTTTTGTCCACACTTGAGTGAGATCATGATTAAAGAGTCCGACGAACCGGGAATGCGGCCTCTCCCAGAGGGTATCGATGTAAGTGATCATGAGAAATTCCGGCAATTACTCCTTTATTGATCATCTCCCCAGCGAAGCGTATACGCCTGCATACCCCCGCCGATCATAAAAAGTAAATCCCCAGTCGAAATGATTTGGACACATGCACTTGCTTTGGTATGTCTCATCCACCTTTCGGGACTCATTTCGTTGACCGATACCCAAGACCCCACCTGATGAAAACAACCGGATCAACATTCGCATCCTCATTGGCCCTTCCCAGAATTTCTTGTTCAACGACTTCCCCCTCAAGTACACACTGCCTTTCTGCAGAGCATCCCGGACCCGTGTCGCGAAGCTAGGGTATTCAGTCAGTGGAAACGACGAGCACCCGATCGAGGATTTGAAACTATGATATCCAAAATATGGTATGCAAAACCTTACATGCTATGAGTATTGTGTATTAGTGTACAATGTAAGCTGCCCAAACTCCTAAAAGATCCTCTTATAAATAAAACGGGATACCGTAGACGACTGGCGCCGCTCCCGTAAGATACTTCAGCTTACAGGACGCCCTTGATTGCGCGACGGCGGCTATCAAAGACATCTTGCCGCTGTTGGCATCCCAACTGCGCACCCCGTCCGCATTTAGCCTAAGCTTGTCGAAGACGGATTGCGAAAAAATGTCAATATCACGATCGGTCACGTCCCAGATATTGGCCACTAGGGTCGGGCTGGGCATAGATTAAGGGCGATGTCGCGTACAGAGAAACTCGTTGACTCACCAGCCAGCCAACATGTAGTTATATGGTGTTCCGACGCGGTCGAAGTCACCCATTTCCCGCAAAGAGCCCGAGGAGCACCCCCACAGCATAGTGGCTGCGCAACGGGGCAGGTTGCGGATTTTGTGAGATCGCAGGTACTGCTCTGCACCACCGTGGCCAAAGTAACTTGATGGGAAGCGTTAGTCCAACGATTGCGAGTTCGTGAAAGGACGCACACAACGAGATCTTTCTTCCTCAGAGCATCTAGGAATTGTTGCTCGCTAGGTGCATGCCCAACGACGCATTGCCAGCCGACTTTTTCCATATCCTCCGCCCAGCCTTTGAACCTCCCTTCCGTCCGCACTAGATCACCGCTGGGATTCAAAACACAATATCCCTTGTGTGGGTCCATGGCGGCACGGTCGACCACGACAGAAGATCCAGCACCGTGGGCCAGCCATCCAGCGAGCTGTACTCGATCGAGCAAAAAGTCGATACTAGGAATACGGCTGACGCTCTTGCCTCGTAAAATTGGAATGCTTTCCCATGGCAAACCCTGGACGTTCTTATCGAGGATCAAGAACATGTGCTCGTCCTCCTCGACCTTGGCAGACGCCGGCCCTGTACCTTTCCTCCGCCCTGCTAGGCGTGCATGATGTTCCTCCAGTACGCTCCGCAGATCGACCACCACTTGATCTATATCTACTTCCGCGATTGCGACGGGAACACCATGAAACTGGTAGAGGTCCAGAATGAAAAACACCAGGTCTTCTAGTTCCTCGTCTCGGCATTTTGGGGACAACGTAGAGAAACACTCCAGCAGCACGTCATCGAGAGCGACCTTGCTGGGGATCTGACTTTCCGATGGCATTCGCTTGTGCGCCCCAACAGGTTTTGTCTTCACCTTCTTGTCTTGGAACCGGAGACCACGGTGGAAGACCTTGTCAAATTGGATCCGGAGGTCGGAGATAGCTCCAGCAGTCAAATTAGCCCGCGGGGAGAGAATCGTCTGGAATGAATGAGTGCCAAATAAAACAGAACTGGTTACCCAACTTACCTTGAATGCACCAAGCCAACAAAACTCGATGTTTTCAAGCAACTCCCGCATTCGCGTGTCCAGCACTGTCCGTTCTTTCCACCACTGGGCTCTAGCCTCAGGATCATCCTTGATATTCACCGCTGCTCTTGTCCCCTCGTCGCTGAGCCTCACGATATCTTTGAATTCCCGTAGTGCATCCTCAAATGTAAGATGTTCATCTTCTTCGCCATCTCTCCGTCCTTTGAGCGGTACACAGAAAACAAGCGGAGTAGCCTTGACATCCCCTCCGTGTTGTCTCGTGACAAACAATGTGCTTTTGTCGTCGGTAACGCTGATATGTACAACTGTCCAGTTTGGAGGCACCCCTGACATTTGGGACGCTGAAAGCGTCGAAATGTCGGGCGCTTGACTTTGGTATTTGCTCCGAACAGATTCCCAGTAGTCCTGAAGCGACTTTTCATCAAGGTCAATCTCGTCATCCGAGACGTCCAGTTCGGATCCAAAGCTGGTGTTCAGAGCGAAACGCGAGGGGCGGTTGTTTGGTAACCGGGGAAGCGGAGATCCATTTCGGGTTGCAAGTGGCCATTGCAAGTCGTCGGCTAGCGTCGATGCCGGGAACTTGTGCTGGATCGTCTCCAGCATTTCTCTGCCTAGTGTGATTGCGGTAGAGACGTCTAAAAGACCAGCAACGAGTACCGGATCCTGGTGACCTGACTTGCCTAGGGACGTCTGCAAAGCTCGAATCACTGCCAGTGAAACCACGGCATCTCGGACACGAGACACATCCCCTTTACGGGAAAAGAGCGTAAAGTCGAGCCAGAACAGCTGTTCTGCATGGTCCAGCGTATGAAGAATGTCATGAGTGGACGGCGACAGCGCTGGGGCTTTGTCTGTGGACATTCCCATCGGGAGAGCAAGGGCTGTACCAGTTAAATTGGGATGGTGTCGGCTGGGAAGCAAAGCACTCACTAGATTCAGCCAGCGAGCTAAGAAACATGTCTGTGCGAAAGCGTCCGTAGACTTCGTGGAGGGTTAACTTGGCCATCAGCGCGTTTTCTTGGGCCTTCGGGGATTAGGATAATGATACGGTGAGTTTAAACAGACTCACTTTGGTTCGTGACCCAGCGGGTAGGGCCAGGAAACGCTGCAAAAGTGTTGCGTAGCCATTCCCATCATCCCGTAGAAGCCATACTACGAAAAATATATAAATCGACGCGATTTGTATATTCGGGTTCGCTCACTGTGTTGGCGGAGCACAGCCGCAAAGAGCTCCGGAAGAAGTATCTCCCTAGCGGATGAGGTAAGCTCTGCGGACTTTGGGGGACTGTATTTGTTTTAGTCAAGGGCGGGGAAGAGGTATAGCGCCACGAACGCCAATGCAATCCCGTCAAATACGCCAAAGGTGTTGTCCAGCTCCTCCAACATTCTCGTAGCCTCCTCATACAACTGCTGGGCATCCTTGTCTTGAGAGCTTAGTTGGTTATAATCACCGCACAGACGTTGAATGTCCGCGGTGTCTTTGCCCGGTAGGTTGTTCAAGAGCTCTGCAGCTTGCATGAAAGTATCGTGGGCCTCCTTCAGAAGTCTTTGATGGAGCTGGAGTTCGCCCTTCTTCGCCAAAGCCCGGCCAGCCATGGCGGGCGCATTGAGAGATTGTGCGAGATCATAAGCCTGCTGAGCAAAATACTCTGCTTCGCGGGCGGAACCCCGCGTAAAATACGCCTCACATAGGGCAAATAGTGTAGCCAGAAGGCCTTCGCAGACGCGCCATTCCAATCCGCCCATAGCTGGCCTTCGGGGAAATACTTTGGACGGAATGGGCTCCTCTGCATGGGTAACGTCAGCACCATTTGTCAAAGCGCTTCGCACTGCAGACATGTCGAAAGGGTTGTCCTCTTCCACCGGTTTTGACGCTGGGGGGTTGAGCCGTGCAAGGGTGTCTACGGCCCTGTTCCACAGCCGTAAGGATTGCAGCATAGCTTCAAGTGAGGCGGCAATATCCTCCTGCAACGAAGGAAAAAACACATTAATTTGGAATCTGGGAACGCATCCATTTGAAGCGAACCCTGGAGTGCTGAATGATTGCGAACACGTGGGACGCTACAGCAGCCTTCTCGAGTCGACCTACGCGGCAGTGGACCCGTTCAACAGTGGACATCCCTTTGGTTTCGTCACCAAGCCGCTGGGCTCTTGCAAGAGCTTCGCCATACAGGCCGGAGCTTACCAAGGAGATACACGTCAGTAAAGACCTGGGGAGAACCGTAGGTTATACCTCTTAACGACATCCTCGGCCAACGCCATGGCTTCTGCGTGCCTCAAGTAAAACATAACGCAAACATCATCGGATATCTTGCCACTTTTCACGGCGTCCAGAGAGTGAGCAAAGAGAAGGTTAGCTCGCTTGGTCTTTCCCAGTTTCATATATTCGACGGCGAGCTCCACAGAGACGCTGATATAGTCTTCGCAGTGTGTCAAGGACAGAACGATAGAGGGGGGAAGACACCTACAATCAGTTGTCGAGTCCGAGTCCGAGCTTTGCTCGCAAAGCCGTCTGGTTATATCGAGGAGATGCACCTTGAGCAGGACATGCGTCAATAGGCCAAGTATGCGTGTTGTCAACTCTGGAAGAACATTCAGCCGCCGGAGAAAAACGGGAAGTGGTGTGCACACACGAAGCAGACCAAAGAATTTGTCGAAATCATCGAATGGGGTGGACTTCTTGGCATCAGTGGCGATTTTCGGGGGCGTCACTGGCAACACTGCAGGCGGAAATAAGCTGAGAACAGCATAGGCTCTTAAGAATACACTTGCCTCCTTTCCGAGCCTTGGGTTGCGGAGTCACAGGATCCCGGGATGAAGGCGCCTTTTTCACTGCTGGCACCCGACGCGAAACGGGGGCACGTTTCGTAGGGGCTGCGGTCGGCTTCGGCAATGGCTTCTTGGAAACTTTGGGACTGGGTTGTTCAGTCAATCCCGCGGTGGGCTCGAGAATTTTGCACGCCAATCCCACGTGGTGCGCAACAATACCTGTTTGTTCTCGGTCTACCCGGCGATGCGCGTGGAGCGCCAGCCACAGCTGCGCCGAGGCGCGATATTGGTTGCAAAAGGGGGCGAGTTCGGAGTCTTGACCCAAACTCTGCCGCGCATTATTAGATGCAGATATTGTTACCTGAGCGAACGGACCGCACCTTTCGAAGGAGAAGTCGTTCCACTTCCTCGCCCATCTCCACGGGTGATCCAAGATTGGCGAGAGCTTCTGGCCCAGCGTGATATGCGAATTCTAGGCATCTAACAAGTGTTCGAGCTCTGCGGACAGGCATCTCCGTCTCCCCGTACACTTCCAACGTAGCACGCAGGAACGCTTGTATTACACTGCGTGTGCTCTCTTTCCATCGGCTGGCATCGAGGCTTTGTATTTGTCGCTCAAGCAGTGCCCCAGTGATGCTGGCATCCGCGAGCTCTAGCGAAAGTAGTGATACTTTGTTCGGGGCCAAGAGAAGCTCGCACGCTCCGAGGTATGTGATACGGTCCACGATGGCACCCAGTTGTACAACAGCCGGCGATGCCACGAAGACAGTTCCGAAGGGTGCCCGATTCGTATGGGCGACGAATCCATGCAAGGAATACGGAAAGTTTTTAGCGCAATCTAAAAAACTCTCAAAGGCCAACTGTATACATGTTAGCAATATATATGCACGAAACCGAGCCACACAAACCTTTCGATCGCCGATCTTAGAGTAGCAAACTCCGAGTAACTCCCATCGCCTCCAGAGCTGCTCTTCCAGTTGCCTCCATCCCTCCTTCATCTTCGGCTCGTCCTCCTTGTCCGGAGCGACCGTGGCGGCGCGCATGTCGAGGGCCAGCCTCCCGAGCGTGCACCCGTCCTGTAGATATCGGATGGCCGCGCCGTGCTTGTCAGCCTGGTACAGTGTCCCAGCGAGGTTATGAAACGCCCCCGAAATGCATCGCGCGTACGTAGCCTTGTCGGCGGCGATGTCTTGAATGTCTATGTCAAGGAGCCCCGCTGCGCGTTTCAGAGTGGTATGTGGAGGCGCGTGCGTACGCGAGTCATGGACCTTTAGTTTGGTGCGTGCCAAAACAAACAATGTGTCTAGCACAGCGGTGACCGCGTCTGCGGTTGGCTTCTATAAAAAGTGTATTAATGGTGATTTGCTTATAGACAGAAAGATAGCGATCACGTACCATCTTCAGTGCCTGTTCCAAAACATTTACAAGAGCCTCTAGCAGCGCTTGGATGTCAGCGGTGGGCGCAAGCGCCGAGTTGCCATCGAGAATTTTGATGGCGCATCTCCGCGTCCTCTCTATTGCCCGCTGTAATTTCCCTGACACTCGTAGCACCTCGTCGTCTTCACTCGAAGGAGTAAGAAGAGAGGCAACATCATATCTGCAGAGCGCGTTGGTGGTTTCGCGGATGCGTTGGCTCAAACCCTCTAATGAAAGAGATTTAGTAATTGACGACGAAAGTAGACTTAAATTAACCTGTATCCACTTGGCCTGCTTTCCGATCGAGCAAAGTAATTGTCTGGGAAAGAGTGGTGCAAAGTTGTGTGCACTCCAAGACGAAATTGTCCGGCGCCCCGAGTCTCGACTTGGGTCTTCCATTTCCCTCAGAAACCAGTTCTTTGGACGTTCGAGGTTGGTTACCAACAAACATTGCAATGCGGTCCAAGGTGGCAATGTCCCCCATCTGATTAAAGTAAGTCTTTTCGCCGCCGTTCGAATGGTAAATGACGCACGCGGTTGGCAAAACTCATCCAACACTCGCAAAATGCAATGAAGCTCTTGCCACTCATAAAATTATCCGCATCAGTGCGCGTCTCTACTCTCGCGAGAATTCGACCAAAGGCATTGAGTACAATCGGCGTCGCGTCGTCCTGGTCCTTCGGCGTCGATCCAACAGCCTTGACATACGCACCGGCGGACTTTATGTATTGGTCCCAGAATGATCGTGGCTCGATTTTACCGGGCGCAGTGTGTGCAAGGCACGACAGAGCGTAATCACGTATGAGGAAAACTTGTCGGTGTGCTTTGGGATCTGTTTGAAGCGCACTTGCGACTTTGATCAGAGTGCTGTACGCGCGTGTAAAGACAGAGTCCGCATGCGAAGGAGGGAGAGCCGGGAATAATGGGGTCCACGCCAGTAAGGTCGAGGACGTGTCGAGTGCATGCGCGAAATCCACCATTGTTTTGGAGGTGGGTGTTGATACAACATACGAGATAGTTGCAAGTGCGTGAAGGAGAAAGGTCGTTACGAGGGTCAGTAAAACGGGGCCAGGAGAAGACTGGGGGAGCGGGATGGAGAGTAGATACAGGTGGTCTGAAGATATGGGTGGGGGGATCTCGAGTTCCAACAAGGCGCAAAGCCGAGGATGCATATCTTGTAATGCGAGGAGGGCGGCATCGAACTGGTGTTTACAACATGTAAGCAGCTGAGAGACAGTTCTACCAAGCACATACCATCTCCAATGTGACGAGTTTTCCCAATACACTTCCTGCTGCCCTTTCAATATCCAAGTCACCCGGCGATGCTTCCCGCAATAGTGCGAGATGTTTGGCAGCCAATGTGGCCGACGCGTTTGCGCTCATGAACGCTGGAGACCGCTTTGGTGGAACGTCCGCAGACTTTCTCCAGCCTGACTGTACAGAATTGGATAGTTCTTGTGATGCCGAGTTGACTGCACGCATTGCTGAGACTCGCTGCTCCTCGGGCGACCGCGTGGCCTTCTCTTTTCCTTTGGTTTTGGGGTTTGAGATGGCAAGAGAGGAGAGTTTATCGGCAAGCTTGTCTGCTGGGGTGGGTAGTGCACGCTGTTTCACGCGCACAGGCGCGGTGCGACGCGTGGTTGAAGCCATGCAGCCAAAGTTGGCGGAAAGAAAGAGTTGGTCAGCTGACCTTGGCTTAAAACAGCCTTACACCGCCGATTGCTCAAATGAATTATGAAATCAGAAATGCTCGTCTTTGCGTTCATACTCAGCCTCGGTCCATTTGCATCGGCGGCGGACCCCGTCACCCTCACATTTCCGGGCCCCACTACTGCGTCGACATCCCTCAAGGCACGGCCCACAACCGTATACAAGCCCCGTTCGCTTGATGCCTTTCACCACGCCCGCCGGCGCTCCCTGAACTTCGCGGAAAGCGAGCGCGTTGAATGGGATTCATACGATGTCCTCGGTCCGGACATAGAAGATCTGCATACTCTTGCGCAACTCGCCCGGATGACTGGGAACGCGTATGCCCTTCCTGGCAATAGTACCTGGTATGAAGTGGATCCGGCTTGGAATACTGTGCGTTTTCTGCTTCACCGGATCCCGGAAAGCATTCCCACTCGAATATAGAGCTTTCCTTTTGGATGGGAGGACAAGGATAACGGGTTTCGTGGCCACGTCTTCATGTCATCGGACAACTCGACTGTAGGTGGGTAAGTCTATTCCCGCGTGGTCCCGTTAACAAACAACCGGAGGTAGTGTTGTCTATCAAGGGGACGACTCTCCAAGGACCCACGTCCAAGCAGGACAAATATAACGATAACCTGCCAGTCTCCTTTTTCTTGACGTATCAACTCGTATTGAGGGCAACTGTGTAGTCTGTTTTCCTGCTGTTGTGCCCGAGTCGATTTCTCCTGGGTGTTTCGCCAAGTCTGCGATTGTTACAGGAATTCATGGCGCTGCGACAATACCTGGTGAAATTGCTTCGTTCCCGTGTATATATATAACACTGCTGATGTTGTCTAGCCTCACAAAAGCGCTCATAGAGGATTCGCTTTTCTATTCGGTCGGCGTGGTACGCACCTGCCTTTCTCCACCAGGCATCCCACAACGTATTCATTCCCACAGAAACTAGTCAACGATCTCTTCTTCCTATATCCCACTGCCAACGTCTGGCTTGTCGGACATAGTCTCGGTGAGCAGGAACACGATACTAACCCCCTATCTGTCTCACCCGCACCAGGTGGTGCCCTTGCTGCGCTCCTCGGTACCACATTTGGCCTTCCCGCTGTCGCATTCGAATCTCCTGGGGAAAAGCTAGCGGCTCAACGGCTCCATCTACCAATGCCGCCCGTTGATGGGCCTCTCGGCCCATATTTACCTGCCATAACACACGTATACCACAATGGTGATCCCATACCTCAAGGTGCTTGTACTGGGGTCGCCTCGGTCTGCGCGCAAGGTGGGTATGCATTGGAAACCAAGTGCCATCTTGGCAAGTCGATTGTTTTCGACACGGTGAACAAGTTGGGCTGGAAGGTTGATGTCCGCAAACATGTCATCCGCGATGTCATCCTTAAAGTTCTTGAAGCCGAGGGGGTTGAATGGGAGGAAGGCAGGAGTGTACCTCTGGCGCGGGAAGAGTCAGACTGCACGGTCGGCAATCCGTCTTCACCCATCGATTTTTGTTGATCTCCCCCCGTTTTTAGGAATGCTTCAAATGGGAATTCGGAGACTTCCTGTACGACGAGGGTCTCTTATCAGCGTAAATCAATCAATAATTGTAGTATTTCTTGTTGTAACGTGTAATTATAACTCTAGATCTTAGCGTGTAAAAGCAGTCCCCCCAATTAGCTTGCCTTGTACGAAAACGCGGGCAATGTTTCGATCATCGCCACAGAAAAAAAACTGCTCCAACATATCCTCTGCTCTTCTAGACGGAGCCGAGTCAGACCACATCGCGGGGTTGTTACTAGCATCGTTGCGGACGCTGACTACAAGGGCGTCGAAGCTCTTGCCAACAGAAAAGGATCCCACGGAGTTCTCCAGATTGCACACCTCGGCGCCACCCAAAGTCGCAAGGTACAGCAAAGTCGCCACTGAGAGCTGCTTATTGCTGAATTCAGCCTCGCCAGGGTCTGCTCTGTGTTGCATTGCGATGACCTTTGATGCGATGCTCGCGTTCTGGATGGCGTTGAGAATCGAGGGCGAGTAGCCACCGGAGACGTCCGTGCCCAGTCCAACCTGGGAAAGGCTTTTGTAGCTCCTGATGGTGCGAGAAACTAAGATGACTGACCTTGATGCCGCGATCCAGACACCGTCCGATTGGAGCGATACCGCTGTTCAGATTGAAGTTGCTAGTGGGACAATGGCTGATGCCCGCTTTCCTCTTGGCGATTAATGCAATCTCCTCTTCGCTCAGATGTACGGCATGAGCCAATATCGTATTAGCCCGAAGAAGCCCACACGACTCGTAGACGCCGGCGTAGGATGAACATTCCGGGAAGAGCGACATTGTAAACGTAACCTCGGAGGGGTTCTCCGATATATGAGTTTGGATACGGAGACTGGGGTCAGAAGCTGCCAATTCACCCAGCGACTGCAAAAGGGGAGTTGTGCAAGTGATAGCGAATCGAGGGGTCAGAATAGGCTGGACGAGGGGTTCGGTTGTGTGGGGAGTGGAGGGAAGCTGTTTAATGTGCGAGATGAGAGCCTTGGTGGCAGAAATCGATGCCTCAACGGACGGTTCGATGTAGTGGGTAGGCGAGTTGCGGTCCATGTTGCATTTCTTGTCAAGGATGTATATCAGTGGAGACCATGGGTTGTGCCTTGCGAGAGTCTCTTACACCGACAAAGGCTCTTTGACCTGAGCAGCAGTCAGACGAATGAACAGTGAATCTGTGAGGCACCCCACCATATCCATTCACCGTTTCTGCCAAGATCTTTGTGCCTTCCAAGTGGATGGTGCCGAAATAACAGCAAGTTGTTGTCTGCGACCTGGTTGAACTCCTTGTGCGGGCAAATATCCACAGAACGAACCCCAGAGTCTATCACACGGCGCACAACAGACGCGTAAGTGCGCCGGGCAAAATCCACATCGGAGAATTTGGATTCCTGGTGAGTACTTGTTGATGAGTAATTATTTAAGCCACGGGCGGCGCCTATTCACTGACCATTGGGAACGTTATGTTTTCCAACCAGTCCAATAGTTCGTAATTCCGACCGCTATGAAACGAAGTGAGCCTGAACTCCGGTCGTATGGGCCACAACTCGCCTGCCAAGATTGGGAACCTGAGGGGCATGCTAGAGCTGCCGTTGACAAGTCTGGACGAAGGGTTGCTAGCATAGGTGCGCACCGTATGTGTATCGATGAGGCCAGGCATGATGAATTCACCATCTCGGAGAGGAATTACGTCGACATCGATGTAGCCGTGAGCCGCCATGGTCTCTTGGACCATGTAATCGTCGACATCTTCAACGATCCAGTCGATATTCCCTGTAGACCCAACGGCAAGAAGACAACGACGAGCCGTAAACGACTGGAGGGATACCGGGTTTACCACTGAACCGTAATAGACTAAGGCCATGATGGACGGGTGGAAGCACGATTAGGACCCGCACACGGGTGGCACTGAGTTCCGGGCAACATATATGGCGTTGCCTATTCCCAAATGGGCGTTCCTCCAAATTCAGACGGGGTTCAAACCCGGAATGTACATGTAACCAGCAGTATTATTTTCAACGATGCAACTAGTTCACTACCAACTCGCCCTCAACAGCGTCTGGTTCAATAGCAAGCTGTTGCAGAAGAGCATCGTAACGAATTCTTTGCGTCCGCTTCAGATACCTCAAAACTCTCGCCCGTTGGTGTACTAGTCTGCGCAAAGAGAGTTTGTTCTGGACGTCGTGTTTACAGCGCGTCAAATGCTCGTATAATTTTCGGATTCGGTAAGTGAGGATTGCCGCTGTGATGGCGTAGCATTAAAGGGCGGGACGTTGAGGGGTAGATACAACATACCTTGAACTTCGCTGCGCCCAGGGTCGAACGGGTTCTCGGGAGTAGAAAAGGCCAATACGATGCGTCTTCGGTTTTCGTATGCAATGCCCCCCGCGTCAGAATTCCTGAGGTCGATGACCCGGGCAAAATGGGCGGCTTTGGCCGTCTCTTTTTCATCGCCATTGAGAGTAGAAGACAGTCCAGGAAGGTCGCGGAACAGTTTCTGCTCCTCCGCTTCCGCCACCCCGAAAGCTTTGTACTGTGGCATCTCGACACCATATTGCGATTTAACCATCGGACCAGGTGGCTGCGCAAACACCGACTCGTCTACCAGGAGACCGGCCAAGTAGCATTTATGCCATTTGTGGTCCTCGCCAGGTCGGGTCCCTAGAATGACGCTGGGACGCCTCGCCTCGAGCTCTCTGGTGCGGGCTTCTCTTTCTTCGAGGATGAGCTTTCGATGCGCACGGGCGCGAAGCTGCGTTTCGGACATTTTGGAGAGAACGGCAGATGTGTGAAAAGCAGATGAGCTAGACGAGGCGATATTTGCCAGTCTACATGCTGTACAATGAGATCACGTTCAGAATACGTGAGAAGGCGCCTGGATTGTCATCGACTAGGACTGACGTTGGGGTGCACACGCCCGAAGCATGCCAAAAATTCAAAGGGTGCGGGAGAGGAACGGAAACTTGTCCGTGGGAAATTTTATCGGCAATCAAACAACATACACTGTTTGCAACGAAGAGTTTCTAAAGTTGTCCCTAACTTAGTAAGACTTGAAGCTTGAAGCTTGAAGTTCCAACTCGCGAGATGTTGCTGCTGCCAAGGTTCGGAAACAGAGTAACAATGGGATTAATCTATTTAACAACCCCCCTTGTTGAAAACAACCCGGGTTGCTGGATCAATTTTCTATTTAACAACCCCGTCTATTTATAACTTTGCCGCCGAAATAATGCTAACAACAGGCCTAATGCCCGTTCCCTTAGTCAAAAAATTATTTAAATATGGGCGCGCAATGGAGAATACGTTTTAGATGCATTCCAGTGCTCTCTGGGTTTTTCCCAGATTTATTCTGCCAATTTTGGTAGACTTTTCGGCAAATCCTTGGCACAAGGAGCGTTGAAGGTAACCTTTGGTGACTTTTGACCAGTAGAACACGGAAAAAAATAGCAGGTAGCTCGTTCAGATGGCCCATCCATTCAGGTGATTTATCTGGGGACTTTCAATGACACTAGGAACACATTAAAAGTATCCCGCCTCGTCCCGCCACCCCGCCATCAGCCGCCATCAGATTTTGTCTTACAAATCATGGGGTTGTTAAATAGAGAATTGATCCAACAACCCGGGGTTGTTCTTAACAAGGGGGGTTGTTAAATAGATTAATCCCTCTAGATTCTACCCAAGTTTTATGTACAAATCAAGTGTCTGAGGCCAATGCAAGGCCAATCATGTGACAAGTGTCTAAGTCGAAATAAATAAACGATTGTAGGGGACTCTATATAGTCACAAATGAAAGTGCAGCGAAAATAACGAGACTGTTCGATCAGCCCGAGCCTGGTGGGATAGAAAAATCAGTGTTCCGACGAAAAGAAACAAGATTTTCTTACCCGCAGAATAAATCTTTCCGTCAAACATGATCGCTTGGAACTTGTCGTAAATTGCGAGCACGCCAGCGCTGGCTACACCCCGTAGAATATTTGCTCCAGCGCCCTTGAATAGGGCCTTAGAACCTTCTTTAGCCATGATCTGCGGGAAAATTGAATAAAGAAAAGGCTCTGAAACTAAATCGTTCAAACCTGGCTCCCAGCGTCGAACATCGACTTGTAGTGGGTTCCAGTACCAGATCGCATCATCATTCTCCGCCTGCATTTTTCAGAATTCAGAACATGCAGGAAGTGGCTTTGTATCCCAACCTTATGGTGTCCATTGGATAGGCCATAATCCCAGCCCCGGTCGTGACAGCCCAACCGAGCGCGAAAGAGGCAAGGAAAGATCCTTCGAGAGGCCCAACCAGGACGGTGGGCTCTGTTGACATGTTCAGCGCGCGATACAAGTGTTCAAGGCCAGCAATGTACTCAGTGAGTCGTAAAAGCCAAAATATGCGCCCCTATAAATCATGATGCCCACAATGGAGGGAACGAATCCACGGTAGAGCCCCTTGATACCGTCTGCTGCAAGGGTCTGTTTATACACGTCGATCAGGCCATTAAATTGGCGTTTCCCTCCGGAAGTTGTGGATTTGGCGTCGCTGCTGAGACGCGTACGCGCATAGTCTAAAGAATAAACAAAAAGGGAGGACGTGGCGCCAGCGCCAGCACCAGAGGCTATATTCCCAGCGAACCAGGTCTGGTAATGGGGTAAGATGTCTGGGGGTTTATTTCAAAGGATATGAATTACCCAGTATCCCTCGGATTTTTTAAAGCCGAACAAAGATTTGAAGTAGTCCTCTGCACACCCAAGTCAGTAAATCACAAAAAGGGAAGTCGCGTGACAGACTGAAGGCAAAATTTAGGGCCTGAATATTTGAAACAATCAGAAATAGTGAATAAAAGCTAAAATAATAATACCTGTGTAGGGAAGTAGCGGATAACATTGGTCCCGTTGCCACGATACAAGGCTACGAGGCCCTCCTCCTTGTAGGTTCGGACAAACGCATCACCAATGCCTATTATTTGTTCGAAGTTAGAAAGATTGTATGCCTAATAAGGAACAGTACCTTTATATGGCGATGCCAGCCTTCCTTGTCTAATCTGGAATCCGTCAATACAGTATAATTAATCGAGCGGATGGAATCCCTCACCATTTCATCTTGATTCTGGACCAGGAGCTTAATTCGCTCGATGGGGGCAGCGCCTGTCTTTGAGATTGCCTAAGGTGGCGAGGCGTCATCAGTTGTGGGGAAACCCAGAATTCTGGCACGACTTACAGCCGCTACACCTCCCAAGAGAAAATCAGCTGGAATCAGAGAGGGTATTCAAGACATGTAATAGGATGGCAAAGGGGGAACAGACTAGCGAAGTCCTGAGGACTCTTAGCTTTGGACATGTTTGAAGGAGGAAGAACTGATACACGCGGGGGCACTTGCGCTGCGCGCTTTTAAAGTGGATGATGGGTCCCGGTGACCGTAGCCATGATAAAATTACGGTGGTATCTCATTGGTTAATACTGAGCTTAAGTCGGAGCGAGTCGGGGACTAGGGGCAGGAGACACCGCTTGATTGCACAAATCAGGAAAATCGGCGAAAGTCGGAGCGCCCTGCTTCTCAATATCAAATATTCCAGAGGTTGCCCGGCAGCTGGTTCAGTATGAGGCACCGTGATTCTGACCTTACACCACTTGAGATCACTAGCACAAGAGACCGCGAGCACAAGACAAATGTCCGTCCTTCGTCGAGAACTTTGAACATACTTATGCCTATTTTCTCTTGGTTTGATAGGTACACGATAACCTCGTGATGACTTGACCCAACCTGAAACCAATACAATGCGGACCGTGTCGGAGGGGGTCAATCTTGTGAAGACAACGGCCGGTTATGACGCTCGAGTTAGATGATCTGAATGGGACGAAGAAAACTTGAAGCTGACGCCCGACATGGTATTTGAAGGAAGAGTAATAGCAGGCCACAGGGACAAAGACTCGATCATCAAGCTTCAAGACTCAAAGGAGGAGTTCAGGTTGTTCAAGTTGTGTTTTGTTGATTATGACGTGTAAAACAGACCGCGACAAACATAGATAGCTTTTTCCGACTCCAACATCCAACGACTCCAAATTTGAGCAGGCCCTGCGTTTATACCTGCGACGTTTTTCTTCTCCGTTTCTCGACAGATTACACTGGCAGGAAGCACCGGTGAATGTTGGGGGTCTGCGCACCCGCGAGCTCTCGTCAAGGAATTCAATTCAACATATCCCACGACCGTCGGTGTCGAGCAGAAATAGCACGGGCGGTGTCACTCTTCTTGAAGTTGTTCCACGCAATGGTAGCGGAATCTTGCGATGGCTTCTCTTGTGCCATAAAGGATCCCGGAAGGCAACCGGCGTCTTGGCCCGTCAATTTCGCATCAGATAACTGACAACAAACATACCACTGTAGAAAAAGTCGGTGCACGATAGATCGCAGATGATTGTGCCACGCGTGAGGCCCCGGAGAATGAAGAAGCAACGAGCAGAACAACGTCTGGTTTTGGCCCTCATACCCCCACCTGGTCAATTACCGCTTGCTTTGTGCTCCGCGGTCTAAATACGCCTCTGATTAATTGCTTGTTCTCGTCCTCAACTCTTCTTGTGTCGCATTAGGGGAGATATGCAGGTACCCGAGATACACAGACTGATATAGATCGCCTAGATCACCGAAACGCGCCCAGCGAGCAGCGTCGCGCCCCGCAACTGATTCGGGTGCAGGTATCTACGTCATTGCATGCGCGCACGAAAGACGAACCGAAAGGCGATACAAATGATCTTAACTGGATTAAGCGAGCGAGAAATGCCCGAGCGATAATTGGACACGGCAATTAACGCGTCGCTCGACGCGTTTTTACGCGTTTTTTTACGTCAGAATGGACTACAGCGACGTGGCCGAGGAACTGCCCTCCGTTCGCGGGACTGGGGTCGCGACGAGTTGAGGGGGAGGTCGTGTGGTATTTAATATTGTTCTCGGTGCCGGCTTGCCGCATAGATCCGTGCATTCTACGATATCTGGATCTGCAACCGACGTGCCACTGATGTGCTCTGCTATATACACCGACTGTGATCAGTGGATCAATCTTGGACCCTGCACTCCAAGGAGGGGAGAACGAAGAATAATGTTAATTGTGTGTGTGTAGCAGGGTGACTGGCTAGTGCTTATCCTTGAGCGAGCAAGGGAGCGAGGTAGATGGAAAGCAAAATGAGCAAAAAAAAATCGATGTGACGCTTGTGAAGGGTCAAGATTTTATAAAAGGCGTGAAGTGATCTTAGCACACACCCCTTGTCCTCCCTCCCAGCACTGCGTTAGGTGGTCGCTCTCCGGTCCTCTTCCTCGTCCCGGTGTCTTCGATGCCTTCTCTCCGCCGTACTCTCTCTTCGCCCTCCGTCCGCACCGCCAGCGCGCCGTACCCCGCCATGCTCAGCCCTAGTACCCCAGGGCCCCGCACCCACGGCAACGGCCACCGGCGTTCGACGGGCTCAGAGACGAGCAACAGACGGGTCCTGGCAGACATTGAATGGTGGAGAGTTGCCGACGGCCAACGCGACGTTGTGCCTGAGCAGGAGTCGGGGGAGCACGACCTCGACCCGGACCAGGAGGACGACCAGGGCACAGAGGTCGGCGCCGCCGGTGCTGAGCGCCCGACGACGCCCGCACATGGGTCGCCACACCTTCCAGGCTCGGAGGTGATTTCGAATACTCTTTTTCACACGCCGAAAACTCAGTGCCTTTTGTCTATTAGATGCCCATCGACGAAATGGCAGCGCTCTCTATAGCGCCCGCTTCCCCGAGGCGACACGCGCTCGAGTCCTCGTCGTCGTCGCTCGAGTCGACCCCCGAAGCGCCGGATGTCCAGGCAGAGCACCCGCACCTGGACTTGGGCGTTTTGAGCTTTGGCCTGCAGGACATCGATGTCCCTTCGCCAACCCTCAGGCGCGCGCGTAGTGGCACATCCCCGCCCTTCTTGTCCGGCCGCTCCCATTCATTCACCGACTTCGCATCGTCTGAGCGCCAATACGCCGACTTTGCCATGTCGCCTCTCTCTTCGCATCCCATTTTCTCCAATTAATCGCCCCGCCGTCCAAAACGACCGGCACCAAAGGGTGTCCGGCAGTGTTTCATATTAAAACGCGTCCTTCAAAACTGTGACAACCTCCGCGCAAGCCGTCCATACATAATCTCTCTCCACCTGCATTTACATTCCTACGCACATCACACACATCACGACGGCTAGTCCTCCATTTCTTGCACACACCCACCTCGCATCGTTGCACGACACGACCTTTATGACGAACGCGGGACTACTTCTGGGGCTATCATCCTCAAGCACTCGGGTTCCCGTTCATCCCTTCACATTGGACCAGCGCCATTTACGACACATTATCGTCCATTTTTGCATCCTCCTACTCTTTATTTATCTATTCCTCACTATTCGCTATCGATTTGAATCGAGAAAGAACCTATCATCAATTGTACGACTAGATATGCACATCTCCTTCCTCTTTGTCAAAATGTTTTCGACGTTGCAGTCACGATTCCTCATCACGACCTGTTACGAATACTCTTGTACCCTGTACATGAATACGTCTTGTACGACCGCCTGTTGTCCCTGTCACGAATACTAAAAAAAAATCTGGCCATTTGTACACCATGTCATGAAAAGCCAAGATCCATCTCCGTATGCACAAGAAATGGGCGAAGCGAGCCCCGCACGATCAATTGCCCACGGGCGCCTGCATTCATTTCAATCACGGACAAGGGCCGGACGAACAAGCAGCTGGCAGCGGCAGCACTGGGCGTGGGGGAATCACGGGGGTTATCGATTCATACCCGCCACTGTCAGTGGCCCACCGACTCTGCTCCACTGCGACGTGGCGAGCCGCCCGTAACGCAGTTCGAGCGGGGGCGCGCGCAGAGGAACTGCGCTGGGAGGAGGTCGTGAGGGAGCCGACGAGGGATTCGCCGACGCGGGCGGATTTCGAGTTTTCCATGCGGTTCTGATCGCGTTGGACCGCTCGAGAAGCTGGCGGAAAATTAATCAGATCGAAGGTAGGGTAGGAATCGTGGGCGCGTCGCGCAGGACTTACGGTATCTTTCTCGACACCGTCGGCGATGCTTTGAATGATATTTTCCACGACGGTTTGGTGGTTGCCGTTAGGCTTGTCGTCTCTGAATCGCATCATCCGCCAATGATTGTGGGAAGGGTCCCAATGGACTTCGACGATACGATCGTCATATTGTTCGCCTGATGACTTCATCCTGAAATGAAAAATGTGAGGTGGTTTGGTTGTGTAAACCTAGAAGGAATCTTACTTTTCCCATTCCTCATCTTCAACGTACATGGTATCATATTGTTCATATTTGTCGGCACCGCACCAGACGTACAACAAGAATACAGGTTTGGCGTGAAAATCAGGTTGGGATGGTTTGTCCTGTAGCGGCGGAAAGCGAAGAACAAGCTTGAAATCAATCGAATTTTCTGAGGGAGGTTTCCACTTGAGGCTGTTCAATAGCGCGTAAATATAAGGACGGTCGTATCCAAGTTATTAACTGACATGTTCGGGTCTGTCGCAGGCACATACGGTGCATTGATGCAGGTATAAATGAGACCATCATTTCCGTGGTGCAAATTGGGCATATCTGCGAACACCTTTTCTGCAGCATACGAGAAACTCATCTCCTTGACTCGTATGCTGGGATAGTATATAAGCCCAAGAATGAGATGAACGAGGCGACGAACCTACTCAAAAGGGTGGGTCTGGGTCACATGGCTATGGTCTCGCTTCATTTTCGCAAACGGTTTGTAAAACCATTCGTTCAGCCTCTGTCAATCGCCCAATAAGACAAGGAAAAGAAAATAATTAACGGAAGGCCGAACCCCGTAACGCTTGTCCAACGGCCGAGACATTATGTTCTGGTTGTTAACGACAAGACAATCGAACGCCAAGAAACGTAGAGTTTCCTAGAGTCAAGTTGAGCCAAGACAGGAAGTGTCCAAGCGAATTCGTACATGATTGGTGCGGGGGTCAACGTCAAAGACGAGCTCTCCGTCCACGACAGTATTCTGCAGGGGTATCTGCGGGTTCTCATGGTGAGGGAAAAATAAGCCCTGGAGTTCGTAGTAGATGTTTTTGCGGTCAATCTATGCCCTGTGAGATGCGAGGTACGCAGTTCGAGAAGCGGCGCACCAGATAGACCGTTTGAGATTTGGAGTTGAGGTCGGTGTGCACAAGAAGGAGGACGCGGATGCCATCGGACTTTTCGCATACCCAGAAACTAGACGAACATTACGACCGGGACGAACGATAGCTGGGCCACACGCACTCTTGGGACTCCAACTTGGCCAAGTCGCCTTTGGCAAAGCTTACTGGTTGACTTCCAGGAAACCTTGGAAAGATTGGACATGGATGGCGGTAGGAATCAAAACGGGCAGTTTACGGACCTGTTATGGTCTACCTGACATATTCTGGCTACGTGTTCTTTGAGCCACGACTCCTGGTCAGAGCGATGAGGTACACGGATGCCAGGAATGTCAGGGATTCGGGGCATCGGGGTATCAGGTTGAGGCGGGGGGGGGATAGAACTCGGACGGTCCCGATACTATATGGTCCCAATTAGGAACGTGATTGTCGAATTTCATGACTCATGTGATGTCTCAATATGAGCAAAATTGCTGCAATCTCGAAAATATACATCCAGCTGCCGCCTCTACAGCGAAAGAAAGAAAAAAGTATTGTGGACTGTGCAAATTTGGTGCAAGTCGAAATTTATTGTACGCCACATAGCGACTGCGCTGGACTGAGGGAAATTTGTCCAACAGATGCGCGAGCTTCAATTCACATCGAATAATAGTGTCTTCGAAAAAAACTTTTCATTCATGGCACCAGCAAGACAAATGTCGACGGTTGAGCAAGAAAGTTTTATCTAGAAGCGGTATGGTACATATCATTGGTAAAGAAAGAAGGAAAGACGTTCGATAGCGACATCGACCCCGTTCATCGGTCCTCTGCCCATTCCTAAAACAAAGGGTAAGTGGAAAACGCGTGGGAACATGTGGCAAACTCACGTTCTCCTTCTTGATTTGGGCCTGAATGCTGTTGTTAGAGACACGAAAACGGAGGTAGAAAGAAGGATAGACGAACCTCCTCCTCGGGCGTGAAGTCGTTGACAATGTTGAAGAGTTTACGGATTTCCTCAGGGGTCTTGCCCTTGATCATATTAGCGACGGTCTTGCAACCGACGTCCCTATAAACGATTAGCGTGAGAAAGCAAGAGGGCATGTTTGGGAACATACAACAGGGATTTGATGTCGAGGTAGTTGGCGGCAAGGATGATTTCGAAGAGCATTTCCTGGTCGACGGTGATGAACTTTTGGTCCCATTCCGAGATGTCGGTCGTGCGTTTGCGAGTCTCGTCCTGAGACTGCTCGGAGTCTGCGGCCGGGAGTGGCTCACCGCGGTGGTGCTCGCAGTATTCAAGGACCTTCCATGGGCGTCAATTTATTTTCTGGGCATGTTTTACCACATATATACCTTCTTGAGCACACTGGACGAAACATTGGGAAGGGGGATGGGCTGGTCTGATTCACCGACGTCTGAAAGAAAGAAATGAGCTTGAAAATGGACGAGTTTGGATATCGCGTACCCTCGAGCATGTTCTTGATCAGGACACTTCTCTCGACGATATCCTTCTCAGTGGTGAACTGCTCATTGTCGGAGGTGACTAGGAGAACCATAGTGGGCGATGTGGAGGTGGTGGATGAGTATAAAGAGGGATCGCTAACAACAAGGCGGGGCTGGGCTTTGTTCGTGTTTTAACGCAGCCGGCAATCCGGCACAGCCTTTTGACTCGCACTGCACGGGCCACCTCCTTCTACACATAGCTATGGCCTTTCTGACTCGTTGCCTTGATGCGGCGCGTAGTTATAGCCCCTTTTCTGTCCTAGGTGCGACGTCCAGCGCCTCTCACTAGGTATTGACCGCTGAACCTTCCCAGGGTCCGTGCGCACTGCAACCAAGCGCGCTGGAGGTACGGTCCACAACCACGGCGGCTCGCCAGGAAAGCGTCTTGGTGTCAAGAAATTCTCTGGTGCCTATCTTGTCTTGTCTTGTCTTCGCAAAATGCGATGCTCATCGAAACCAGATCAGTATGTCATTCCGGGAAACATTATTGTTCGTCAACGTGGCACGCTCTTCCATCCTGGCCCACACGTACGTGTCTTTTTATTCTCTACTTGTCAACTCTCATTATCTGTGGTAGGTCAAGATCGGCCGCGACCATACCATCTACGCCGTAGCCCCGGGTGTGGTGCGTTTTTACAAAGAAAAATGGATGCGCGGCGAGCGCAGGTTTGTTGGTGTCGTTCTGGAGCGCGGAGAAGTCCTCCCACGCGACGAGGCTGCGCGGGGACGCAGTCGTTTCTGCGGACTTGTCAATCTCAAAAATATTGTGCCCGCAATACAATCCTCTTGAACGGATGCTACGTCAATTCTGCTGGCAATCTATCTTAGTACATATTCGGTTTAAACTAATCTCCGTTCCTCGCTCATAAGGAATCGTCCTGGAAGGACGCGCCGCTTCTCTAGCAAACATAATGCGAATGGAAGGGGCTCCTCCCTAGCTAACAAAACACCATTAACCTCCACTGCAGACACAGACGGACACATTTCAGGGTGCAGCATCAGGACGTGTACCGCGGCCTCCCACGTCGATGCGGGACACCCAACGAGCACAAGCGACTCGATTCCCGGGAAACAGCACAGAAAAAAACCCACACCTGCATAGGACAGCTTTTGGAAATTGAACTCCTTCAGCCGCAACGTCGTGAGCAACGGATACTTGCGTATCGGTGTGTTTAGCGCAAAGAGCCAGTCCTCCCAAACGCGCCCGTGAAACGACTCCAGCTCGAGGGTCCGGATGAGGGGCGTCTGTAGCGCGTCGAAGAACGGCGCGCAGTCGTTTTGTGTCCCGTGCACGCTCTTCGAGGCGTACATCCGCGACAGCTTCAGGTGCACCACACTGGAGGTGTCTACAATACGTTCTTCGCCTGTCTGAAAGTGCATTGGTGGAATGACGAGGCTGCACAGTTCGAGCCTCTGCGGGCCATCGAGCAGCCACCGATTTACACGCCCGTCGGGGCCAAGCAAGCTGCCCAGCGGACCCCCGACCCGCAACACACGCATACAGGGCAACACTACGCCCACATTCATCGCATGCATCGAGAGCTCTTCGAGGGGATGATTCCACGGCAGCACAAAGGTGAGCTCATCCGTTGGATTCGGCTGTGGGTTCGCCGTCGTATATGTGTGCAAGGCCATGATGTCCAGCGTGCGTAGTTGCGGATACGTCTCCTGGCCAAACGCCGCCGAAATCGCGTCCCAGTTCGGACGCGTTGCTTGCACGCTCAGCGAACGACAGCGCCAGAGATGTGGTTGCACCACGGCTTTGAGGAACGCGTGGAGTTGTCGTGTAGTGGTAAACGGCTCCCTCGCGGTGAACCGTATTTCGAGCGAGATGGGCCGTCCTTGAGAGCGCCGGAAGTGCTCCAGTAGGACAAACGCGTGTTTGGGTTTGGCGATATGCACATTGAGCCACAGCTCGGAAGCGCCAAGAGCGGCGTCGCGCCACCAGCGGGAGACATGTGAGACTGCAGTAATGTCTGACATGTCCAGCCCCTCGGTCGCGAATATTCCTGTGAGGATCTCAGAAGGGAATGCGCGGATGCTCATGGCTGAGGGATAGGTGGTGTGACGCACAAATCCCCTGCCTTATATAAGCAGGGCACCAGTGGCTCGAGACAAAGCGCGTTGTGACAATTCTTTGTGGTCATTGTACTGGTCACATGAGCGCGGTATTCTATGCGTGGATTATATTATTTAAATAAGGACACTACTTACTCGTCCTCGTCGCTGTCCTCTTCCCCGGCCATCTGCGTTACTGCACTCTTTGTGCGGTCCACCGCGTTCTGCCGATCCCCCAGATGCCAATCGGGCATGCTCACCGCAACCAAGATAGGGAGCACACTGACTGCAATGGCCACGAGCACCATCGCCTGCATCACGTCGCTGTACGCTGAGGAAACGGATGGTGTATAAGAAACCAGTATGTGTAGTCGGGAATACTGCATGCGCACCAGAAATTACACCTTCGCGTACTGGGTCGCCGCGCGGTTTGGATGCAGCTTCCGTGATCGAACCGAACAGGATGTCGCGTTCAGGTTGTGATAAAAACGGCAGATGATGCACGAGCTTCGCCGGCATCTGGCTGCTCCAAATCGCGCCAGCTGAAACAATAAAGTTTTATGTCAGTTAAAGTCAAATACTTAGTGGGACAGTGGATTCTGACCGATAGCACCACCCCCCGCTGCACCAAATTCGGTGATGAGGAGAACGACGGCGGTGACCATCGCAACATCGCCGTGGGGGACGGATGCTTGAGCACTGACTTGTATTGACAGGGCGGCAATCCCACCACCGACACCTTGCAGAATCTGCGTCATTAGCAACTCAAAGTTGGATCCGTTGGCGCCCCGGGAGTGCAACATCAGTGCGACGCCTCTGGAGTGATTTAGTCAAGAGGGGAAAAAATAGGCATAGTGAGAAAATACATCAGTCGGATAACAAGACCTCCGACAAGGAGCGTCTAGAAGAACATTAGGTACAAACGAAATTAGAAGTGTAGACAAACCTTATATCGCCGGAACATGTGCATGTACATTCCAGTGAGGATCCCGGAGAAAGTCATCGATATCATTTGTGTTTGCATAAAATACGTGGTGTTGATTAGTTTCCTAAGATTCCAGCGGTGAGCATGGGTAACGAGGTAAGGTAAATGTAGCTACCAGTCCTGGACGACGACAACGAAAGAGTAGAGATATGTGAATGTCAGATAGAACGCCATCTGTTTGGCTTGCTAGGATGCATTGCGTTGAATCAAGCTTGCGGCACGTACGAAATCGAACGCCCCGATGAGCGAGGCCCCTACTACACTTCTGTTTAACGCAAAGCGGAGAGGAATGACAGGACGTGTGGCGATCTTGAAATCCCAAAGAGTGAAGACAGGGAATAAAATGAGCCCAAGTAGGAATACAGCCAACATGCCCGCTAAGAGATGACTCAGGTGGGGGGAAAGTGGCCCAAGACCGGACACACCTCCGTTCACACCTCTTGTCGTGTGTTGTGCGAGGGACAGTGGAAGTAGCGTCAATGAGATCGAGGCACCGATGAGCAAAAGTCCGACAGCATCGAGCTCCTCTGAAGTGTCTAGGATACTCTGGATATAAGCCTTCTTTGGTTCCCTGGCAACCCCAAGTTCTGTCCTCCTTGTTATGCGCTCAGACCAGAGAAGAGTTGCAATGAGGGGGGCAAGGGCAATAGGTATGAGGATAACAAACATCCCGTCTAAATTGCACAGATTGATGAACTGAAGGAGCGCAAGCGGAAACAAAAGGGACGTACAACCCCATCTCCAGCCAGCATGCTCTATGATTGCTGCTGAAATATTGGAGCCCACGAATGCATTGATTAAAAATGGAAGGGAATTTAAGGACAATACGAGCCCTCGCCATTTCAGTGTAGTTATGTCCGCAATTACCACCTGTGTTAGCAATTGCAAACCGCTTGAAGAGGATCAGGAATATAAAATTCAAAGGGCCAAATCCACTCACGTATAACCTCTGTTGTCGATGATGAGTTAGGATCAAAGTTAAAATGGACCGACCTACATAGCATATAGAATGATACCCACCTAAGGGAGCGCCGACGCAGTCACGTGCAGACCTCTTAGGTAGGTTATTTTGTAGTACGGAAACCTACCTAAGAGGTCCGTAGGTGGTGGGGTGGCGTCGGTGGTCCACATGTCATTTAATCCGTTTGGGTTAAATGGCTTCCTGTGATGTTCCGGCATTTCCCTCCATCTTTCCAGGCATTATCGGCGGCCTTCAGCTACCTACATCACATACCTCCAGCACATCCTCCACCCACCCCTCTCTGCCTCTCTATTTTTTTATCTCCCTCCACTATACCTAACATTAAATTTACATGAATTTTGATGCTTTACTGGTGGAAACTGAACGAAATTCTTGCCAGGTTTGGAGGCCTCTGTTTTCAACATCAGTGCATTTTAAAATTGATTCAGGTCAATCCTGAGGTTCATAAGGAGCATTACAAGCATTTTGCAGTGATCTGGCCCATGGGTGTCTGTTTGAATGGTGATTGGACTGATATCAGGAGGCCTCCAGTAGGTCCTCCAGTCCATCCCTGCTGCCTTTATATTTTGTCTCCTCTATATTGTCTCTTGTTACACTATACCAAACATTTAATTTGCATAGATTTCAATGCTTCAATGGTGAAAATTGAAGGAAATTCACCCCCAGGTTGAACACCTCCAATTTCAACATTGGTGAGCTCAGATAAAGTTACTTCCAGTGGATTCTGATGCTCGTAAGAAGCATTGGAATCATTGGAATCATTGGACTCCAATCCCAGGCATCAGATTATGTTTTATGGTGGTTGGGCTCATAGCAGGAGGCCTCCCATCTTTGTTGAACCTGTTGAATTGGGTGATGGGCCTGAGAACCGTTTATGCATACTGCTTTCCACCTTGATCATCAGCTCAAAGAAATTGGGGTATATCTCAAAGGGTTCAAGTTCATTGGATAAGAAGGAGGCCTCCATCTGTGTTCTGTTCTGGTTGAAAATAGTTAAATCCATGATTTCTTCCGAGACAATACAAAACCTTTACCAGTGAAGTATTTTGAGATCCACAGATGTAGATCCTGGCTTGGAGCAATGAAGCATGCCCCAATATAAATATTATAGGCCTCCATTCTCATTGTGGCCGAGTAATTACCACAGGTTTCATATTTTCAGTTGAACCACCTAAATGTATTGATATATTCCGTCAAAGGATGGTCCAGGAAAAGATGCTAATAGACTATTTCATGTTGGGATAAAATGTTGCCTTTTGGCCAATATAGGAGGCCTCCAGCCCAGCCTCCAAACCTACACCGGAGGCCTGTCAATCACTAAGAAAAAGTGGATCTCTCTCATTAGCCTAATATATGATTTTCCACTCTGAATTGTGCTATCTGGCTATGTTGTGGAGGCCGGAAAGAGGACTTCTCGTGCTGTCGAAACACTCGGGTGTGCACCGGGCCAGGAATTGATGAGCCAATCACAGCGTGAATAATGATGAGTGGAATGTAAAACATTAATTAAAAGCTCAATACTGCACGGAATAAGGTGCCCCAGGTATCAAATGAAAGCCCTAGGTTGCCCGGACAATATATTATCAATATATCTTAGTATACATCAAGTATTTCTTGTGGTGCACGAATAAGAGGAAAAGTCAACCAAGTTCCATAGTTGAACCTTGAGTACATTACTGGAACATTGGAAACTCACCAGTTTAGCTGATGAGAAACACTAGGAGAATCAGGCAGTGTAAAGAGAACCAGTGTATGATTTCGGAGGAGTAAGCAGGGTACAGAAGATGGGCGTAAAGAGCAAGGAGGAAGGCTGATGTAAGTAATGATCTCTGGTCATGTGAGTAGAACCGGTCCCGGGTTTACAAACATCAGATTCACAGCCTTTCAAAAAATTCCAAGTGCAAGATCTGTCTATTTAAGCTGTAGGACACCTGTGTTATGCATCAGGATGCTAACTGGTGCTTATTTGGAGTGGTAGGGCATAACTTTGGAGGGTGGAATCATGAAATTTGCTATATGATTTGGCATCATACAAATTGTTGATTATCCCATTTCTATGTTTGGTGAGAGGTTGTATTTTACCATCCCAAGTCTTAGGATTTCACATCCGGATGCCCATTGGAAAGATAATATCCAAATTGGAAACCTACCAGGATTCCTGATAGAAAACACTAAGAGTCGGGCAGGGTAAATAGAACCGGAGTATTGATTGAGGAAGAGCGAGGGGGGTTACAAGATAGAGGTTGGAAGCAAGAAAGGTAGCTGATGTAAGTAAGTGATCCTGGTCATGTGAGTACAGTAGACACGTCCGGGTTTACACCCTTCCCCTCCCCGAAAAACAGGCCCCCCTTCCACCGAGAGAGAGTTGAGTTTTGAGGTGCGGATCACGAGGTTAGGTTGGGGGGCGCGCGAGCCAACGGTCGAGCGCTTCAGCGTGGGCGACTTCATGGCCAGGGAGCCAACGGTCACCTTCGGGGCCGTAGCCAGAGAATCGGACCAAGTATTGCCTGCCGCGGCCGCGGACACGCTCGTCGATAATCTCATCGATAAACCACTCTTCGTCGCCGTCGCCGTTTATAATAGGACCAGGCTCAGCCAATTTGCGGTCTGGGAAAAGTTCGTCATCATTCTCAATGTAAGGCTCAATTTCGGAGGAGTGGAAGACGGGGAAAACATTGGGTTGATTGGGGAGATCGAGTGTGAAAGTAGAGCACTCAGCGTGTTTATCAATGACTGTATACGGTCCGTCAAACCGAGGCATGTACTTGGCCACCCTCTTATCGTCCTTTTTAAGGTAAGCAGAGCGGCGATGAGCGGTAGTAAGTTTGACATGGTCACCAATTTTAATATTGTGGTCGGGGCCGCGGGTCTTGTTGGCTTGTTCAGCTTGAGAGAGCTTCGCCGTGAGTAGGTTCTCTTGGGCCTCGATTACGTCGAGAGCAAGCCTAGTGACGATCTCGGCCGCAAGTCTAGCCTCGTCGGTAGCGGGCGTGTCGGGGGAGGGGACGATAGGCAGGATGATGCGGGGAGAGCGTCCCGTTTTGAGTTGGAATCCAGAAAAGCCCGTCGAGGCGTTGACAGTGTTTAACATGTCGAAACACATTTGAGGAAGGGCGCGAACCCAGCCACGCTGATTTCTCGCGATGTGGTACCGGATCGCCTGGTTGATGGTCTTGTTAGTGCGTTCGCTGGCGCCGTCGGTTTCGGGATGGAAAGAGGTCGACATCTTCAGCTTGACGCCGATTAGCTTATGGAGGGCTTTCCAGAAGGCGGACATGAACAGTTTATCATGGTCGGAAACTATGTCGAGAGGTAAGCCGTTTTCGCAATACCAGTTGTCGAAAAAGAGGAGCGCGAGCTCCGGCGCGGACAAGTCAATTTTGGTGGGAACGATTTGAATGTCCGAGCCAAGTCGGTCGGTCATGGAGATGATACAGTTGAAACCCTGATCTGGAGGTAGCGGGCCAATGAAGTCAATCGCAACTGAGTCTCCGTGTTGGTCGGGTATCAGTAGAGGATGGAGTGGGCCAGCACGTCGAGTAGTGCGAGATTTGTTGCGTTGACAATCGGCGCATGCCGGGATGTAAGCTTCTTCCAAGTCCCGACACATATTAGGCCAGTAGTAAGCGTCCCTGAGGGACTTGTAGGACTTGTCGAAACCAAAATGGCCGAGGGAATCGTGGGCGAGATGGAAAAGAGTTTCCCGGATGTTGGATATGCGCAGGATCACGAGGCGGTCGCCTATGTACCACAAGTTCTCGGGTTGTCGGAGGACGACGCCGGGCATGCCTTTGCTGACTGAATCGAGTTTTGTGCACCATTTATCGGTCGCGTAGCCCTCTCGGATACGGTCCAGAAGTTTTGCATCCGTAGAGATTTTGAGGATGGAAGCAATAGCGCGGTCGACGGGGTCAGATTGGGATTTGATCCGGGTGCGTGCGAGAGATTGGGCGGAAACAAAAGGAGAATCAGCGCGTGCGCAGATCACGGAAGCAATCGCGGGATTACCGCATGTGTCCTCCTCCTCCCATCCTGTTGCAGAATCTTTGGCTGCGCTGCTGTCCTCAAACTCGGTCCGCGAGAGTGAATCTGCAACGGTATTGTCATCGCCTTTCACATAAACAAACTTACAGTCATATTGGGACAGGAATTCCATCCAGCGTGCTTGGCGCCGTGACAGGTCCTTCTGGTTGTGAAAATTCTCTAGAGTCCGATGGTCAGTGTACACGGTGAATTCGGATCCCACCAAGTCAATGTGCCACTGCTGGAGGGCCCGGATGATCGCGAGCAGCTCCTTCTCGTGCACCGGATAGTTAAGCTCCGCGCCTTTGAAGCTCATGGAGTCGAACGCCACAGGACGTGCGGATTCCCAACTGGGTCCATACAAGAGAACAGCGCCGGAGCGCTTGTCACTGGCGTCTGCCGTGACATAGATCTTGTTTTCGCCGCGGGCCTCATGGTCGATTGTTGTCAGACAGTCGGATCCCAGTACGAGATCCTTTATCGCTTGAAACGCCTCCTGATGCTTGTCAGACCAGGGTGGGAATTTCTTATTGCAATCCTTCAGTGTGAGCTCCTCGAGGACAGGAGTCCACCGCGCAAGATTGTTCAAAAATTTGCAGACGTAACGTACCAACCCAAGGAAGGCACGTACATTCGTCGAAGATTTGGGTTGAGGCCAATTGACAATCCGTTCAACTTTAGCTTTGTCCGCCTCGATGCCTCGCTGGGAGATGTGGTGTCCCAGGAAGTCTATCTCGTACTGGAACAGCTTTGTCTTTTTAGGGTTGCAATACAGCCCAGCTTTTCTGAGGGCTTCGAAAACAATCCGGACGTGTTTGTCGTGTTCGGTGACATCCTCCGACCAGATAACAATATCGTCGAGGTAAACGTGGCAGATCCTGCCAATAAGTTCCCGCAGGGCAGCCGTCACGCGACGCTGTTGTACAGACGGTGCGTTCTTCAGTCCCTGGGGCATCACCAACCATTCGTACAGCCCCAAAGGCGTGGAAACAGCCGTATATTTTATTGAATCGGGGTGCATGCGCGTTTGGAAGAAACTGTCGGTAAAATCAATGATCAACCAAATTTTTCCTTTTGCGCAATCCGCAAGGATGTCGTCC
The DNA here is from genome assembly GCA_029281465.1 of Mycena epipterygia. Classification (NCBI taxonomy): domain Eukaryota; kingdom Fungi; phylum Basidiomycota; class Agaricomycetes; order Agaricales; family Mycenaceae; genus Mycena; species Mycena epipterygia. The sequence goes on along the minus strand of JARJCQ010000100.1, from coordinate 320,452 downwards.
ACACGCGGCAACGGGAAGGCATCGCAGACGGTGATGGAGTTCAACAGACGAAAGTTGTTGACCCAACGAGGCAAAACGGTCTTATCTGCCTTAGGGACTAACATCGCGGGGGACGCGTGTTGCGACGTCGACGGCCTTATACGGCCCGCGTCGAGGTGGGACTGAATAAGTTGTTGCCATGCTTCTTTGTACTTGCGAGGGCTGCGGTAAGTACAGTTCTCGATGTTTCTTTCAGCGTTGACTTTGATCTCGCACAGGACGTTGTCGGGGAGATCACTAGCGTGTGGCATTGGTTCGAAGAGCCCGGGGTAGTCTTTCCGGATCAAGTCGCCTTTCTTCTGAAGCTCGTCCCAGTGGGCCAACACCACAATCCTCTCGCGGACGGTGGCCACGACGTCTAGAGGCTTCACGGTCTCGAAGAGGCCGTCCGCCTCCATACGCACGCGGCGCAGGTCGCAAACAGATGAGAGTTCCTTGGCCATGGACTTGTGGTCCGACTTAGTGCGTCAAAGTTTATTGCGGAGCTTTTCAGGCTTTGGGAGAGGTAACTTAGGCTCAGGGGGATTCAGGATGTCGTAGTTAGCATGTTTATCTATCGCCGTTCGTGCTTCGTGGTCAATCACGATTGAATTCTTTACTAGCCACGGTAAGCCGAGTATTACAGGAGCGCATAAGCCCGGCGCGATGAGTGCGCATACAGTACGGGAGGTCCATGCCTGGTCACGAGAGATAAGAGTAAGCTTTACGTATTCAGTGAGGTATGTAGGGTCGGTGCTGTTCGCCGACATGGCAAGTCCAACAGGTTCGGGTTTGAAAAGTTTGTAGCGACAGAGACCCAGCTTGCCCGCGAGGACTTCGTTGATCAAGGCTAGATGTGATCCGTTATCAATAAGGGCTTGGATAAATAAGGGAAGGTTCGACATCGGGCCCTCTACTAGGCAGTCCCAGTAGAGGTGCTCGACGCGTTCGGAAGAGGGCGAAGGAGCGCGACTCACGGAGGGGGCATCATCCTCAGAGTCGTCGCTGTCGTCCATGTCGTCAGCGGTCGGCATGATCACTGCCACAGGCTTTGCAGCCTTCGACTTGGATTTACGGGCAGCGTCGACGTCGGCTTGAGTGCGCGTGCGGTACCCGCCGCCCGACGGGAAGTCTTCCCGGCACTCGGCCGTCTTGTGTCCGACGAAGAAGTTTCGGCAATGGTTGCAGCCATCGTTGTCGACAAGAAGTTGTCGCTCCTCGACCGTGAGCAGTGGGCAGTTCTTCCCGCCGGCGGTGGAGGAGGAGGAAGCAGTGGAAGTGGGTTTGGAAGAAGACGAGGCGGTATTATGCTTGTTCGAGTCATTGAAAACTTTCTTGGCGGCGCGCTCGCCATCGTCTGCGGCCTTGCGTTTCGCGTCTGTCTTAAGCTGGGCGGCGATGCAACGCTGCTGCTTCTCGTCTTCGTAGACCCGCTCCTCGTCCAGCTCAATCACCGCGAGGACCCAGGCGTCAAACTGGTCCTCAGCGATAGCGTTCGAAGCCTTGTGTTTGGAGTAGTCGTTGGTAAGGTCGGGAAGCATGTTGGCTTCCAAGGTGTGGCGAAGGCGCTGGTCGTTGACGGCGTGGGTAGTGCCGACCAAGAGTGCTTGCAGAGACTGGAGGGTGACGACCCAGTCGCTGAAAGTTTTGGACTCGCCCATACGGCTGGAAAGGATGGAGGCGCGGGTCTGGATCTCCCAGTCCGGGCGCAAGAATTTCTTGCGAAGTTTAGACATGAACTCTGCGAGGGAAAGTTTGGAAAAAGTGTCGCGTACGCCGGCAGGGCTGAACCAGTTCCGTACGCGTTGGTCTTGGAAACATCCGAACACGAGTGCGACCAGTTTGTCAGCGGCGATGTCTTTCGCCGCGGAGTAGTCCAACATCGCGTGCTCAAATTGCGTTGCGGCCAGAGGGGTGATCTCGCCAGCATGAACGGTAGGAAGCTTCCCGGTGCGGATTTCGACCGTGGCGAGTTTTGAGTGGCTCGTCATCGCGGATTGCGCGTGGGGAGTGTCGGAGTCTGAAGAGGAGGAGTCGGACGATGAGGACGAGAGAGGGATCCTGGTGGGGATCCTAGGCGAGGAAGGTGGGGAGCGGCTGGGTTCCCGAGAAGGGTGCGAATGGGGCGAATGAAGTGATCTGGGCGATTCAGCAATTGGAGGGGATAACGGCGTTAACAGCGAAGGGGCTTCGGTGGAGGGGCTCTGTGAGGCACCCTGGGTGGACTTTGCCGCACTGCGGGTGACCAGAGAGTGGGGAACGGAGGGCAAGCGCGACAGCTTGAATCGATGTGGCTGTGCACGGTTGGTGACGTGGCGACCTGAAAGGGTCGTATGGTGAGCGCGGATGTCTCAAGAGGGAGGGGAATACCGCTGGAAGGACGGTAGGGACGCGCTCCCGGATGGGGTACGCGGGGAAGAGTGGAATATCAACGGAACCAAAAGATCGCGTAGATCTCTTGATTCCCCAGATAGGATCGGTACTTTTTGGTTATTATTTTAAAAAAAGTGGAAACCTACCAGGATTCCTGATAGAAAACACTAAGAGTCGGGCAGGGTAAATAGAACCGGAGTATTGATTGAGGAAGAGCGAGGGGGGTTACAAGATAGAGGTTGGAAGCAAGAAAGGTAGCTGATGTAAGTAAGTGATCCTGGTCATGTGAGTACAGTAGACGCGTCCGGGTTTACACAAATCAGGGTAAGTGGAGGCCTCCTATTCACAAGCTGGAGGTCTCCCTATTCAGAAGTTGGTGGTTTCAAGTAAGTACTTCCAACTGAACTGAGGATTTAAGGCTTAATAAATGACTCTCAAAGCAATCTATGATAGACAGAAGAAGAATTCACCTTCAAGGAACAAGATACCAACAATTAAACCAAAGGACTAAAGCCTACACAGAGAACTGATGTATGGAACAGCCATACCATTTACGCAGAGGTGGAGACCTCAAAATCTTAGATAGGCGAGCAGATTTATGAGAGATTCCACAAAAAGAAATGGTAGGCCTCCTTGCATCCATAGCCAAGTTCTATTTCGGTTGGCAGGGCAGCGAGATTTTCTCAGATTGTTCTCTTCTGTCCTACAGCCATAGACACATTTAATTGTCCATGCTAGGAGTCTGATACATACATATGCAATATTAAAAATAATTCATAAATAGAGGCCTCCACTCAAGGAATGCAGTAATACAAAATACATCTATGGATCTCAAAACACTTCACCGGTAAAGGTAGTTGTTAGCTTTGTATTGTCTCGGAAGAAATCATGGATCAAACTATTTTCAACCAGAACAGAACACAGATGGAGGCCTCCTTCTTATCCAATGAACTTGAGCCCTTTGAGATATACCCCAATTTCTTTGAGCTGATGATGATCAAGGTGGAAAACAGTGTGCATAAACGGTTCTCAGACCCATCACCCAATTCAACAGGTTCAACAAAGGATGGGAGGCCTCCTGCTATGAGCCCAACCACCATAAAGCATAATCTGATGCCTGGGATTGGAGTCCAATGATTCCAATGATTCCAATGCTTCTTACGAGCATCAGAATCCACTGGAAGTAACTTTATAGCTCGCCAATGTTGAAATTGGAGGTGTTCAACCTGGGGGTGAATTTCCTTCAATTTTCACCATTGAAGCATTGAAATCTATGCAAATTAAATGTTTGGTATAGTGTAACAAGAGACAAATATAGAGAAGACAAAATATAGAGGCAGCAGGGATGGACTGGAGGACCTACTGGAGACCTCCTGATATCAGTCCAATCACCATTCAAACAGACACCCATGGGCCAGATCACTGCAGAATGCTTGTAATGCTCCTTATGAACCTCAGGATTGACCTGAATCAATTTTAAAATGCACTGATGTTGAAAGCAGAGGCCTCCAAACCTGGCAAGAATTTCGTTCAGTTTCCACCAGTAAAGCATCAAAATTCATGTAAATTTAATGTTAGGTATCGTGCAAGGAGATAGAGAGGCAGAGAGGCAGAGGGAGGTGGATGGAGGATGTACTGGAGGTATGTGATGTTATGCAGGGGCTCTTTGTAGTCCGAGGTAGGGTAGGGCTTGCCGTACCTTGTACCTGCTGTTTGGCTCACTTGGTAATCTCTCTCTTCTTTGAATTATTCAATTTGCGGGGGCCGGTGGTTCGACTCCTGTCGCTACCTTCATTTTGGCACTTTAATTTTAGCCCAAAATAGATTGGACCTAGTCTCTCTTGACAGACGCTTTATCGAGTCTAGCTCGTTCCTCGCTCGATAATTACCGCGCTTGATACCCGGCGGCCTGCGTTATTATGTAATATTTCCCTTTCTGGGATTCACGTGCACAGTCCATTGACGCGACTTGAACGCGTCTTAGACGTAGCTGGGATTGAGGGGGAAAATTGAGGGTCCCATTCCGAAATAGAAAATTTTAAATATCTCCTCAATTTTCCCTGGCATCAATAGAGCCAGTGGAGTTCCTCTACCAATATTTTCGTCTGATTTTCGTCATTCCTCCTCGGAAACACCTCACTGTATTCAATGTGTGAAACTAGCCATTCCTGGTGTTTGGGATAGCTGTCTTCAATGCATTCCCCGCCATCCGAGGAATTTTCTGAATGGTGAAGAAGAGAATCGCGTCTCGACGCGTCTCGGCTAAGTTCCCAAAACGGACGCTTACATAATAACGCAGGCCGCCTACTAATCAGCGCGGTACCACCGACGCCACCCCACCACCTACGGACCTCTTAGGTAGGTTTCCGTACTACAAAATAACCTACCTAAGAGGTCTGCACGTGACTGCGTCGGCGCTCCCTTAGGTGATGATACCTGCCGCAACAGTTTGTATATTCTGGGCCGTGGCAATAACAGTGTATCCTGGTGATAATGAGAGGGCTGGGACTTGGACGAAAATATCCGGCGTACCGATGACATAGAAAATTACTGTCCTTGAGTAAGATATGATAGTACGCTGGGGCTTAAGTGGCCGCTCACAAACACCACAGTAAGCTGTCCCCCTGGATCCGATATCCGCAATTTTAGCAATTACAGGTTTGTGGTACCGTCCAGCGAATAAATGTATGCCGCGAATCCCAAGATGACGATATTTATTAAATGTCAGTATGCAACATGGAGTACTCACCTGATGAATAGTGCCCATTTGGCGCGCTTTCCATGAATTCTAGTCGTTGCTTTGATCATTTCGATTTCCTCTGCCGGATCCTCGTCTTCTGGAATTCGATACGTGTGAGCAGATAATGCGTGAGGGAGGAACTGCGGTAACCTGAATGAGCGCGCAGGCGTCGATATCCACCATGGGTCGGCATACATGCCAATGATGGAACTTGAAGGTTAAGATTGGATCGCAATCTTATCCGATAATCATCGGACGGACCTTGATAGCCGATTCCGATTTCGAATTACTGCGCTCACGTGCAAGTGTCGACCACCTTCACGCTGAGCCGCTCCTTGAACTTCACGCCGTTCACGTCCAATGCCGTCCTGAATCATTTCTTCGTGCAAGATCATACCCATCGCGATAGGCGTCGTCCCATCTTCCGATAAAAGCATGGCCAGCTTCAGATCCCGGCAGGGGACCTTCAATGCCTGGCGGATCTGGGCGAGGTGAATCGCAATCAATGGCAAACCGCCTTTCCAGGTGCGTATGGACTTTGCCTATGCACGGATGAGACCATAAAGTACCCAACCCCCCCCCCCCCCCCCCCCCCCCCCCTACGATATCCCACGATTGGGTGCTTATCTTGAGGATTAAGGACAACTTGAAGCAGCGGAGGGAAGGACTCCACTCGGAAGTCAGGGAGAGGGTGTTCACCGAGTCCTTTCTCCCTGCTGGTGCATCCTTTTGTCATTCGGAATCTTTTCGACTTCTGGGGTTCCCAGGCACTCGGACGTCACCAGCAACGAACAGCATCAGAAACCATGCTTCGATTTTCTTTTCCCAGTCCCGCCAATAGCACGGTAAATTCGTCGAGCTCGACTGCCAAAGGCTGGGTTCATTCGCGTTGGACCCGTCAGGTCTACAGCCTGGTAGTCGAATACTCCGATTATATCGTACAATAGTTAGTCACAGTCGAATACGTATTCCCATTCCCACAGAGATGTTCTCACTACGTGATGCCGTCGTGTCAACGGCCCTCAGGCTAGTGTTTTCCGAACCGGAGACTCTGAGAATGAAAGTCAGAAACGGTTGTCGTGCTCAAAATAGCGCGCTCAAAATAGCTCGCTGCTCTTCCTCAACCAACCATGCAACTCACGATAACTCAGGTCAAACCGTCCGGTACGTCTCTGGATTCGTTATCCTGAAGCTAGAGCCTCAATTTCAATGAAAGCTATTCCGTCCGACGAGGACGTCATGGCAGCGGCCGATGCGCTGCTCGAGTCGACGTCCACCTGGAAGGAGGGCAAGACATATCATAAGCAAGTCAAGACGTATTCTCGCCCAAAGAAAGCTCCAGAGGATGGTGCCCCTTGGCACTGTCGTGTGAGCATACACAAGCCAGAGGAAGCTACGTTCGAGCTTCTTTGGTCCAAGCTAGGGACCAACAAGGCGGTTAATGAGAAAGAGTGCGAAGAATGTTCGTGTTGCAAGTTTTGAATCTGACAAGCCCGTACCACTAGATTCATCCCTGATATTGCGAAGGTTAGTCTCGTCATCTCTTCCTCGTTGCTTCACACATATTCCCGGTGGTCTAGGTGACCAAAGTCAAAGAGATCTCCGCCACACAGAACATCTGGACCCTTTATTATACATTCTCACCACCCATCATTTCGCCTCGAGTGTTCACCGTCGTGCAAATTACACGTCTCTTGAACGAGTCTTCCCCTCGTAGTGGGTACGTGAATAACCGGCTCTTCTTAAATGCATACGGTCTTAAAGTTCCACAGAACGATAGTTTCTATCCCAGTCGACTTGATGGAAGACCAAGATCTTGCCAAATTCGAAGAGAAGGGCGTCAAAGGCCGATACGTCAGTGTCGAACGCATACTTGAACTCGAAGACGGCAGCATTGAATGGCGTATGGCGACATCGAGTACCCCTGGAGGCAGCATACCTAGCTTTTTTGTGGAAAAATCAATGGATGGCAAGATTGCAGAGGTGAGCAATCCCGATTATCGGTGCATTGCAGCTGATTCGCGCCAGGACGTTCCGCATTTCATGAAATGGCTTCACAGTTTGCCAAAAACCGAGTAATGTACTGGTAGATGCAGTTCGAATATATCCATGTGTACAGTATTTTTCATCTAGGCCAGCTCAATGTAGCGCTCCACTACGGGACCAAAGTCAGACTAGTTTGGTTAACGACGATCGGCACATACCTTCCCAGTTGGTGACAGCCTCGTTCCAGAGTTTGACTTCGTGTTCTCGGGTTCCTCCAAAATGTTCAACAAACACGTCACCGAGCATGCCACTTTCGCGCGCAATGCTGTCTGGCCTCATCATGCGGGCCGTGGCGGACTCGAGGGAAATCGGCAGCATTTTAACCTAAGTTGGGTCAGCAGCTGAATTCAAATAAAATTAGCATCCTTGCCTTTCCCGATTTCTTATCTTCTGGTGAAAAGTGGCTAATCGGAGGGGTTTGTAGCTTGAGCTTCTTTTCGATACCTCTAAGCCCCAGCAGGAACACAGCACTAAGAGCATAGTACGGGTTCATATCAGCGCCAGGAACTCTAATTTCAAATCTTGTGGCAGAGGGCGGCACGGATGGGGGCGAAAGTATGCGGATCGAGGCCGCACGAGAGTCATACCCGTATGTTATCGCATTAGGGGCCCAAAACGCTTCGCCACCTACCAGCCGTTTGTACCCATTGATGGTGGGTACCAACTATCTCGGAAATTAACGGGGTCCCGCAAATCTATAATGAGCTTACCAAAGGCATAACTGTTTCACGATAAGATTGAGCCAGTAACGAAACAGCGAGAGATTGCGCTCACTGTCGGCGATTCCGTCCAAAACACCTGCCAGGAAGAACTCGGCTTCGCTACTCATGAATTTGGTATCCTCATAGGCGGCATCGGCTCGTCCACTGGAGAGTTCCGCGTCTGAAACAGCAAAGACGTTTCTATCTGAACTGTCTCGTAATGAGACGTGTATATGTCTGTCAAAACAGAGGTTGGATAAGGCAGGCACATTCCAGGCGGCACTAACCCACTGCAGCCAGGTAACTACAGGGCGTAAGATATGCGAATTCTAAAAAAACGAAAGGACTTACGTTCCCCCAAGGTTTAGCCATGAAGCTGGGGATGACGCCCCGCTTCATACCTATGCTCTTTGCGAGATATTTGAACAAAATGCCGTTGTCCGCCATTCGCAGCGCAGAAGTGTACGCCAACGCAGTCTCAAATACTCCGGGTCCCGTTTCGGTATCTAACGAGCTAAATCAGATATTGGTTTCAAATTGCATGTGAGTTATGGACGTACGGTGGCCCTCTATGGCTACGCCGAACTTGGCACTCTCGTCGAAAAGATCAAGAAAATAGTCGTTGTTTAGCTGAGTACGTAGAAGAGAGTAACCATGCACTGCGACCAGATCAGAAAGGAGTTCCGTGGAAGCAAAAAAAAAATGCCGCACTGCCAGGCGTCAATGGCTGCAAGTCCGTGAACTTCTTCTGTGCCAGACTTTGGGGGGTTTCTGCACAAAGCTGAGATCACGTATTTTCAAGTTTAGCTCTAGATACATACCTTGAAAGTTGAAGTACTAAATCACGTTAGATGGAAAGTGAGATCCGAAGCTCTTGGACTAACTTCGTATTCAACCCCAGCGAAACACTGCCTTCCGACTGCAGCGGCTCTCTCTGTAGTTATGCTCATAAGTCCTCGAGGATCGACAATAAGAGGCTTCTTTGTATCCGGGTCCAAGAAGGACACGAGAAAAAAGGGTACATTATTCTCCCAAGGAATGCGGCGGTATGTTGATAAATCAATGGATGCGATGATGTCACGGTAGCCATTCGTCTTGTTCGAGATAAGGAGTTCACGAGAGTAAACTGTGTCGTGAATGTCCCATCCACTGTAAAATCATGAGTAGAGCCAAGGATGGTGGCAATGCACGGACAAAATAACGCTACAGAAACCGAATCCATCGGAAGACGCCGCGCTCAGAAACTTCTCTTTGGACATGAACTTCCCGCGAAGAACACCATCCACTGTTATGAGAGTTGGTTGAAGTTCAGATCGGTTGTGGAAACGGTACCATCGACGCCTCCGAAAGTGTAATTAGGATGGAGTTGGATGCTTGGCGAGTCGGCGACTGGAAACTTACCTGCAACCTTTACTTTGATATCATCGGACAAGAGGAGCTTCAAGTCCTCGAATGAGCGGGGAGCATCTTTCGTAGCGGCCATCGTTCTTCAGGTTGGTATCGAGTGTTCGAGTTTAAGCTGCAGTCTGCGGTGCCAACAGGGTTAGGGGTAGAAGCGAACAGTCACAAACTGTCACAAGACGCGTGATTCAACTTTCATCCGGAACCACGACGCGACTTCGAAGAGCAACGACCCGCAGATACCCCACTAGATAACGCGCGGCGAAAGTGATGGACGTCAACGTACACGGAAAAACATTTGCAGAGTAAGCTATTTTTCCGACTTTTGGCTGCAAACTGAGCAACGGCTTGGCGACACTAGAGTTGAAGGCTTGAAGCACGCTCCGAACCCTTACGACTCTGAGGATTTTACCATTCTTCTAGGTACACATTTATTTGACGCGTAGATTTCCTGACTCACTCCTACTGACAGGCCTTAAGAAAAATGCTCCCGAGAACGGAGAGGGTGTATTCCATGAAAGACTATTGCCTTAGTGCTTATGTGAGTCGAACTGATATTTCCTCAATCAAATCCAGAACATATAACAGAACCAGTTACACCGCAATCGCAAGCAACCCCAACACGAACAGGACATAGTTTTGGCTCAGTTCTGCGCGACATATCTTCCCGCTACGGTCGATAACTTTTTGAACAAGCACATCGCCGACGGTGGAATTTTCGCTGGGAATAAGCTCATGATGGATGAAATCATCTTGAACAATGCCTATCTCGAAATGCTGGTCTACATGCAGTACTCGCCCTACTTCTCCCGCTATTTACATTCGCCCAACGGCAACGGCAAAAAACTCTCCCAAACATTCGCAGAGCGATTCGTCGCACTTGGACTTACGTGGAATCGGAATATCTCTGATCCTCCAAAGGACAGACCCGATGGCTACTACGAATCGGTATCGAGGAGTTCTGTCACTTTGATCAACACCATCTGTGCGGCGTTTGCTAAAGAGCCAGACCTGGACACCGTCATAAACGAGGGCACGAGGGGTACTTTAGGGCCGTTGTTTAGCCACTGGGTCACACTGTACAAAGGGGAGCCCGTGGGCGATGCGAGCTTGAGGGCGGCCCGCATTATTGCCCGCGAACCGGATATCCAAGAGGCCACTCACCGCGTAAGAAGACACATGAAGAACCGGAACGTGTGCAGTATACCGAAATGCAGCAGGCGGTCGAACCTGAAGGCTTGTGCCAGATGCCAAACGCAATACGGGTCAGTTTTAAATCGTTATCTCGTTTTGGAAGTTTGGAACTGAACTAGCGATACTCACCAAATACTCACAGTGCTCAGTGGATCATCAGCGTGAACACTGGGGCCTGAAAACCCTCCCACACAAGAATTATTGTTATGCCACGGAATACTAATAGATTTGCATTATAATTGTAGTATGTAGCTTGATGCTCGGTACATCGGACCGCATTCCGGAATGTCGTTTTCCACTTTTGTACAAGAACTTCCATGCTCGAGAGTGTGCCCAAGTACCGCTTATATCATACCTTGCACACGCCTTGTCCAATCTCCGCTATAGCCTTTGGCCACTCAGGCCATCTTTTTGCGGGATCAGGCGCGTCCTCTTTTCCAAGGCGGCTGAGTGAAACCCTGACGCGTCGGCAGACGATGGATCCCTTCGCGTCTATGACTTGTCTTCATTCAAAGTATGCAGGGCAGTAAGTGGTTTGCCGGCCGAAATCTCCTCCATCGCCTGTTTCAAACGGCCTGGATCGGATTTGCGCGACGTCTGGCTTGCTTGTGGACGTCAAGTAAGTATCGTCTTGCATCCATCGTCGTCACAGCCCATACGTATTCAGGCATACTTATTCCAAATGGACTCCTCAAAACTGGTGCAGACGGCCGCGGACGCTACTGTCGTCATCGAGTTGTGCGATGGCGAAGACATCTTGAACGAGGTGCGTCGGAATCAGAATACGCTGACTGTTCGCATGTAAATCATATCAGTTAGCTTGCGTTGAACCCTGGAAAAACACACTTGGCATTCAGCACCGACTCGGGCAGTGTTGGTGTGGTGGATCTATCAAGTAGAACAGTTTCGAGAATGAAAACCGCCCATTCCAGTGTACGTTCAGTCAAGTAACCTCGCTGTCATCTTCTCATGATTCCCAGATCTGCGGGATAGTCAGATTCATTCCTGACCGTCCGCGGGAGATCGTCAGTGGGGGCTACGACAGTTGCCTCTTGCACTTCGATTTCATGCAAGAAACTGTCCTTTCACGGCGAGATATTCGTACGTTCCTACAAGCATCTTTCTGTACTGCCTGACCTCATCTACATACAGCCCCAATGCCGATTGCCGATGGGATGTCCCTTTCTCCGCCGTTTATCATGTCTGCTGCAATAGGCGCCACGGGTGTAATGGCTGCAGGCACGGCTGATGGGCGTCTCTGGCTTGGATTCGGGGGAGAAAAAGGTGGTCAAACAAAATCTACTAAAAAGAAACGAAGCCGAAAATGGGAAGGTTTCAATCTGGACGACGAGTACTTGGAAAAGGTCGCTGAAGGACCTGTTGTTGCAATGTCAGCTGCACTTCCGATTCCTATGACTCGTCTCATGCGCGGCATATTAGGGCATTTTCCACTTCTTCGACGTTGACACTTTCGACACTATTGGGAAGTATCACGCAGTACCAGATCGTTCGTCAAGACAACGATACCTTTCAGTTAGCGAAGATTTTCGAGGGACAAACCGGAGACATCAGCAAAGTGAATGCTCTGCTAATTGACTCTGATGAGAGACGGGTTGTAATAGCAGGCCTCGCCAAAGATGGGAAAGGAAAAATAGAAATATGGAACAAAGAAGGCGCTCCTTGACATTGCATTAGATGGATGTATGCTATTGCTTTTCAGCATTACGCTCCTTGTCCTCTTCTATCTCCCGCTGTAGTTCCTGTATTTTTTCCAGATGTTTTTCTCTTTCCCGTCTAAGCCTGCCTAACAGTTCCTCGTCGGAGATCGTCTTAACTCCCAGACTTGCCAGAATCCGAGTCCCGAGGGGAGGCCGTACTTCGGTAGGCAGTGTGTTGGCTTCGGCCGGCTGGGAGAGTTTCCCGACGTATTTAATTCTCTGGATACCTAGTTCATTATACGCGGATTGTAGAGCGACACAGGCCATCCCTGCGGCAAAGGCTGCGGGTGCAACAGCGCGTCGGCCAGCTAATCAAATTAAAAACATCACGGGCGGGATGGAACTCAAAAACTCACATGCGAGGCCGCGCAGCATGCCGCCCGTAGCAGCACCACTTACGCCACTATCGAGGAGATTTTGCTTCCGTAGGCTCGACCAAGACAAAGGGTCGCGAACCGCGTTATTTTCGTCCACAGTTGGCTTTCTTTGACGCGAATAGTCAACTGCGACGCTAATGGTCGGACTGACAACGTATTCCCGGATCGCTGTAGCTGTTCTTAAGGACGGTAAACATAACAGCTGTCCACTTACTGAAGAAGATGGCAGCGGTTATAGCACTATTGAATGCAGAAGCAACAGCGAGGTGTTCATGGCGCTTCCCTGCAAAGGCCGCGTATAACCCAGTAATGCAGGTGCTTGCTACGGCTGCCGAAGCCCTCAGTTACAGTTCTAGATTCCTCGTACGGACTTGCATGTGATGGCAGTTCCAGTGGCGACCGTCCACGCTCGAGATTCTCCCATCCACTGCCGGTCTGAGCTTGGACTAAAACTGGTGAACGAGGAAGGTGTTGCCACATAGATGCAAACAACTTCGATGACCACTACTAAAAAAAATATGGTATTTATTATCATCTACAGGGTCTCCCTGACGAAGCCCAGAGTACCCAGGGAGGATGCAATGAGCTCCAAAACACGCTCGCTCTCCTTCCGTTGAACCTGCATCAGCATGTCTAAATCTTCTTGCAGTTCTGGGTTTTCTACAATAACCTCGGCATGCGCCCGAAGAAAGACATTTTGAAACGTTTGAACGGCTTCAAAATCGCGATGGGATCGAAGTCGCTGAGTGAGCGCGACTACGAAGGTTCGCAGGCTGTCCAGCATAACTAAGGAGCGCAACTCGAGGTCTATGGCAGCAGGTGATAGTGTTTTAGCGAAGCTGAAGAAGTCCTCATCTGATCTAGTTAGCTCGCGTTTCTGGGGTACAGAGCAGAGAGGGCCCTACAATCTCCTGAAGCGTCACACGCTGTTAATTTTTCATGGAAGACGCTTCTAGTCCCCGCCGTGGCCTGCTGCAGCCTCCGAGTGTCCTTTTTAGGGGTGTCCCCAGGCTTCTTTTGCTCAGGTGCGAACCGCGGTTCGACACCAGGCAGAGTTGGGAGGAAGAAAGGGGCCTGTTCAGGGGCTTTTGGAGGTTCCTTCGGTTTATTTCGTTGCTGTGGGGCAAAAAAAACTGTTGGTCTCGAGCCCGAAAGCTTAATAGGCTGACTTGCCTGAATAACTTCCAAGTTTAATAGAGTCTGCCATCTCGACCGGGGCAGCAGTGTCAGTGTAATAAGGTCCCCGTCCAGTTGGGGTGGCGTGGAGAATGGATCTTCCGGCGTATCCTGTACAGTAAGGGCTGACAACGCGTCGAGAGCTAGAAGTTGCGAATTGGGCACAAGACGCGGAAGTCAAAAGATGTTTTTCTTACCTTCGTCCTCTGCCGTTCCCTGCATCGACGGGAGCTTGACATCAGCAATGTCGTCGTCTGCTACGCTTTGAAAGGAAACTTCTGCATATTGAGCTCGGTTGGCCCTGAATCATATTCAGCTGACAGAAAGGGAGGGGGAAAACCAAGAAACTTCTCACCAGAGGAACACGCCGACACTATCTACGTGAGCAGTAGCCAAAAAGTCGTTCGTCGGAGAAAATGAAAGACTTGTGGCAACGCTCGAAGTCCGGAAAGCATCGATCAAGCGTCCGGTAGGGACATCGAAAGTCCGTATGACAGAGTCCAGAGACGTCGTGACAAGCCACCGTGAGTCAGGAGAGAACGTCTAGTAACGAAATTGCAGTCAAATAATGAACTGTGCAAAAGATGACCGACGTACAGCATCAAGTACCCGCCCGCGGAAACCCCCCAATTCTCGTACTATCCGTCTTGTCTCGATGTCTACAACACGGACTACCATGTCATCACATACGACGGCGAGAAGCCCACTATCTCGATGTAATAATATCGAGACAGCTGTAGAAGGCAGAGTTAGCGTATGCTCTAATTTTGTGGTATGGAAGTCAAAGAACTAAAAGGAGTTGAACGATAGCTGCGCAGGAAGCATTTGCTTGAACATACGTTGATAGTTCCGTCCAAGGTGCTCGCGATGACGGTGGTGTTCAGCGCATCGGAGGCTAATCCCGTCACGCTTCTCCCTTCCTTTTTCTTGCCGCTTTGGAACCGATTTGCGACATCTGGAGGACAACTCCCAACGTCAAAGCTCTTCCGTTTAATGCCGGACTGCAAGTTCCACATGTGCACATTCCCTGTGGAAGAGCTAGCCAGACCGAAATTTCCGCACGCGGTAACACAGACGGACTACAAGACGGTAAACAGACACGTCTAAATCCCCACTATGAAACCCCCCACCTTGACAGACCCGAGGACCCCCCGCTCTTTTAGCTTGCCCTTGGGAGCATCTGCGAATCCGAGACTGTGCTTGCCAAGTTTCTTGCTCTGCATCGTCCAAGTCCGCGCAAATGTCTCGTCAGTATGTCCGGTAAGTATATCGTCCCAATCTTTGGCCCGCGCGGAAGAATACGATATTGAGGTGATGGGCGGGAACTTGAGGGATGCTAGCGGGATAGCAAGAGCAGTCGCCTTTTTAGCGAGGGAACCTGTAGACAGTAAGTCTATGCAAACAAAAAACAATTGTGCCCAACCTTGCGATAACTCGAATGACCGCGAATCACGCACGACCGAGGTGCACCTGAGGCTGCGGTCCCTCGAGGCCGTCAGCAATTGTTTTCCATCATCGCCGTAATACCGGATGATATGAGGGGGGGCATGGTGACCGGTCCTAAATTTAAGGAGTCGAGGTGCTGCGGTAGGTGAGTCAAACAACCATTGCTGTCAATGTGAATGCGTCAGAAAGACGCGTTCAACGCTACGACGGGTAATCTAACCTTGACGCTGTTGTCTTCGCCCGAGCTGATTAGCACAGGTTGACCTGGTACCCACTCGACAGCACTGATTGCTCCATCATGAGCCCCCCGAATCATGTGAAGCAGACGACCACCCGAGTTGAGGTCCCACAGAGCGATATGACCTGCGGAGGAGGCGGAAGCGAGGACAGGATGTCCGTCTACAACATGTTAGCCGTAACTTCGGCAACGGTTCTGTAAACTGACCGCTCCGAAAGCCAAGAGACCGTACGCTCCCACCCTCCATGAACATCCTCATAAGACGCTCGTCGGCGCGCACATCATAAACAGATATCTCCCCTGACGTAAAACCAATACCGACGACGTCGATCGCTGGCGACTGTGTGAGTGCCGTTATTGCGCATGTGGCCATGTCGCTGCTTTCAGGCGCGTTCGGGGCGGAGACCAGACGAGATGAGGAGAATTTGTGTATACAAGTTCTGGGAGCCATGTTGGAAACGAGAAACACATGTTGAAGTAAACTAACCGTGAACGGATATTCCACAATTGAATGCTTCCCTGACTGCTTGAGACGAGGATTTTGTTGAGATAGGTCGCTGGGTGGAGAATTAAAGTAGCGGTGAATCCCATGTCAAATTCTATTGTCGATTCCAACTCTGTGCGAGTATTATATTGAAGAAAACGGGATAACATATGAGCAAGTACCTCCAGTTGACGTTTCCCATAGAAACATTCTGCGTCCGTCTTCAGCGAGAGCCAGGAGCTGAGTCCCAAATATGGTGATAAAAGAAAGAGCGGTTCCGAGAGGGTTTGTTCCTCGCAAGACCTCAAACAAAATCAAAAGAGGAATATGTGAAGAAAAAGCACTGTACCTCTTTTCCTCGAAGGTACTTTATGACGTGAGGACCAGCAGCGGCCCAGACAGCATCCCCATCCATGGCAAGAGATGATATTTGCTCAGGGGTGTCGGGGCCTTTGAGGAACTGTTGAAAGGCGATTCTGCGCATGCCGAAAGTAGGTACTCACCGACGAAGAGCAGACCCATCTTGCCGCCTTCCCACAGAGCCCAGGATTTTCCAAGACACGTCAAAAGGTGGATCCGTGGCCCATCCGTCGCACCTTTGTAGGAGCGAGTTTGCAGGACGAATGGGACACTGTCTGTGATGAGGCCAAGGGCACGAAAGGGAACGAAAAGACGGGGCTCTTGTTGTGCTTTACGCGTTGATGGTGGGTCTTGGCGGAGGCGCTTGCGAGGGGGAGGAGTGTCTCCCGAAGTCGTCGAGGCCACCATCCCGGGCAGAGATAAATTTTAATTTCTCGATGATCGATCATTCCCAATTGGGAACCCGATCACGTGCTGATTGTCTTTGACTTGCTCCTGTTTCTATCCAACACCAACAGCATGTCCTCCGTCCATCTGCGCGCCCACCCGCGACTCATATCAGCCGCCGGGGAATCGACGGTTGCATCCCGAGCATTCTTGGTATCTGGACCGCCCGGGGACCGTCTGGGTCCGTTCAGCCTGATTGACAACGTCAAGTAGAAGGCTCAGCAATGGCTTTGGCACTCGAACTTGGGCGCTGATTTTAACCAGTCCAGAACTTTGGTTCCTGACTCGCTTTCCAGTAGTAGAAAGGTCTTCTCCCCACCTTTCAAGGCCGATTCCCGACGTAGAGGTGGTTTCTCATCTGGCCCATGTATATTCTTGAACAACTCTTCACTTTTAAATGTTGTTCTTATTTTGAGGTCTGACTCTATGACATTCATCTTTCACCGGTCCATGAGTCGACTGACAGCGACAGAAGTGTTCGTATTTAACTCGGGCGCTGGGGTATAAAACCAACTTGAATCCAGGACCTCACCACATTTCGTTCTTCCTCCTTCGTTCGAGCCCGGTAGCTCTTTCACATTCCTTTTCTTGTCTTTGCAGTCAACTAATATGAGGTCCCTAATTGCTCTTGTTCCGTTTTGCGCTATTCTTCTATCGAGTGCCTCACCCTTGGGTGACCGTGCTGTATTCCGCAGACACTCCGGGGCTGGAGTTCCTCTGGCTCGCCGTTTTATCCTTGCGAGGTAAACTTTCCTTGCTCATAAAAATGTTCAACGTGTCCTCACCGCCCACCCTTGACTTTAGCCGCTGGGACGCCCCTCCTGCATGCGCAGCAGGGATTTCGCCTCCAAGTGTCGCCGGCAACGCCACCGTTGCAGATAATTCAACCATCACCCCTCCGAATTTGTCGAATGTCACCGATTTGACTGGCTCCGATAACTCGACCTCGACTACACCTAATGTCACCGCCACTCCAGTGGATGCGAATGCAACCACGTCGGCGAATACCACATCGGCGGACACGACCACAGCATCCAACACCACGAAACGATACGGAGATTATGACTGGGAGGATGCATGGTTCGAGCTTTGCATGGACAGCTGCGGAGACATCTACGACTCGGATCCATGCTTCGATTTCACTATCAATGGCTTCAGCGCATTGTCGGCGGACGCCAACGTCTGTGCGCAACAGGAAACTGCGGACGGAATGATTTCATGGGCCAAGTCTCGGGGCGGGCGGAATACTGCCGACTTGATCAACGTTGCGCAAGTATATCGCCAAATAGCCAGAGAGTCCGTCGAAATAATGGGCATTTACCCATCTACTCCGTATTGCACCACAGCTCCCATTAATTCAGAGCTGATGGGAATTTGCAACGAGCAACCGGAGGGTGTCACCCGCGGTCTATACGGTGGCCCCAACTACCCAATTGTGTCGTTCGGCGATGGTGGGTTTCTCTTGATGATTGATGATGCCTAAGACTTATGTCTGCCTAGGTGCCTCGTGCCCGTACGGTCAAACACCCGACGTTACCACCTGCTCTTGCGTGGGCAATTTCTTTGGAGGCAACGTCACGGACACCAGCGCGGCGAACAGCACAATGACGGACATGACTTCCGACACTGTTGAATCCACTGCTGTTCTCCCTGCTTCGGCAGTGCCTACTGGATCGGCGGCAAGTGTTGTGGCTTCGAGTGTGGCTCCGAGCGTCGTGGCTTCGAGTGTGGCTCCGAGTGTGGCTCCGAGTGTCGTGGCTTCGAGCACGGCCGCCGCTCCCGTCGCAGCAGCGACAAACCCCGGAGGGATATCTGGAGATATCAATGACCCTAACGGGCGATGAAGATTAGCATATTTTTTGCAGCACGGCTGGTGTGATTTAGAATATTTATGGCATTCGTACCATAGTTGTTGACCTCTATTGAAACGAGACGGGTTCCCAATATATCTTTCGCGTCTTGTCCTCTCCTTGTCCGATGAACGACGAAACCAGTTCCAGTGCCCCTCAAGTTGTGCCAGCAGCACCCGTTTTTACAAGCCAGACGTTAACTGTCGCTTCGTTATCCGTAGCAGTTGTATGCCTCGCGAGTTCGTCTATAGTCTGCAGATGGATGGTTTCTCAAAGCTGATAGCTCGCCAGTTCTTGTGTTCTTCACGCGTCGAAAATCGAGGACGACTGGGAATCTGGTGTTGCTGGTGGGACCTCCGGATGGTGGAAAGACAGCCATTCTCTCGACGGCGAGTTCGCATTTGCAATGCAAACGTTGTACTGTACTGACTATTGCACTATTAGCTATTGTATGACCAGACCCTCCCCACGCATACATCGTTGCAGACCAACGCCTCCACTGTCGCTTTCCCTGCGTCGAAGAAAGCCTTGACCGTGGTTGATATTCCCGGGCATCCGCGAATCAGGAATCAAGTCAACGAATACATCGCCGACTCGAAAGCCATCGCGTTCGTTGTCGATGCAAGCACAGTGTCGCGCAATGGACCTGCAGTCGCCGAGTAATTATCCCCCAACTCTGTGATGTTGCGCTCAAACCTCAACTCAGACACTTGCATACCATCCTCAATGCTTTGACATCTCTCCCGCCATCGCAGGCTCTGCCCTCGCTTTTTATTCTGGCCCACAAATCGGACCTTCTTAAATCGGGCTCCGCGTCGTCTGCGACTTCGGAGACGCTTGCGGTTAACCGGGTGAAGACCATCCTCGAGCGAGAACTGGAGAAGCGGAGAGTATCACAGTCGGGGGGAGTTGGTGTTGAAGGATTGGGTGAGGAGGGGGAGAGAACGGAGATGGGTGGGCTGGAATGCAACGGGGACAAGGGTGTGTTCCGATTCGACGATTGGGAAGGAGGAGAAGTTATTTTTTGGGGGACGTCGGTGAAGAACGTCGAGGTGGACGAAAAGGCGGAAACGAATGGCTTGTTGTCGCTACGCCAGTGGATGGAGGACAATGCATAGTATTAGACCCAAACTAAATAAATAAAAGTGGATGTAGGAAAGGTCTGACACTCGAGTCACAATCGAAGAGAGTGGGCAAGTTCTATTACCCGGCCAGTCAATCTATGCAATCCAGAATCTCCTCAGGTCCTTGGAGTGGGTCTGAGGTACTGTCTAAGATGGTGGCATGAGGGTAACAGAATTTTGACCGGGGGTTTTATAGCTCCAGAGTATTGGGTTGTTTGGGTCGGTTTGTTCCACGTGCCAATGGACCGGATATCGGCCTCAATAATATCACCGTTGCCATTGTCATTCCCGAGTCCACTGCCATTGCTTAAGCTTGTTCTCGCACTTCTGGGAAGTGCTCTCCGCGTCTGGCTCGCGTGTCTAATTCGCGTCTTGCCGACTTATCGGCGTGGTCCAAACCCAGGCGTTTTGCCGGATTTATCGGCGTGGTCCAAACCCAGAACGTCTTCTGGGCGAATTCCCGGTCGTAAATCGTGTCGTCTGCGGTTCTCTTGTCGGAGCAACCACCTCTCGCCGCCAGCGTAATCCCGATGTCTGTCAGCGAGAGCATTCAGATTACCATCCCAGGTATTTCCACCTCCCATACCAACTTGAACAGACTCGGACCGATTCCCAGATTTTGATGAGGAGGAATTCAACAGCACCCCTGTTCCCTTCGGCAGAACAGGTGGTCATGGCCTATTTGGCGCTTTCGGCGGATCAGGCTCAGGACAAGACTCACCCACGGCGGTGACCCCTACTCCAAGTTTTGGTGACCGTAGCGAGAGAGGCTACTTTCCATCTCATTCCAGAGGCGACTCGGTGGCATCCGAAGACTCTGGCCATTCCATTTCTACCCGCTACACGACCAAGTCTACAGCTTTTGCCCATTCCACCCAGTCCTCTATTGCCGCGCCATCTGGTTTCACGAAGAAAACCTCATTTGCCTCGATCCGTGCAGCTTTCAAAAGCGGCGGAAAGTCCAATGACGCCCCTCCTGTGCCTCACATAGATCACCAGGCCTACCCTGTTTTGAAAAATCCCTTCAATAGGTCCACGACTTCCCTTAATCATGCGAATCCGTTATCCCGTGGGCCCAGTGCTGCTCCGAGTAGCGTCACGACCAGTCCTCACCACAGACCTCCCACACCAGGTTCCAGCGATGGCAGACTCACCAACAGACCACCACCTTCAAAGTCAAGAGGACATGGTTACGCCAAATCGCATCATTCTCAGACGGGGTCGATATTCCACAATTCTGATGGTGGTAGTGACTATGGCCAGAGTCACCCGTTTTCGCCATCCCCTCCTCCAGTTCCCCGGGTACCGAATGCCTTTGGTCCGGTTCATCGAAGCGAAACGCCGGAGTTCGACGAGGACAAAGTGATCATGGATCCCAAGACTCCATCGGACTATGCGCTTCATGCCGTATTCATCCGGTTCGCCACGTCTTGCGAGGCTAAAATAGATGTCTTTTTAAAGGAATCTTTCGTGCGTGGTATTTTTTTGGATATGACAAGCTAGCATTAACCTCTCTGCACCTAGGACCACGACCCTCTGTTGGCTGACTCGATGGGTCCGGGAGTGGACCCGAAATTCGATGATATTCTCGACTCGCTGGGCAAGATTGCACAAAAGCACACTAAGCCTGTTGTGGACTCTATCATGCGCTGGCGAAGAAGCCAGACTGAAAATGTCGGATCGGACGTAATCAGAACGCACATGGCCCAATCTCCAAGCCCATCCCGCGTCCGGATACATGATGTCCCCGGCCTGCTCAACGAGCGAAAGTCCCTGGCATCCATCTACGTGATGTGCCGGGCGCTTATCGCGGTGCTACAGTCCATTTCCAAGGACGCTCTTGGAGAAACGATGGGATATAGTCTAGAAGAGACCACATTTGAGCAATTCCGGAAACCCGATTTGAAACTACTTGCGCAGTCGGCTAACCATCGCACTAATGCTGAGCTGTATGCGACGCTTCTAGGCCATATCTCTAACGTTCGGTACGTGATATGATGATACCATGCTGTAAACGCCTCACAACTCGTCATTAGGTTCGTCAGTGTAACTGACCGCTTTTTGGCGGAGCTGGGTCCAGTCGCGCAAGGCCAGGTGCCTAAAGACCTCGATATGAAATATGAAAACCTTGTGAAGGGGATAAATCATATTCAGATCAAGGTTGGCCCTCTTCCTTGAATCCTCTTCAAATATTCATTTGGTGTCTAGGTCTGGCCACCGGAGGCGTTCGAGGAAGGCGCTGAGTTTTTGGAATCCCTATCCAAGTCCTTCGTGCAGGCACACGGTCTTCGGCTCAAGACCGCATTTGCGGAGACTCTCGTTAAACTTCTACATCCTATAGGAAAGGTGTGTACAATCTCTTCAAACTTAAAGGACTATCTTCACCGATTTTATAGACTGCTCAAGCGGAAACGAACAATCCGCAGTGGGCCAAGGCAATTGAAATAATTTATCCCAAAGCAAGGGAAATGATGTCGAAACCTCGATATTGGCATGTCGCTTTCCCCTTGGTGATCACTTCGCTCTGTGTTGCTCCACAAACCTATTTCTTGAAAAATTGGGTGCCCTGTTTAGAGGCTGCTCTGTCGAAAGTCAAGGTATTTTTTATCCAATATTGATGTTGTTTCCGTCTGACTCTCTTTGAAGGAGAAGCCATACCGCATTCCAGTCATGAACGGGATGATACGGTTGATTTGGACCTACCTGTATCGTTGCCAAGAATCAGCTTCAACAACTCTGTCAAAGCTGGATACTTTATTGAAACACTTCTTTCCGGCCAACAGACTCGCAGTTTATCCTGCGGACGACCATCTTGAACCATTCATTTACATAACTCATTTCGTCCTCTCGCGTCACTTTGAATTCGGGAGGGACTTTTGTTTAGAACTAATGCAGGAACCCGCCATCAGCCAGTCTGGGAACCTAGGCACCCAGATTGCGCCAGAGAGAACTGCCATTGCAATTCAGGCAATCCTCCTGTCGCTCCATTCAATTGAACGCGAATCTCTGACACCGACATGGCCCACGTGCACCGATTTTTCAATTTTCCCGTCATGGGAGGATTATCCATCGTCATCAGAATTCGTCCCACCATCCTTCTTGTCCAAACCCGGGATGCAGGAATTCTTCGAGCGGTGTGGTTCCACTCTCGCCATCGTTGCTACGACTTGCAGCAATGCTGTGGGTCAAATGTCGATCTTCGATGAACAATGGTCCTATGCGCGGATAAACCCAGCATACGAAGAATCGTCCAACTTTGTCATACGGCGTCATCCGGAGGGCGGTACCATCGCGTACCCGAGCGGCCTGGTTGCCCAGATCAGCATGCTCCAAACGTGCTTCCAATCCTGGCCGCGCTGTCTTCATCCAAACGTCCCCGTAGCTGACGCTATCGACATGCTCATTCGAGGGGTCGTGCATATTGAACCTCTGGTCGGCGAGGTTGCAACCGCGGCTTTGAAGCGCTTCATGGAGGACCGGTCAACTGCATCGGCTGTGATAGCCCGATTGACAAACTTTCTCTTCGACCCCACGCGTATCACGTACGAGGGCTCTGGCATAAAGCTTCTCATAACATCCCCTCTGCTGCTCGATTTATGGGTCACCCTTGTCGACTTTTGGATCCGCGATCTCATAGGCCGCCCGTTGGAGTCCCTCGCCGAAGACGAGCCAGCCATTATCGCGCGAAGCAACGAGATTGAAGCTGGGGCTTTGTTTTTGCTGTCCTCCGAAACGTGGAGCATCCACATCCTCGGCGTCAAAGTCATTCGTATCCTAGGGCTACTTGTCGCATATATTTCGCCCGAACCCTCATCCCCGTCGGACCGGCCAGTTACTTATTTACCGGTTGTCGAGCTTTTGCATGGCAAAGGCGGCGACAAATCTTACCTGAAGGGATATGACGAGTTGCTCGATAAACCCGAGCTAGCTCGTCTGGAGCAATGGCGGGACTCGAAACGGGTTGACATCCCGTTGCGCATCGCAGACAGCAATAATGAGAAGGATCGGAAAATTTGGCGACATCTCTTTCCTGCGTTTATGCATTCCTGCATGGAGCACTCAAGCCCAGGCGCGGCGTCATTCAGAGACAGTATCGTTGCTGCTGCTACGAAATATCATCCCGTGATCTCACACCTTGCTGGGCTGAGTAGCAGGGTCCCTGCGGGTCTTCCTAACCGGCCCCCAACGGCTACCGAGAAGGATGGGCCCCGTTTGGTGAAGGATAATAAGCTGCTCATAGACCAGTGGCACCTCTGGGTCAAAATCCTATGCTCCACCGCTACGTTATCAGAATCCCACCGAGCAGCGATAACGCAGATTGGACGAGATCACTCTCGTGCTCCCTCGGATGCTAATTTTGAACGCGAGCGGTTGTCAACTACACGAGGCTTGTTCAGATATCTCACTCCATTTTTGGATTCCGAGTACACCCCGTTCCGCGATGCAGCTGTCTTATGTATTAGCTCTTTCCCGTGCGGTGCTTACTCCCAGCTGCTCGACGATCTTAGTCTCCTCGCTGGTCGTCAATTCTACGACGACCCGCGATCCAAATCTGGTCCCACACTTACAGTAGATCAGAATATTCTGACGCCTCGCCAATTCCACGAGGACAAATTCAGACCAACTACCGCTGCCGTTGGTGATCGTACCCGCCGCCAGGAGCGTCTCTACTCTGCTGTTGCCAGGATATACTACCTCACTGCGCATTGTTTGCAGTTGCAGCGATCGAGTGGACGACAGGCCGCTTTAGCGAATGTACTCAAGTTTGTCCGGAACACTCAGGCGTTTTTGACGGCTGCGGACATGCGGGATAACTTTACCCTGCAACGCCTTCGCCGCTACTTCTGTGGCACCGTTGAACGTCTGTTCGACGGCCTAGCGGCCCTCACCGATTCGGATCGTTTCATCCCACCTAATATGCACCTCTCTCTCTATCGCCTATGCGAGGAGTGGTGCCAGTTTGGACCTCAGCCAGAAGGGGTCAAGCAACGCCTTATTTTGATGCAGAGAGCGGCTGCGTCGTCCTCAACATCGGAGGCGGACGTCAATCAGTCTGTTAAACGTTTCCAGAACGAGACTCTGCTTCTATCCTATGCTTCAGTCGGCGCCCTGTCCTCGTTATGCGTGAGTTCCATCGTCCATATACATCCGATGCATACTAAGCTGTAATGTAGCAAAAGGCGTACTTCCCGTCAGATCAGTCGTCTGATTCTCCCGTCGACCGAACGCCCCCGGAATTCCTCAAACCCCTTTCTGCGCACAGTATTCTGGAACGGCTTGGTGCTATCCTTTCTTCTGAGCATCCAACTACGCAAAGTCGCGGAAAGTAAGTATGGTTTCTGTCCCATATCCGCGTGATTTGACTTTTTATCCCTCAGGAGAGCGCTCAAAGCACTTCTTATTGCAAATACCAACGATGCAGTTCTCTTGGAGGAATCATTACGACGCGCAGTTGTCCTCACGGAGCAGTTCGATTCCAATATCCTCTTCTTCGAAGTGCTTTCCGACATCGTCTGCAGCGGTGATAGCCATGCTTTCACTTTCGCTCAGATCGTTTGCTTGGGTCTATCGAACCTTTGTCATCCTCTTTTAACAATCCGTCGCCAAGCTTTTAACATGCTCGAGGCCATACATCAACAATCTGCGGGTTTGCTGACGATGTCACAGTTTGAAGCTACCGCCAGTAGTCGTGCGTCTGGAACATATGTCCACGCTCATCGCCTTGTCTCGGACTTCCTGGCTGGCGAACACCCGGAGCACGCCGCAGCCATCCTCGCGCAATTTGGGCATTGGCTCCCACAGCTTCCTAATGTGCCGACAGCGTCTAACGTGCCACTGTTGCTCCTTCAAAGCTTGGAGTTCTGGATCCCCAACATCGAGCTGATGACAGAAGACAAAACCAGCTTATCCCGAGAAGGCCATTCAGCTCTTTACCATCTGATGGCCCTCATGCTACGTTACGGACAAAGCCACACCGAGCAGATATTAACTCTATGGACCCGATTAGTTGACGCTCCTCACCAGTCCAATGGGCACGCCACCGTGAGGTTTCTCCTCGAGCAATCGCACAAAGTTGGAAGCACAGTATTCATCGACTGTGCAGCAAACATCGTGGCCTGTCTTTGTCAAACGGCCATCGGACGGCAGATCTTCGAGGAGTTGTGCTCCGTCATCGAGCCCGCTCGGATGCTACCCACCATCGATCATAAACTCGCCTTTCCGGACGCAGATGACATGGAACTTTGGGCGGATCTTGATGCATTGTTTGCTTCAAATGAGCCCAAGATGGCGCTGGGATCGGCACAGTTCGCATGGCTGTTTTTGGCGGATGTTGCGTTGCAGCGCTATTGGGAGCTGAAGCCCCAATTGCCTATCCTGCTTCATGCGCTCTTTGCCCATCTCGATCACCGTATTCCCTTTGTCCGTGCGCGCGCCCAACGTATGCTGTTCCAGGTTCTACGTTCTTGGGCGCCCGGATATGATGAACTGCCAGATCGATCCTTGTATCCAAATCGTTCGGCTCTCAAAGCGTCCATTTCCAGTCTTGAAGTGGAGGCGGAAAACATGTATTGGAAAGAGGACGAGACCAGCGTCGACGCGGAGCCTAAAATGAAATGGCTTTGTTCTGAAGTTGTGCGTTTCATGCTTCCGCTCTGCCCCATGTTGGCGGAACTGTGGGGTTCATTGGCGTTATCTTGGGGAACGTCGTGCTCGATTAGGGCCACTGCATTCAGGTCACTGCAAATCTTCCGAGCGATCATGGTGCGCGTCACGCCCGGAGACCTCGCTCTTCTTCTCGGCCGTCTGTCCAACACGGTTTCCGGTCCTGATGACAACATCAAGTCGTTTACGGCAGAAATAATGCGGACCATGCATGCCATGGTTTCTTTGCCTCATCTGGACAAGTCGATGCTCCCTCAGATGTTTTGGTGTGCGTGTGCCTCCCTTTCGACCACAGTCGAACACGAGTTTGCCCAGACACTCAAAATTCTGGAGACTCTACTTCCGCGAGTGGATTTCGATGACCCGAGTACTGCCGAACTCCTTCTTTCGCGACAACCGATGGGTTGGAACGGTCCTGAATTCCTGCAGCCCGTCTTGCTGACTGGTCTCCGATCTTCCACCACCTCTGACGCAACCATGAAGGTCCTTCGGACTTTGACCAAGGTTCAGGATGACCGTCTCATCGACCCTACCAGAGGACGTGTTCGTGACCTGTATACACTAGCCTTACCGTGGTGTCTGCATGCCATGGCGCCAGATACACCGAACGATCCCGCGCTGAAGGAGTTTGCTGAAGACATCAGTATCCTCGCTGAGCAAGAGGGGCGTCAGAGCATCCAGAAAATCATGAATTCCTTCATCAAAGGTCATTTCCGCACGCGGGACGACTTCCTCCGTCAGTCTGTAGCGAGCCTCCGCGAGCATTACGGGGTTGATTACTGGACAGAGATCGTCACTCTGCTCCTTGGCCTCGTCCTCAACCGTCAAAGATGGCTGCGTGTCCAGGTGATGCAGATTCTCAAGGTCTTGTTCCAGCAGCGGGAGACCCGGAATCCGGTGGAGCTGTTGGGGTCCGAATTGCTCATGCCTCTTCTACGACTTCTTGAAACCGACTTATCTGGACAGGCCCTAGAAGTTCTCGAAGAGCCGATGACTATGTCCGGCGGTCTCGCAGCCAAACATGTGTTACGCATGAGCATGCACTCGCGCTCTCTGACGAAGGACGTCAACTCGGTTGCCACTGTTTTCGGAGTTCCAGAGCCGTCTGGATGGTCCGTCGTCCAAACAGACACGCTTCGTGCTACCTGCCGTTCCAATATGATGGCGGTGTTCGACACATGTTCCATGCCCTCACGGCCCTCGCGAATCGACTTCGAGCCAGAGGTGGAGGCCCTTGCTGCATCTAGCCCGCTGCAAGAGGATCTGGGAGGTCTCGTGCAGAACCTGCATGACCTGACGACATTCTTCCAGGAAGACGAACCATCCTCCGATATCCCAACGTTCACCATTCCAAACCGACGCCTAGAGGCGCGGGTCGCCGCCATTCTTGCTAAGTCGATCTCGTCTGAGGCGATCACTGACACCCCCCAAACGCCCTTCCGTGATGTTTTCCGGGTTGGGGCGATGAGTCCGGCGGATGAGTCTGACGAGTACTCGGACACTGATTCTGAATTAGACGCATTTATATTTGATAACCCGAGGGTTAGTGCTCCTAACGGGTCGCGGTTCCATTAATTTTTTCGCATTATCGATTCCCTGGAATGTATATTATACGCGCATGTAGATTATTCACATATAAACTGTATTTACCAAGCGACGTGGAGGACGCGCGGAGATCGCGTTGAGTTGGCGTGGGACATTTGGAGCCACGTAAGCAGCGCCTCTACAAGCTTTCGCGCTCTCTGCGACAGCGCCTTTCTCTTCCAACTCGTCCATTGCACCAACAACTTCTCTTTTACGATGTTCATCATCAACTGGTTCTGGGATGTCCTCGCTCAACTTGGTAGCTCATGCTATCCTTCATTCTTGAGCGACTGCTAAATCGTTCTAGGGCTTATGCACAAGAATGCCAAAATTCTCTTCCTTGGTCTAGACAACGCTGGGAAAACGGTATGTCCCTCCCCCCCCCTTTCAGTACTTCAGCTATTGACCTGTCCAGACCCTTTTGCACATGCTCAAAAACGACAGGCTCGCTACTCTGCAGCCGACTCTCCACCCAAGTACGTCGGGCTCGTTTATTACCGACTACCATCTTACTCGGATACAGCTTCGGAGGAGCTTGCTATTGGCAATGTTAAATTCACGACTCATGATCTTGGTGGACATCAGCAGGGTGCGTGGTTTCCTGGATTGATCCCGTTCGTCGTATTAATGTTTCCTATCTAGCGCGCCGTCTCTGGCGTGACTATTTCCCTGAAGTGGATGCCATTATCTTCCTTGTGGACAGCGCCGACTTTGAACGGTTCTCTGAATCCAAGGCGGAGCTCGACGCTCTCCTGGCAATTGAGCAACTGTCCAAAGTTCCCTTCCTGATTCTTGGCAACAAGATTGATGCCCCGGGGGCAGTCAGCGAGGAGGAGCTGAGGCATCATCTGGGACTGTACCAGACCACCGGCAAGGTCGGTTATACGGCGTTGATTGTCCCATTCCTTCGCTTAAATGCTACAGGGGAAAATCCCTCTCAACGACATTCGGCCTATCGAAATCTTCATGTGCTCGGTCGTTCAGAGGCAGGGGTACGGAGAAGGTGACTACTTGTCCGTCTCACTCGGTTCTATTGCTCACGTTGTCCTAGGGTTCCGATGGGTGTCGCAATACGTGAGTTGTTTGTTTCCGGTTTCTTATATCATCTCATTTCCCCGATAGATTTGAGCCAGGGAAGCACGCCGCTAGATGCTCTTTTGCTTGGTGGACACGGGGATGTTTCTCTTCGACGTATTTTACATCAGTAGCACGAATACTCTTTGTATCGGGGCTCCAGGACCCATACATACATATGTTTCCAATCATCGATTCTCGTGTAAATGAAGGGTTGTGAATTCGGCTTATGTCATGCCAGCTCTTCCTTCTTTCCGCAATGTCTTGCTGCTCTCCATAGCCCTTCGCGTTGCTCTCATCGCTTACAGTGAATGGCACGACGCGCATTCCGTCGTGAAATACACGGATATCGATTATCGAGTTTTCAGCGATGCAGCTCGTTTCCTCTTGTACCCAGGACCCGCCGCCGAAAACCATGCTCAAGGGCCACTGGGGCTGAAGTTTGCTGTTGGAGAGTGCGCCAGTTTGTCTCTTCGTCCCCGCGCAGGAGTCAATGTTGTCATGTAGTCCGTACACGCGGGAAACGTATCGTTACACGCCGTTGCTCGCGTTGCTGCTCGCCCCGAACGAATGGCTCCATCCCTCGTTTGGCAAATATCTCTTCGCCGCTTGCGATATATTCAACGGCGTCCTCATTTATGATCTTCTGGTGTCTTTCGTGCTTCCAAAGTCGGCCTCCGTGTCGGAGAATTCGACCAGCCGCAGAGATCTCGCGACGCTATATACCGCGCTGCATCTGCTCAACCCGCTCGTCTTCACCATATCCACACGCGGGTCGTCCGAGTCCGTTCTGTCACTGTTTGTGCTGCTCACGCTCTATGCAGCGCTCAAGGGGCGGTGGGACGCCGCTGCGATTGCACTGGGACTGAGCACGCATTGGAAGATATACCCCGTAATCTACGGTGTAGCGTGTCTGGGCGTCATAGGCGGGGCCGAGAATGTCAAGGGACGGAAAGCGTATCTGCGCTCCCTCATTAATCTGCGAACGATACGGTTTGCAGCATTAAGCGCATCGACGTTCTTTGCCTTGGGCGCGGGATGCTACCTCTGGTTCGTCCCGCACTCCTTCTTCTTCCTTTGCTAGCGACTAAGACACCCGTAGGTGGGGGTATCCGTTCCTCTACGAATCGTACCTATACCACCTCCACCGGCTAGACCACCGCCACAACTTCTCGCCGTACTTCTACCTCATCTACCTGACCTACCCGTCCCTCGAGTCGTCGGCGCCCGCATCCCTTCCCTTGTGGAACCGCCTCCTCCGCTCGCCGCTCACCAGCTTCGTGCCGCAGATGGCGCTCGCGCTCGGCACCGGCCTCGCGTTCGGGCGCCGGAAAGACGACCTCGTGTTCACGTGGTTCGTGCAGACGGTGGTTTTCGTCGTGTTCAACAAAGTGTGCACGTCCCAGGTACGTCGTCCCTCTTTGTCTGCCTTGGGACCGTCCTATAATCCCGCCGCAGTATTTTCTATGGTATCTCCTTCTGCTCCCGCTGCTCCTCCCGCGGCTGTCGATGTCCCGTCGGAAAGCAATCGCGTGCGTCGGCGTGTGGGTTGGGACGCAGGCGTTGTGGCTCAGCGAGGCGTATAAGCTGGAATTCCTGGGCCACAACGTGTTCTTCGGATTGTGGGTCAGAGGGCTCATTTATGTTGTGGGCAACTGCTGGGTGCTGGCTGGAATCATGGACGGGTATATGGTGGTGAATAAAATCAAAACCTAGTTAATCCGATGACTTGAAGTCAAACGAGGATTCGTAGGCTACACATGTGGTGTCCAAACGTCTGAATATAAACAGCCATTTCAACTTCCAAAAAGATAGAACGAGACATAAAGAACGGACAGTACAAAATAAGTATGGTTACACAGCTTTGGAGTTGGGAGGTCGAACAAAATGTAGAGCCCCGGTTAGGATATAGTTAGAGCGAACAGAACGAGAACTAAAACAACAAAAAGAATGGCATCACCGTGGCTTGAACACGGGACCTTCAGATTACACAACCAATGTATGATTCTGTCTTCAGTCTGCTGCTCTCCCAACTGAGCTATGACGCCGATGAACGCAATGCCGATCTATACTACTGTACTGGCGTGAATGTAAGCAACTACGTTACAACACAGCCACAGATCTGGAGGTGGCAACGGATTACTTTATTTGGGTAGAAACCTACCAAATAAGGCAATTTACGGCCCCGCAGCAAAAATCTCAAAATATCATTTTTACGCGCGTTACGTTGCCTACATTCACGCCTGTGCAGTACATGGGGTATCTGTAATGTTTCCGCCGCAAGCCTTTCGGCCGAAGAACCGCTGCGGCCTTTTCAGTAGCAAACTCCACCTTGAGTACGAAACATATCATATCCAGTTCACCGTTTACCCCGAATCGCAAGGGGAAATCGGACCGAATCAATTGAATCTCGTCTTTGGACGTGCCTAGGAACGTCGCCACCCGCCACCCGCGTAAGTTTAGATTAGAACTGCGCCCGCGAGAATGAAGCAGTATGGAGGTAATTTTGCGCACAGCGGAGCGCAATTTAGGGCGTCAATGAGACACTGGCGCGGAAAATGGGCATAGTGGCGCGCACGGCACAATCACCGCAAACGTCCGGGGGTCGCGTCCTTCCGTGAACCAAAGATAGAGGCCCAGCGGACATAGTGAAACGGCGAGAGAGGCGGCTTGTCGGGTCGTCGGGTCGGGTAATAGGCGAGGAGCACACGCGAGGAGTGGCGGCGGCGGATGATGGTAGCCTGACGATAGGAACCGGATGAATGCGAGCAAGATATGGATCAGATGCAATTAGAACCAGAAAAAGTTGTTTCTAATTATACGCACCATACTTATAGCCTGATTAGCGACTACCGACCTCCCTTCTCCCATCTTCACCATGTCCCCCCACCCTGACCTCTACCGCTTCTTTGCCCTCAACTCCGAGTGGGCCAAGCGCGTCGAGAGCCAGGAGCCCGGCTTTTTCGCTGCGTCTGCGACGGGCCAGACGCCCAATGTACGTTCCAGCGAACATGTTTAATGGACTCGTGGCTGAATGGGCACAGGTCCTCTGGATAGGCTGCTCCGACTCGCGGGTTCCCGAGTCTGTCGTCACCGCTGTTCGCCCGGGCGAGATATTCGTGCACCGCAACATCGCAAAGTACGTGTTTGTGCATCGTTGCTGTGGCGTCTGCTCAAACACCACCTGGCAGCCAATTCCAGCTCGACGACAACAGCGCACTGGCGGTGCTCACATACGCGGTGGACCACCTCGGCGTCGAACACGGTGCTTTCTTTCTTTCTCCTCCGTCCTAGCCGCCATCCCAACCGAGTGTCTGTTTCTCTTCCCCCCCTTCGCAGTTGTTATTGTCGGCCACACCGAGTGCGGAGGCGCCGCAGCGTGCTTCGGTGCTGCGTCCTCGCCTGCGTTCTCCTCAAGCGCGAAATGCTGCGTGGTCGACCCCGGCCTCGCGGCTGACGCGCCGCTCAACCAGTGGCTGACGCCTCTCACCAAGCTCGTGGCGTCACTCAAGCTGTCGAGCGTGCCCAAGGCAGAGGCGATGCCGCTGATTGTCGAGGAGAACGTCAAGATGCAGGTGGAGAACCTGTGCAAGGCGCAGACGGTCGTCGACGCGTGGGCGCACAAGAGCAAGAAGGGCAAAGACGTGTGGGTGCACGGCTGGGTTTACGACCTGGCCAAGGGCGAGCTGCGGGATCTAAACGTCTCGCGAGGCCCGTCTGCGTAGTTCTCTTCTTCAAATTCGATATAGAGTATACACGGACGTGGCAGAATAGAGCAGCGCTCTTTGGATTTATTGTGTCGACATTTTCGACCTGCGTTGCGAATTTTTTGGAAAAAAAAGTGGACTCAGCCGCGGTAACCCCAACATGTTCTGGTAGTATTGAATTTGCCCCCGCTCGCCTCATGCTTTCCCGCCGGAGCGCAGTACTACTTGAAAATCCCAGACATACACGAACGTGATGCATGACGCTCCTTGTCCAGATCGCCTCGTACAATACCAACCTGCAGGGCGACAATGGGCTTCCGCAGGACCTCGTCGATTGGCTGAGCCCCACTCTGCAGGTCTCTACCTTTCTCTCCCACCAGTCCCCTGCAGATATCGTTGCAGTCGGTTTCCAGGAGCTCCTACCCCTGCACCTCGGTTGTGCGTGCAATTGCTGCCTACATGCACTCCTTGCAGCTCTAACGCTACCCACACAGTGTCCGGGCTCTCCAAAAAGGTCCTCGACAACCGCAATGCCCACATCCTTGAGCAGATCGAGGCAAACTCCAACAACAAGGAGCGGTATGTCCTCATTGCAAAAGTCGTGAATGCCGGCGTCGCCCTTCTGGTCTACGCCCGCGATGCCGGAGTTGCCCGCACTGCGTGCGACGTCCACACCACCTGGACGGGCTCAGGTCCGGGATACATGGCCAACAAGGGCGCTGTTGGTGTGCGCTTCCGTGTCCCAGGCCCAAACGGCGGCCCCGGCGAGACCTTCACGTATGTCTCCCTTCTCCCCCATGCACCCCGCGCCCTGACTGCCCTCTCAAGCTTCGTATGCGCGCACCTCACCGCCCACGCGGAAAAGTTCGCGAACCGGCTCGCCGACTGGCACCACATCGTCGGCTCGCTGCTGTTCCCCGCACCCGGGGGCGCCCCGACGACGCTCTACGAGACGTCGCACCTCTTCCTGCTCGGCGACCTCAACTTCCGCGTCGTCCTGCCCCCTGAGCACCCCCTGAAGGGCGCGCCGACCGCAATCGGGCAGGCGCTCTCGAGCCAGGGCGCGCGCGACGCGCTCAAGGAGTACGACCAGCTGCTGCGCGAGCGCCGTGATCCCGCGAGCCGTGCCTTCGTCGGCCTCCGCGAAGGCGCCTTCTGGAACTTCAAGTGCAGCTACAAGTATCACCTTGGCGAGGTGGACAAGTACAGGTGCGCGTCTCCTTTGTTCCTTCTTCGTGTACCTCGCTGAACGGGCACAGCGAAAAACGCACGCCGTCGTGGACGGACCGGATACTCTACACGACGTACACCGACTCGCCCGACACGCCGGACGAGTCCGCCATCACCAACCTCCTGTACACCTCCGTCCCGG
Organism: Mycena epipterygia; assembly: GCA_029281465.1. Classification (NCBI taxonomy): domain Eukaryota; kingdom Fungi; phylum Basidiomycota; class Agaricomycetes; order Agaricales; family Mycenaceae; genus Mycena; species Mycena epipterygia. Next base: position 286,359 of record JARJCQ010000100.1, on the reverse strand, counting down.
GATACACCACGTCCGATCACGTCCGTCCCCATAGCCTTTCACCGCTCAATTTATTCACTCGCCTCCGCAGAAACCGATCGTCTCCCTCCTGCTCCTGCCCGCGCCACCGCCCGCCGCCGCACCCCCGAGCGCGCCGCCCGTGCTGCGCCTCCCCGCGCACTATCGCCCCACGCCGGACCCGCACGCGGCGCTCAAGCGCTACACCGGCCGCGTGCTTGACCGCGTCATCGGGCGGATATGGTGGCTGCTCGCGCTGCTCGGCGCGGGCAACGCGCTCGTGGGCATATTCAACTTTGTGCTCGGGCTGGGCGCGTGGGGGTGGTGGCGCTCGTCGGGGATCAAGCTCACTGGGGGCGGCGATGCGGCTGCTGTGTAGGTTCGTGGATGCGGCCGCTGTCTAACACGGTTCGTGGATAATTTATTTGTACATACCCGGATTTTTTTTACTATCTAGTAGTTTACCGTTTTTGTTGTATCACCAATACTGATGCTGACGAGCCGTGGCGCTACCACAAAAAATGGCTTCTTAGCTTTACGGGTCTCTTGGGCTTGAACTTTGTTGAATCAATGAATGAAGCTTGCAGGTGGTCTGGTCAAAGCGACTATCGTGATCCAGCATTACGTCAGCGGATCATTCGAACCGTTTTGCTGCTTCCGCCTGCTTGTGCCGAGTTGTGCGGTTGAGCCATGATTCGTCTTCGTTTGTGGAGGCGAATTATCCCGCGACGCGCCTCGTTGCCTCCTCTCGCGTAAATGCGTTGCACGTCCGAATCCGAAATGATGCCGTCCAAAATTCAACCACATTCAAGGTCACCCCAAGTTACCGCAAGCTCGACGTTCAGCGTTCAAGCAAAATTGGAAAGTCCGCCACGGCATTGTTTTCAAGTGCCGGATTTTACATTGGGATTCCATATATTGTCAAGAACGTGGAGCTGGACACGTAAAAGAACCACGAAGCAGAAGGCGGCGTTTGACTTTTAAAAGGCTTTTTAACCTGCATTTCCTTTCCTCCTCCCTACTACAAAATGAAGCGCGGTTTTTTGAAGAGCGCAAAAGCGAAAGCCTGTCCTTTAGGGCCTGAATTAGGTGCTGTGGTTCGACCTCAATCCTGTAAGGATTTTTGACTGATGGTACCTATTTTTACCCAGCGCCCAAACCTCCTGCCTCGAGCAAGACATCCAGTCGTGTTACAGCTGCTGACCCTGAAATCCGTGAGTACTTACACGCCTTTCCCGCGAGACGAGTAAAATAATTGTACTATACTAGCCGTTCCCGAGGACCACAAAGAGCGCGCCCCTAGCGAACGCAGCATCCCCAATGTCGAAAAGCGCAAAACAACGCGTACCCGCCATACAATGAGTCCCGAGGGCGTGATGTGCACGACATTGCCTAGCGGCGCAGGGCCGGGCGAGCCCGTCTCCGAATGCCTCTTCTTCCCCGGGTGCAAAGACGCGTTGCTGAGCCTTCCCGGGTTTCCCCAGCCATTGAGGCACCACGCAACGCCCGCCTTCCGCATCGGCGCGACACCCGGCGAAGGAACACGTCTCTTCAGCACGCGCGCGCTGAAGATGGGGGACCTCATCCTGAGCGAGCGCCCCCTCTTCGTCGCCGCACGCGTGCCCTACACACCCGACGTGGAGAAGTACTTCCAGCTGTCCGTGAGCCGCATGCGCCCGGAGGCCAGGTCGGCGTTCATGGCGTTGGCGGTCAGCCCGACGGCGGACGGCGCGGGGCCCGTCATCGGGATCGTGCGCGCGCACGGGCTGACGCTCGACGGGCTGTGGGTTAGCGGGAAGCTCAAGGACCAAACGTACCGTGCAGTTTGCAAGGATATTTCGCGCCTCAGCCACAAGTATGTACGCGTGCCTGGTATGGGCCAGTGCCGCGACTGACAGACGTCCTCTGTAGCGACTCGCCCAACACCGCGCCGAGCTTCAACCTGCGCTCGTTCTCCTTCCGGCTGTTTGCCTTGCGCGACATCGCCGCAGGCGAGGAGCTGACCGCCGACACGTACCTCGACTGTCCCGCGCCGAAGCCCTGGAAAGGGCCCATGTTCGAAGACGGCCTGATGCTCATGGGCCCGGGCCCTTTCTTTCACGAACCCTGCAAAAAAAAGTCTGCTCGAGTTGTCCCTGCGCCTGTGGCTGCGGGACCCTACGCTCCCGGACGACTGGCTAATCGCCAAGTGCCACGAGCAGCTCGAGGTTGCGCGGCTGTCAATAATTGCTCGTCTGACGGAGATTACGCCCAAAGATCTAACCTATGAGGACCTCCGACTCCAGATTAAGGCGGTGGAAATGCTGATGCAGTCGTACATCTGCTTGGGGGACGCCCATGGCGCGAGCAAGTGGGCGGCCAAGCTAAACAGGATTGGCGTGGACGACGATGAAATCAAGGCGCTCCTGGACCCTGCGAGCGCCGCATACCCGGCACATTCATTCTGGCGTCATCGGGTCGACCGCGAGCTCGGGAAAGGGATAGGACAGCCTATACTGATTCAGAGCACAATTATGTTTCCGATGGAATGGTGGCATTAAATATAACGAGCTATTAGTTTTGTATATATCTTGTTGTTCATATCTTGATGCGATTATCCATTTTGCCATTGATTATGCCGTCTGTGAAGGAGCTTAGTTGGTGCAAGGTGTTTATAGGGGAGTAGACTTCTGCAACCGTTCGCCTTGCGCGCCATACTCTGAGGTCGAGTGAAACGGCGAGTGTGCAACCTATGATGCATGAAGTCAAATTTTAAAGGATAGTTGTTGGAGCCACGAGGCGGAAACTCTGTTGGAACTAAAGAGAGAGGTTTCCATCGGTGTCATCATGGCTCAAGCTGAGACAGAAATCTGTATTCTCAGTCTGACATCTTATCTGGCCGCGGAACGGGAAGGTCCGCCATTAACGGCAAGGATTCTATTCCAAGGTCACTACAAATTAGATAGCCTTGTTCTTCACGAGCACTGGGGGAGGGTCAGTAGCACGCCGGAAAGCAACACAGCACAACGCACGTTCAATCTCCGCGACGGCGCCCAGGAGGATCTCCTTCTGCGTCTTCTCGTCCTTCATAGTGGCGAGGACCTTGTCGATGACGGTCTTGGTGAGTGCCGCCTGCTCGCTCTCCTTCATTTGCTGCTCGTAGCGCACCCAGCTGTCGAGGACACCCTTGATCTCGGCGGCGATCGCGGTTTTTTGCTTCTGCACGAAGGCCTGCGACTCGAGGACGGCGGTTTCCTGCATAGGAAACGAGGCGTCAGGATGCGGACTATGGGGAGAGCGGGGTAGAGACCTTGGAGAGCGCAAAGAGGCCCTTGGTGAGGGCGACGACGTCCTTCATCTGGGCGACGTTGTCGATGCGGTCTTTGACGGCCTGGGTGTGGTCCGTGCGCGCGGCGTCGAGAACACCCTTGATGCGCGCGACCTGCGCGTCGGCCCAGTTGCTGTACGGCTCACGAATGGCCTGGAGAGAAAATCAATGAATTGTGCGGTGCGCGTCGTGATGACAGGAAAAGCGCACCCGAGCGACGAGAGTGAAGAAGATGATGGAGCCGGCGAGGAGGACGGTCTCGTCGCTGATGACATAGAGCTCGGAGGAGATGGCTGCTGCGACGACACCAGTTCCGAGGACGGCCGTTCCGGCCTTGGTGATGAGGTTCGGGGACGAGGGAAGTTTGTTTATGATTTCGGAGGCACGCTCCGAGGGTGGTGGTGGGGTTGACGAGCTCGCCATGGAACGGCTAGACGGGGTGGATGAGCGGTGTCATTTTGTCGGTAGAAGCGAGACCTACGCATTGAGGGTCTGGGGGATGGCAGCGACCGCTCGCGGCCGGGCTATGGGAATAAGAAATAGTACGAATTTCGGCGGTAAACGCACCTGTTGCTCTCAGGGAGCTAATAGCAATTCTGGAGGCCATGGCGCGAAGAGACACGAATGATGGACCGGCAGCATCCGGGACAAGCTTTGCGCACGTTATGGTCCCTCGACATGTGACTAGACGTGACAGTGTGACCAGCCTCGATTAGATTAACGTTCAACGCCTCGCCTCCTAATTGACCATGATTTTTTTTTTTGATGCTTGTCAGCTTGACTCTTCGATATCTCTCCCAGACGATGGTTGCGGATCTGCGGACCACGGCACTCAATTCTACTCAATTGCACGCACAATCGAAGCGAACCCCAGCGAACCGATGTCTGGCGGTGTAGAAATGATCTGGTGTTTCATTCAATCAAAATCGATGGACCCTGTACTGGGACTATCTATAAAGCCGGACACGCCAAGGTGTTCTCCTTGTTGTCTCCCTTTCACCCCAACCTTTTTTGACTTTTTTTTTCTTCACGACAAACATGGTCTCTGCGGGTGCTTCGAGGCATGTGGCACTTGTGAGTAGTCTTACTTCTCGCCTCGCTTACATCCCTCCTGAAACGCGCCATTCAGTCTGCTGCGCGTGCTGGTGCCCCTGTGTCGTCCACGGCAAAAACAAGCAGCGCGTGAGCCACCTGAACGACCGGAACTCCCCCGACCCCGATGGTGGAAGCTGCTGCAGCGGCTCCTGCTGGGCGCACTGCTGTCTCACCTCCTTCCTCGGCGCGGGCTTCATTCTGCAGGTACGCACCCCGTGCTCCACGCTTCAATGTCTTTTTCACGCAAAGTTTTCTAGTGCATCAACCGTGGAGAAGTGCGCGGGCGGTACGGCGTGGAGGGCGGGGGGTGTGGTGATTGTTGCGCGTCATTCTGCTGTGGTCCTTGCGACCTCACACAAGTCTCGCGCGAGATCGAGCTCGAGGAGAAGAGTTTTAACCAGCGCTACTAAGTGCAAACCTTTTTTTTTCTCTTTTTTTTTGTTTGCACCCCTGCGCTGTCCATTCATTCCTGGCTGTAATATCGGTCTATAATTTATCTTCACTTTCAAATCAGTGCCGCCCATTTCCCTTTTGCTCCGCACCAACGCCAACGCCACCCCCCCATTTGTTGCAATCACGAAGATGAGGCGCTGTCCCAGCACCGCGACATGCTAACATTGTGTTCCCCAGCACGCCCACATTTCATATGTTTACACACGCTCACTCGCCTCTTGCACCCCGGAAAAATTAGAGTGGAGCAATACAATCCACTCATCCCAGTCATTCATCACCCCTGCGATGTCGACCCGGCGTCTTCCATGGCGATTGATAACTGAATATTCATGCGGGACGACATCTCGCACAGCATACATAGCTGCAGTGATATAAATCGAGTGGTCCCAAGACTCCTGGCAATTAAACCTTCCGAGGCTGAATCACGATCCTGCGATTAGTATCAGATAGATCGTTGTCAGCGCGGCACACGATATCTCGCTTTGACCAGGGCGTGGAAAAAATCAATTGGTCGGATCACCACCTTCTGGGATCGAAGCAAATGATGGACAACTGTCGCATTCAAAGTACAATTAAAAGGCTGATAAATATAATAACAAGTACGCCCAATTTAGTGTCCGTCCCACTCAGTCCGTATCCTAGACGGCCCTGGTGCAATAATCGAGCTGGGGGCGGGAGAGCTCGAGCTTTCGGGGGCTCGGGCTTCCCGCTCGTCGACCGACAGCGTAAGTAGGCTCGTGCTCGGCGACGCGCGAGAGCTCGAGCTTTCGCGGGTTCGGGCGCCCTGCTTCTCGTTGACCGACAGCGTGCTCTGCGACGCGCCATCGTGAGAATAGGCCGGAAGCAGCCGTGCTTCCTCCAGCTCCTGCTCCAAATCCGACGACGACCCCCCGCCTCTGCTCGAGCCCCGACTGTGGCTGTGTCCGCTCGAACTGGGAGCACGCCCGCGTTTCTCGTTGACAATCGGGCCGAGCAGGCGCGTGGTCTGTGACTCCGCATCATCGGCGTACGTCCCCATCCCCGTGATGGTACGCTCGCCGCGGGGACGCGACGGGTACGGCGTCACCGCGCCGAGCGGTACAGTGATGGGCCCGACGTCCCGGTCCGCGACGACCGCGCCCGTGCGCGGGTCGAGGCTGAAGCTCAGCCCCGCGAGCTTACGCGCAAGCGTCTCGTCGTTGTCGTACGGGTAGAGCTGCTCGCCGAAGCGCGCGTGCGCGGTCATCGAGATGATGTGCGCGATCGAGCCCGGCGACGCGGTGAGGAAGAAATGCCGACGCTGCCGCGAGTGCGCGATGTGAAGGAAGAGCGCGGAGAGCCCGATGAATAAGAGCACGGCCACGAGCGCGTGGGCTGGGAGGGCGCTATGAGGGTCGTCAATTGTGTCCTTTTCCTGCGTTCTGGAAAAACACGCACTCGATCCAGAGCCGAGGAAATAGAGACACAATGCGCGCGGGTGCGGAAGATGGGGCATTCACGAAATAAATCGACTTGGCGGATATACTCAGATGCTGGGTCTGCAGTTTCCATTAGCTCTCTCCACGCTATTTCGCGCGACTGCGTACATAAACTTTATTCGTGATTGCCAGGAATCCATTTGGGTCATCGAATGTCGGCTGCACACCGCCTGGTAGCTGAGACGCGAAACGGAAGATGGCACCGGAGACCCCTGCGTTGATCGAGATGGCACGGGCTTGCACGAATGAGTCATTGCTGGGCGTGAATTTGAGACTGTCGGTGTATAAGAGATCAATCTGGCGAACAGCAAAGAATATGGCTCGCCTGTTGAATGCTCGCCCGTTTAATGTGCCCCCAGTAACGTTATTGGAGGTCGTTACATTGTCCAGCGGCGTTATCCCGACGATGGAACTGTTGGAGAGGTCCATCTCCGCCATAACGTTGAACGCGCCGATGGTTGGGTTGCAGAACACGCTCGCCGCTTGGGGCGTCTGGATGTCGTCGTTCTTGCGGTGGAAAAACCAGAACATGACTGGCTGAAATTGCACGTCGTCGGATCCACAATTGTCTATGCTTATCGCGCCATACTGCGAGTCAGCAGTCAAAGCTGAACGGCGATGAGCGTCGCAATTTCAAGCCTAAAGACAACCCTACATGTATTAAATGTAACGCTGCCGTTGCAACCCGCAGAATTCGTGGCCTGAATAGTGAAGTTGGAGGTTCCTGGGGTGCTCAGTGTGCTCGTCTGGGACGCTTCGCAATGCGGCGTCGTCTGTATGGATGTGGTATTCACAAACAGCGTTCCATTCAGCATGGAGCCTGAGGGAGGCTTGAACATGTCGAGCGTCAATGACCGAGAAATGATGTTTATATTTTAGGAACTGACCGTGAATTCTGCGACTGACCATCCACCGCGGACGAAGGGAGGGTCGCCCAGACCGTGGAATACGGCAGCCTCTGCATACTTTCCCCGAATGCATTAGTCTGGGCGACCGAACCAGGCTGAAAATGAACGCACCCCAGCAGCAGCCAGAAACGCATTCAGCTGGGCAACGTCAGGAGTCAAAGCAATAGTCTTTGTACTGTGTATGGTAATTCCTGCATGCAGCCTGAATAACGTGCTGAATCGGAAATGAAACGCGTACCGTTGGTAGTTTGGGGCAGCTGTGTGAGTTGGAGGATAGACCCCGCGAGAGGCTGAAGAAGGGATCCAAAGAGCGTCGTTATGGTAGAAAGCAAAATCAGCCAATGCCTGAATTTCAACGCATTGCTGATTGTCCCGTAAACACTGAGCAGCGGGAAGTTAGCGATGATCGATGAGTGATACCTCTAACGTGCCTCAATCCTGACTAGGTCATCGTTAGCTATAACGTTTTGATGAAATAAAAAACCCTAACGTAGTTGGCGAGCAACCCTTCGGCTGCTGTAACGTTCCCTCTTGCCAGAACGATGTACGGCTGGAGTTCGCGATAAGATCTGTCGGAGCTTTGCCATATCAAGAGCAGTCCTAGAGGTCATCCATCAGGACTCCTCCAAATTATAGTCGATAAACATTTATACCGGCAACAAGTAAGGTTGGGATGAAAGCCTATTTGTTATTTTTTTCTTCTCGTCAAGCTGCGTTGAACATATAGCACTCCCACACGAACCGTTAAAAATCTCGGAGAAACGCCAGTGAAAACATTGCGAACAGGAGTAGCAAAACCTGCCAAGATTGGTTGAACGGTGTTTGAACACATTGTGGAACTGGTATTTACCGCCATTTTTCGTGGATATAGCGAGCGCAACCTCTATCCCGATCGCGAGGCCAATGAGCGTGATTACAACCACCGCGACGACCCAGTTCCTGAGCGTCAAGGGGTGCTGCCGTCCATATCCAAATTTAGTAGTCGATTCTTGGTTGAGGAGCGGAACCCTCACATAACGCTTCGGCTCCGTCCCTGGAGCCCCCAAAGTCCGACTGGGCACGTACATCGCATCGCGGTAGCTGGGCGGGTGCTGTCCCGTCGCAGGGTAGGGGTCAAGCGCGGACTTCCGACTCGGATTCATTAGGCTGTAAAATTAAACGAAAAAATGAAGTAGAAAAAAAGGTAGAAGGAAGGAAGGAAAGAAATAGCTGGGGAAATGAAAGACCGGCACCATCGGAAGCTGGTTCATAACCGACGGAGAACATTACCGTCGAGCCCGAAGCGAGCGCGCGTCCGCGCCCGGAATAAAATGCAACTCCATTCGGTCATGCATCCAGCACCAACGCACCTTCAAGCTTTCAAGCTGTGCATTTGCAAGGGCATAAACGATTATGGTTATATGGTAAAGTGTAGCTACCCATGTAATGCATAGTTCGAGGTCTGTTGAAAGACAAAAATTCGCGTATCAGTACTATGAATAAATAGTGACCGCCGTCGCATCGGCGCCCAGCTGTGCCGACGGGATATCAGGGGCTCGGAGCGGAGACACGGTAACCCGAGGTACGGGCGTTTTGAATGGCGGAGGAAACCTTCCTCCAGTTGAGCGTGATCGAGGCTGATCGAGGTGAGGCGCGAGCAAACAAACAACACCAACTTTTCGCGCCCTTTTGTTTCCGCTACCTCTGACCATGAATCGATACACCGCTACAACATCATGTACAGCTCTACACAATTTCCCCCCCACCCTCCTCCCCTCTCTTTTAATTTTCTTCGAGCGTTTCTTCTCCGATGTTCGTAAAGGTTCGTAAACTTCGTCTGCTCGCACACACCCTGGCCGGAAAGTCTGCCACTTTCTCAGCTCACCCCAAAAACAGAGTAAAGTCTCTTGTAAATAAAATAGTCTGCCTAAATAACCCTTCGGTGGACTCAGGCACGAATTCCTGCGGCGCAATTCCCCATCCGGGACTGCGACGAGGGTCGCATCAAGTGCGCCGTGGTCAGGAATAGTCAGGAATATGCGACACTTCTTCCGCGTCGGTGTGGATGATGTCCACTCGTTGTCTTCCATGGTGATTGATAACTGAATATTCATGCGGGACGACATCTCGCACAGGCTAGCGACATAGCTGCAGTGATTTAAATCGACTAGTCCCAGGACTTCCACTGGCAATTAAACCCGGTCGTGATATTTAGATCAGCATTCGGTAGATCGTGTGCCGACAGGTGCCGACCTCGATATCTCGCTTTGACCAGGACGTGGAAAAGCTAAAGCCCTGAAGGTACAATTAAATCTAATATATATAATAAAAAGTGCGCCCAATTTACTATCCGTCCCACTCGGTCTGCACCCTGGACGGCCCTGCTGCGGTGATCGAGCTGGGCACGGGAGAGCTCGTATCGCGGGCTCGAATACCCCGCTTATTGTCGACCCACAGCGTACTTTGCGAAGCGCCATCGTGATAATGCGCCGGAAGTAGTTGCGCATCCTCCAGCTCCAGCTCCAAATCCGACGACCTCCCGCCTCTACTCGAGCCCCTGTGTCCACTCGAGCTGGCGGCACGCCCGCGCACCTCGTCGACAGCCGGATCGAGCAGGCGCGTGGTCTGCGACTCCACATCGTCGGCGTACGTCCCCGTCCTCACAACGGCGCGCTTGCTGCGGGGGCGCGACAGGCGCACGCCAGGCACAGTGTACGACGTCACCGCGCCGAGCGGTACAGTGTCGGGCCCGACGTCCCGATCTGCGACGACCGCGCCCGTGCGCGGGTCGAGGCTGAAGCTCAGCCCCGCGAGCTTGCGCGTAAGCGTCTGGTCGTTGTCGTACGGGTAGAGTTGCTCGCCGAAGCGCGCGTGCGCGGTCATCGAGATGATGTGCGCGATCGAGCCCGGCGACGCGGCGAGGAAGAAGCGCCGCCGCTGCCGCGAGTGCACGATGTGCAAGAAGAGCGCGGAGAGCCCGACCAATGAGAGCACGGCCGCGAGCGCGTGGGCTGGGAGGGCGCTATGAGGGTCGTCAATTGTGTCCTTTTCCTGCGTTCTGGAAAAACACGCACTCGATCCAGAGCCGAGGAACTAGAGACACAATGCGCGCAGGCGCGGAAGATGCGGCATTCACGAAATAAATCGACTTGGCGGATATACTCAGATGCTGGGTCTGCAGTTTACATTAGCTCTCTCCACGCTATTTCGCGCGACTGCGTACATAAACTTGATTCGTGATTGCCAGGAATCCATTTGGGTCATCGAATGTCGGCTGCACACCGCCTGGTAGCTGAGACGCGAAGCGAAAGATGGCACCGGAGACCCCTGCGTTGATCGAGATGGCACGGGCTTGTACGAATGAGTCATTGCTGGGCGTGAATTTGAGACTGTCGGTGTATAAGAGACCAATCTGGCGAACAGCAAAGAATATGGCTCGCCTGTTGAATGCTTGTCCGTTTAATGTGCCTCCAGTAACGTTATTGGAGGTCGTTACATTGTCCAGTGGCGTTATCCCGACGATGGAACTGTTGGAGAGGTCCATATTCGCCATAACATCGAACGCGCCGATGGTCGGGTTGCAAAACACGCTCGCCGCTTGGGGCGTTTGGATGTCATTATCCTTGCGGTGGAAAAACCAAAACATGACTTGCTGAAATTGCACGTCGTCGGATCCACAATTATCTATGCTTATCGCGCCATACTGCGAGTCAGAAGACGCCGCTGAATGGCGATGAGCGTCGGAATTCCGAGCTTAAATACGACCCTACCTGTATCAAATGTGACGCTGCCGTTGCAGCCCGCTGAATTCGTGGCCTGAATAGTGAAGTTAGAAGTTCCGGGGGTGTTTAATGTGATCGTCTGGGGCGTTTCACAATTCGGCGTTGTCAGTATGGCTGTGGTATTCACATACAGCGTTCCATTCAGCACAGAGCCTGAGGGAGGCTTTAACATGTTGAGTGTCAATGACTGAGAAACAAAATTTGTCTTTGAGGAACTGACCGTGAATTCTGCGAGTGACCATCCACCGCTGACGAAGGGAGGGTCGCCCAGGCCGTGGAATACGGCGGCGTCTGCATACTTTTCTTCGAATGCATTAGTCTGGGCGAACGGAATAGGCTAGAAATGAACGCACCCCAGCAGCAGCCAGAAACGCATTCAGTTGGTCAACGTCAGGAGCCAAAGCAATAGTCTTCGTGCTTTGTACGGTAATTCCTGCATGCACCCTGAGAATAATGTGCCAAATGAGTTGGAAACGAAACGTACCGTTGGTAGTCTGGGGCAGCTGCGAGAGGTGGATGATAGACCCAGCGAGAGGCTGAAGAAGGGATCCACAAAGCGTCGTTATGGTAGAAAACAAGATCAACCAATGCCTGAATTTCAATGCATTGCTGATTCTCCCGTAAACACTGAGCACTGGGAAATTAGCGATGATTGACCACTGATACCTCTAACTTGCCTCAAACCCGACTAGGTGGGTCATCGTTAGTTACAATGCTTTTGAGGGAATAAAAACTAACGTAGTTGGCGAGCAATCCTTCGGCTGCTGTAACGTTCCCTCTTGCCAGAACGACGTACGGCTGGAGTTCACGATAAGACCTATCGGAGCTTTGCCATATCAAGAGCAGTCCTAGAATAGAAGTCATCCGTCAGGACTCCACGCAATGATAGTCAATAAGTATGTTATGCCGGCAACAAGCAAGGTCGGGAAGAAAGCCTGTTTGTTAATTTTTATTTCGTCAAGCTATGTTCAACATACAACACTTCCACACGAACCGCTAAAAAGCTCGGGGAAACTCCAGTGAAAACATTGAGGACAGGAGTAGGAAAACCTGCAAGATTGGAGTTGAATGGTGTTTAAACACATTGCTGCACTCGTATTTACCGCCATTTTTCGTGGATATGGCGAGCGCAACCTCTAGCGCGATCGCGAGACCGATGAGCGTGATTACAACCACCGCGACAACCTCGTTTCTGAGTGTCATGGGGCGCTACAGCCCATATCCAAATCCAAATTTATTAGTAAACGAAGCTTAGTTGAGGAGCGGAACCCTCACATAGCGCTTCGGGGCCCCTGGGGCCCGACTCGGCACGTACATCGCATCGCGGGTACTGGACCGGCGCTGTCCTGTACCAGTGTATGCTCGGGCGTCAAGCGCGAACTTCCGACTCATTAGGCGTGGGCTGTAGAATTAAGCCAAAAAAGAAAAAAAAAGTGGACGGAAGAAAGAAATAGTGGGGAAAGGAAAGACCGACAGAAACTGGTTCATAAATGTTGGAGAACATTCCTTTTGAGCCCGAGGCGAGTTAGCGCCTGCGCCAGGCGTTGTCGACGACGGCAAGCGCCCAACAAGCGCCCGGAAGTAAAATGTAACTCCATTTGGTCATCCACCACCCAAGGGTGTGTGTCAAGCTATTCGCGAGCGGGATAAGCGATTACGAAAGTGTAGCTACCAATTGTTGGAGATTAGCAATCCAGCACAAGCCCGAGGCAAAGCCGAGGCCGCTGACTGATATGGGCTCAATGAAACATGCAGGAATAATTGAGATTTTTGTAAATATCGTACCTAGCTCTTCATGAACTTGTAACCTAAGGCCTAACGGCCAAGAGTGATATCTTACTAGGTTCATGAGATAAACCAACACCAATGCACCACATAGTTCGAGGTCTGTTGAAACGCGGACTTGAGTCATTCACCGCAACGGTCGCCCAACGGTGTGTGTCAAGCTTGCGAGTGGGATAAGCGATCTCGCATATATGAAAAGTGTAGCTACTTATGTACCACATAGTTCAAGGTGTGTTGAAACGCGTATACTATGAATAAATAGTCGGCGCCCAGTTATTACAGTCGGGATTAGGGGCTAGGAGCGGATACAGTAACCTGCGGGACGGGCGTTTGAATGGCGGAGTAGACTTTCTTGGAGTTCCTGCCACGCAGTTCCCCATCCGATTCGACGAGGGTCGCATCACGCACGCCGTGGTCAGGAATATGCGACACTTCTTCCGCGTCGGTGTGGATGTCGGTCGGGAGCCTCACAAGGCTCAGGCAGATGAACGAAATCACGACGCTCGCGGTCGAGACCAGGAAAATCGCTTTGGGGAAAGTGGCGACGGTCTTGACGTATACGAGGCCGTAGATGGACGGGCCCAGTATTTGGCCGCTGCGAATGGCTCGGATCAGAACATCGGTCTCGATAACACAATGAAATAAGGCATACCATACAGCCTGAAGGACACTCATGGCGCCAAAGAGCTTTCCGGACTCCACACTTCCATTTTTCCCAAATTTTCGGGTGTAGAGTTCAAGGGCAGCACTCTGGACGGCGGGGGAGAATCCGGATCCTAAGGAACCAAGCATTGTAAGAAGTACGAAGGAAAGGCCGGTAGGCGCGAACGGCATCGCTGCATAAGCGACTGCTTCGATTAAGAGTGAGACGCGCGCGATCGAGAAGTCGAATGAGGCAGAGTGCGATTTGCGGGAAGGAGAGTCAGAGATCAGGGGTTCGGATTCAGATGGGCGAGGCCGCTTGAAATTGGATTTGATAAGTTTGATTGCGACTATGACCCAGTGTCAGAGAGAGAGAAGATATACGAAAGGAGGAAACAGACGAGGGAGGATGATTGCCAGATATATCGCCCGAGTGGCTCCAGTCACGGTCAGAAAATACCCAAGCTAAAATACAGTCAGAGCCAAAAAACAAAAGGTAAAAATGAGACAAGGGTACGAACATTTTCACTGGTCCAGCCATAAGTTGCGACCAAATACGTGTATTTGACCGTCAAAGAGCCCTTTTATTTTTTCTTAGGGGGTATGGAAAGAGAATACGCAGAATGTGCGAACCATGATTGAAATTGTCAGTCCATACGCCGTCGCTAGCAATGTCAGATTCCAATCCCACTTCCTGCCTTTGAATGGGCTGGCGTTGGGGTCCCTTTCCGTCGGCTCCGGGAAGAATATGGTTAAGGGTTTCAAAAAGGTGAATAGGCGCTGTATGCGTAAGAGTACGGTGGATTCCTGGTCTGAGAGCAGGCGCATACTTTCCTGATGCTGAATGTGAGCAGCCTGCATCTGAGTTTTGGTAAGAGACTCTGGTAGAAGAAACCAGGCTAGAATGGCATAGGCGGCGTGAGTCGCAGTGGCCAAGTAAAACACCGAGAGAAGATTATTAGTGAATCTGTGCCAAAAGATTGGTCTAGAGGTTTCTAAAGGAAGAATATAAGCGTACCGCACGAGGAGTCCTCCGATTGTTGGGCCGAGTCCCACGCCCGCAAATACGACGCCCAGAAAGATGGAAAAAATGCGAGACCTGGGTTGGCATGAGCACCAAATCAACCAAGGAAATTTCTGTCACCTTTCAGCAGGACTGGTAGTATCGGCCATGTACGCATGACTGGCGGCACTTGCGCTCGAAAACCCTCCTAGGCAGCCCTCGATTATTGGACCCATTATCAGGAACCAATATCCGCCTGGGATTCGTTGAAAGTTCTTGGTAACAAATATAAAGTTCAAGTCCGTTATTAGGAGACCAAGGATGGTCAACCCTAGAATTCGAGTGCGACCGTAACGGTCTGAAATCTAGGAAATATCAGCAAAACAGGTGAAATGAACGGAATGAAATCTTACTGATCCCCACCATCCAGTAGTGATACAGCCAAGAATTCCTGTGAATTTCAGCATGGCACACTTGTGATAGTTAACTGGAGGCACTGACCCATGGTGGCGGATATAGCTGGCCGTATATCTCAGCACGGCATACTTGTGATGGTTAACTGGAGGCACTGACCGGTGGTTAGCTTGGCCACGGCGGCTAGCACAACGGGATCGGTAGAACAAGTGTTGGGGCTTCTACTGGGTTCGTCCATGGAAATGATGGTTGAGGTGCTGTTGTTTATCGCAATGTCAAAGGAAGGGGGGAATGTTATGCCAACGAGAGGGTCTTTATGAGGGCGGAGGGAAAAGGGAAGATTCGTGGAGAGAAGCTGTTGATCCCTGAAGATTTCAGGTTTGTGAACACTGCACGCTAGGAGGGTATATATTTCGATTTTCGGAGCTATCGTGGCAGACATCGCAATGGTGGCGAATGGGGTGCAGAACACAAGCCACCAGGGGGATGGTCTCTTCCACCAAGGTAATTGTTGCCGCTGGTGAGAATCTCCTTCCGCATCGTCGTCGACGAGAGTTTCGTCTTGCGCGTGGTGGGGGTGAACGAGTTCGTTCAACAATTCGACGGTCTCCTCGTCGACGGGGCCGTCTGGAAGGATGCTCTGCGCATAGGATACGGAACGACCAGGCGTGTGTCGCGAAGATTCAGACACGCGCGAGTGGGATCGCGAGGCCGACATGAGGGGCGGAAGATAAGCCGTATGGCCATGCTTGCTGTCTAATAAAACCCAAGGTGACGAACGGCTATGACGCGAAGAGGTGCCGGCGCCGCGTGTCAATTTGGAACTTGACAATGATAAGATTAAAGATAAACTTGAAGATCATCTCTCCGAGACAAACAAAGCATCGACCCAGTCATCTACTTGCGCGCATTCCAGTCCTTTTGAAGCACGACTACCTATAGCTCGAGTTAGCCAACCCTCACATATCAGCTCAACTTGACCGGATTTGTCACTGCGGATCTCGCCGTGCCGCAGTTCCTCTCCGTTTCCGCCACCACATCCAATTGTAACATGGTCTGTGCGCAGCTTGTTCCTGAACCCACCCTCATGGCATGCGTATTCCCTAGTCGCACACCGTAGATATCCCCCAAGTAATCCCCTCTATCGGCGTTCCATCTAGACCATCTTGACCATCCATCCTCCCAGGAAATCAGAGATAGCCTCCGCAAGTTTCGTTTCGCACGCCGCAATGAGGGCAGCGCGGCACTCATAATCAAGATCAACAAGGCCAAGCTTATCATGGAAGAGGTTGAGCAGTTCGACAGCATCAGCATCGAGGATCTCGCCGAAGGTGCTTGTCCACCCTTCGTGTGTGCCGTCCCTGCTCCAATCCGCACATAGAGCTCCCGGAAAACAGCCCTCGCTATGTTATGCTGAGCTATCAACTCGATCACAAGGACGGCCGAACTTCTTTCCCCCTGGTCCTGATTAACTGGGCGCCGACATCAAGCGAGATAGGCATGCTAACCCTGCATGCTAGCGCGCTTTTGGATTTCCAATCCACGGTGCGCAGCGGGCATGATGCTTACTGCGGTTTGCTTACCTCTCTCTAACCCCAGGCGGACGTTAGCAAGGTCATCGAGATGCGGGAAGGTCCAGATGGTCTTACGAAAGAAGCAATCGACGCTAAACTGCTGGCGTAGTGCAATGTATCCTTAGCTTGTCTCTCTTACCAATGTATTTGACTCTTGGAATCTGACGCGCCTACTGACCTCGACATCGCAATCAAGTTCATGTAGCTTAATTTTCATATGGCATAGCCGACGACAAGAGATGAAAGTGTAAAGCGGAACATGTTTTATGCCGACGCGAACTCAGCGATACATCCCGCTCACCCCACGGACCACCAAACACCACCCTAGTTCATCTGTCTGATGAGCTTGTTGATGTTGGTCTCCCGGTCACCAAAGTCACCGCCCTGCACGTAGTGCTTGAACTTGCGCGTCCTCCACCCACCAGTGGGGTTGGAGAGCTTGAAGGGCCACAGGAAGTTGGCCGCCTAAACGATAAGAGTTAACAACGGTGAGGAGAAAACGGGCGGGCACGACGCACCTGCTTGAAGTTGGGGCCAGCGGTCGCGATCTCGTGCACGAGGTCCTCGACACAGAGGATGTTGTATTTGCCGAGCGCCTCCTCGATGACGGCGTTGTTGGAAAGAGGGATGCGTTGCTTGTCGACCTTGCCGTACCCGCGCTTGTAGATCAGTTCCCGGACCGATTTGATATTAGGTTCGCTGGAGAGCATGTTAGTGTTGATAGTTGTCGCAACAAAAAAAAAGACTGACCCGTAGGTAATGTAGGGTTCGATGAGACGCAGCATCTGTTGTGTTGCCCGGGTCACCTTGACGAACACACCGTTGTTGATTTGCAGAAGACGGAGGAGCTGCATGATTTTACGGGGCTTGGGGGCGATTTCATTGATACTAGAATAGAACGGGTACGTTAGAAAGGACAAAAAAGTTTTTCAAATGTTGCACGCTTACCCACGGATACGGACGACGAAGTAGACCTTCGGCTGGGCGGGGACGTAAAAGTCACCGGCAGTCCGGGCAGCCCGCTTCAGACGAATCTCCTCCTTCTCCTTGGTGAGGTACTCCTTGACATAGGACTCGGCGCGCTTGAAGATGACCTTTCGCTTGGCCTTGGATGCCTGGGATCGAGTCAGTTATGTCCCAAAACAAACAGCGCGCAGAGAAGAAAAAAGATCAGTCCCGAAAGATGGTTAATTGAAGGCACCATGGCAGAATTGAAAGTTCCACTAGCCGTTCTTCGAATGAACGTATGCATCATATAAAGTTGAGCTCGACTATGAACCCGTTCCTCACCTTGCGGGCGGCAGCGGCAGCCGTGAGGCGCTCCTCGCGGGCCTTTTCGTTTTGCTTGCGTTTCTTGAGGAGGGTCTCCGGGACTTCGATGGCCTGTGAGCTTGGAGTAAGTTGGGTGGACTAGTTCGCTGGTGGAGGGACTGACCGAAGCAGTCGGGACCCTGGATGGCTGTCAGCGAATGAAGAGTGCGAGGACAGAACACATACGTGGTTGAGGGCGCCATGGCGGAGGGTGTTGAGGAAAGGTCTTGAGGTTTTGTAGCAGTCACGCTGCGGTCACGACTGCATAGTTCATCACACGAAAGAGGATTCGGATCATTCCTCTGTTTGTTGATGCGGGCTGAGTCGCGATCACGACTGTCCGGCGGGTCGGACCGGAGACAGAACCTAAGATGAACGCTCCTCGCGTCCTGCGCGTGGAAAATGCACCTGCCTCCTCACCTAGCCACCAGAGCATCCATTACTTACGCCCCGAGGTCTGGCCACCCAAGCAATGCCTATTAACCATCGCACAGCAGCACCATCACGAAACAGATGATCTGCAGCGACCCCCGAGAATGCTGTACTAGTACTACCCAGGGCTGCTCTTGCTGTCTTGCCTTCACCACCACCTCACATACGGAAATCTTTCTTTGCTGGCCGTCGTTCTCGTTGCCGCTACACTAAACGCCAACGCACACCGTCAGCACTGCCTCACTACTAAATATGGCTGGCAGACGCCGTGATTCCAAACAAGTACATTACACTTCACCGCCGCCATCTTCTTCTTTACCTTTCTCTTCATGCAGCGCGCCAATTCGAGTTCTCCTCAATTGCCTAATTGCACCTTGGTGAATGGTATTTTATGTCGTTTTCAAGCGTCTGACCAACATTCTCAAGGCCGGCGAGCCATGCGTAGTGATAGGCCAGAGTCAGAACCCGCCACTTTGTCATCGTATGCTGCCGCCGTGTAATGTCTGTATCCACTCTGATGAATGGAGCCAGAAGACCTTTCTTGTATATGCACCAACCTTATGTTTATTCTGACTGGCGCATGCGATGCTTGCGACCTATCTGACTCCAGTTTGAGGTACTTTTATTATGACCTCGTTTGCGCTGCCGAACACTGACGCAACTAAAGGTGGCAGAA
Source organism: Mycena epipterygia (assembly GCA_029281465.1). Classification (NCBI taxonomy): domain Eukaryota; kingdom Fungi; phylum Basidiomycota; class Agaricomycetes; order Agaricales; family Mycenaceae; genus Mycena; species Mycena epipterygia. Next base: position 267,544 of record JARJCQ010000100.1, on the reverse strand, counting down.
TTATACCCAGACGAACAAATGTGATCCTACTCCCTCCAAGTCAGTACTTCATCTATCGCATACAACGACTCCGGCCTGACACACCCATTTAGTCCTCCACCCTATCTACTGCAGAACACTGGTCAGTTGGCATTGCTCGTCCTATACAGCATTCTCAATTCATTTGTGTAGCCATCCCTTCCTGGGTCTTTACAATGGCTAGTGCAACCCCGGCGGTCCGTATGCATTGTAACTACATGTTTTCGATGCCTCTAAATGAAACACAGCCTGACGCATTCAATTTCGAAGACGCAGAGAATCTATGGAACAACAACGTTACTTCATCATCCTCATCTTCTAGTACTTCCGCAACCCCGACAAACTCGGTTTCCACTCAGTTGACCTCTGCAAGTCCCAGTGCGACGTCGACACCAATGCCTCCAGCCCCTATCACAGCTGTTTCCAAGACCCCCTCTAAAGCAGGACCCATTGCCGGAGGCATCATCGGCGCAGCCATTTTTCTCGCCTTAGTTGGCATCGGGATTTGGTACACCGTTATACGACGACGCCGCAATCACATCGCCCCCTCCGCTGCCTACAAGGCAGCCGTCCGCGCTGGAGACACCTCGCCGATGCCTTACCAGCCAGTGCGGCACGAAGACTCTCCCAAAAATTCGGTACGCCCCGGTGTGCCCACCCCCGCGTCCACAAGTGATTGATGGATAGATATCTCACCAGACTGACGATCTCAGAGCTGATTGGCCTCGGTCTTCTTGGTTACCATCCGCGGCTGTGTCCATTAAGTCTGAATCGCGCTTTCTGGAGCACACATGACGGCGAATGTATGACTTTTAAAATTTATGTATTGGGGACTATCCGATGCCGGACGATTGTAATTTTATGTACAGTATAACTTTATACAATAGACGCAATGACCGTGTACATAGTGCGCTAAGGGTGGGCTGCGCAACTCAGATGATGCATCGCTGGTGGACAATCAAGATTCGCCACTCGATGGTGAAAATGATGGTCCAGAGACCAAACCGCTGCGCAACCACGATCTCGGATGCGTCCCAGCAAGCGGAGAAGTCAACGGGGATCTGTCCCTCGACAGATGCGGGTGTCGGCAGAGCTGGAGTCTGGTGCGCCGGTATGCCCGCGGCGTCTCGGTGAGCACAGGATGTCGGGAGGGTATTGGTTTGGAGGCGCTGGTCCCTGGCCGAAGATGAACATGAATTCGGTACAACGGGTGCAGCTGTTCCGAGGAGGTCGATGAAGGGGTAACGCTACGCCTACGCCCCTTGCGCCAGGGCCTGATTCGACACAAACCGGATGGGATCGCACTCCGTCGCCGGAGTGGACAAGAAAGGGACAGGAAAAGCAATATCCCCGATTGCCGGATTGACTGGGCTTCATCGCATGGTGACGGTAAAATGAATCGTGTCGGAGAGCAATTGAGCGGTTCCAAAGCGCATCCATAATAGTATTAGTGTTGTCAAGTGGCGGAAGTTGTGCTAAGGAGCCGGAATTGGGGATTTCAATGTACAGAGGCTCAAGGAGGATCAAGGGGCTCCCGTTAGAAGCAGTGAATGGACGATGTCGGACAGAGGCTCATGTACGTGAGCGGCTGTCAGCGCTAGAAAGGCGGAACGGGTTCGGCTGCGCGAGATTGGTTCCAAAATGCTGGGTGCGGCAGCCCTCGGTGGCTTGTTGCCCGTCGCAGTAACGAAGACTCTGTTTCGCGAAACGTCGTCCTTGGATCCAAATACCCGTCTTGCTGCTCGTAACCTGAATATTTAAAATTTATTCGAGTTGATCCTTGAGATAAATGGCCGCATGAACTGACTTGAAAAATGTCGCGCTGGGGTTCTACGCCGGTATGGTGCGATTCTTGAAAATGCCCGATAATTCTCTTTTTCTGATATACGGGATGAGGAGAGATCACGGCACACTGCGGTAGCGCACCGTGGGCATATCGTCCTTCTTTCGTAAAGCTGTTTTCCTTTGCAGCTAGATTCGGCTGAGGGCCGTGTCCGGCCATAATCATAGCCTCAACCCAGTTAGACCGAGATGGCCCTGCCTGGTTCCCTGCTGCTTCCATAGCTTCAACCCATCGCCGCCTCTTCGGCAACGGTTGTTCTTCTGGAGCATCGTCGTATCGTCGACGTTTCCTGGGTATCTCGGTGGTACATAGCGATGAACGAGCCGACATCGGATCCGGAGCGAGGGTTGCTACATCTATAGACTCTACCCAGCTCATTTGCGGTATGCTCTGCATTGAAATGTCTGATAGGAAAACAGGAATCCCAGTGTCCGCCCGGAAAACGGTGTTTACGCTGCAGAGCGTTAATTCATCTTAACTGAAAGGGTCCGAGGGGTCCTTACCGATTCCAGAGAGATTCTACCTCCCTTACTAAAGGCATGAATGTAGCCCAGAACCATTCCTCGAATTTTCGCAGCCCATAATCATAAGAAAGAGCACCCATAATTTCAAAAGCATCGGCGACAGTTTTGTCGACGGGGAATCCATTCGGATCCGAGTACCCGCGTGCCTTGAGCAATATGTTAGTGAACGTGTGGTTCGAAAGCAAAGCCGCTTTAATACGCTGAGCACACAGGTGAGATATCGACCGGACACTGCAGAACCGAAACTAACGGAGATGAAGCAAGCGTCTTTTGAAGGAAACTCGTGAAACAAGAGAGAGACCAGTGTATTTCCCAAAACTGCGTCACCATGGATTGCCAGGCGTCCCGATTCTTTGCGAGAAAGGCGACGGACGTCGTTGAGTCGGATTGGCGGAGGCTCGACTGGATTATACGTTTGGCGTTGGATTGAGGCAATGAGATGGGCTTGAATCTCATGGATTCGGGGACGCATTTGGCTGGATGTAGATCGTAAAAATCTGGTTTGAAATTTAAAGAGTTAACACTTCCCTTTCGGGCGATTAATGACTAGCAGTTTAACACGTGGCACACCGTCCTTCAAATCCTTCCACATTCAATTGCCGAGTCCGACCGGCGACCATTAAACGAACGAGGTCACTGCTGTCTGAGTTCCAAGTGAGAGCCCTGGGCTTGAGCTGCGCTACCTGCATCCACGTCCACTAAACTTCTTTGGGTTTCCTGCATACCTCATTAGATGCCGATCGATCGTCCTATTTGCCGCACTCTATCTGCTCTCCTGCGTCCGAGAGCCTTTGCAGCTGCCATAACACACGGTAGGATTCATTAACAGAAAACAAGAATATGGACGTGTACGACTGAAATGTTAATGCACTAGGTGACCGCGCGTTTGTGAGGCAATTGCAGACGAACGGCCAAAGAGTGCATTGGTATTCTGAGGCAACTGTGTTGCTGAGGGCTCGTCGAGCGAACACCACAGCATGTGGTACTCAGCGCCTGTGAGTTTGTTAAAAGATGAAAGACGTGGGGAAATTTCTGCGAGGTTTATAGCCACGGAATTTCGGCCCGGACCCCGATACCAAATAGGGGAGGATATTCCGTCGCTGACTCAGACAGCACCAAGATGTCGATTCCAACGATAAAGCTCAACGATGGCACCGAGATTCCAAGCCTAGCCTACGGCACCGGAAGTCAGTTTCACTTTATACCGCACAAGCAAAGTTATAGACCACTACTTAGCCGCGCTCTTCGGCCAAGATTGCGCAAACTCTATCAAGCTTGCTATTGATTGCGGATTTACCCACCTGGACGGCGCGCAGGCTTACGGCAACGAAGCCTCTCTGGGCGATGGCATAAAGGCCGCAAGAAAACCTCGTTCGGAACTCTACATTGTGACCAAACTCAGAAGTGGGCTCGGGGCTGCTCAAGTCAAGCCTTCTCTCGTGGAATCACTTAAGAAATTAGGTGTGCAGGCCGATGGTTTTCGACCGTTTCCATTTTCTGACATAAAGGCCCATTCAACAAGGCGTAGATTTGTATGTTGGGCCATACTGGCGAACATACGCACTCGCTGACGATGGACTAGCGTCGATCTGTTTTTGATTCACAGCCCTAGACCACTCAAAGCTGAGGACGGCACCTTGCAGGAGCTATGGCAGGCGATGGAAGCGGTGCATGCGGAGGGCCTGGCGAAAAGCATCGGGGTGTCCAACTTCACCGTTGAAGATCTCAAGGCCATCTTACCGGGAGCAAAGATCATCCCCAGCGTCAACCAAATCGAAATGCATCCGTCCGTGGTTTCCCCAGCATGCTTGCGATATGCTGAGATGTTCCAATAGATACATCTGGAAGGCTGCCGAGCCCATCGTCACATACGGCCGCGAAAACGGGAACATCACCACCGCATCCTACGGTGGTTTGACCCCCCTGGTTCGTGCCGCCGGTGGACCCGTCGATGAAGTGCTTCCTGCGATCGTGGAGAGGCTCAGCAAAACCTCGGGCAAACCAGTGACCCCTGCTCAAGCGTTATCTAAATGGATTTCGCAAAAGGGCGCAATTGTTGTGACGTGAGTTATGGAAGGAACAGCGTCCTGTTATCATGAAGCTGACTAGCGGCGTAGAACCTCTTCCAAGGAGGATCGGATCAAAGAGTATTTGGAGACTTCCAAAGTGCCTGACCTGACGGCGCAAGAGATTGAAGCGATTGACGGTGCCGGGGCTAAGTTACACAAGAGGGTCTTTATGCGTCATGTATTCGGGGAGTAGTGGAGTAAACATAAAGACACCGTGTATCAGCTAGAGCGACATTGACTTTTGAGGTGATTGGACGTGTTGATCAACGTTCAATAAAGCATCCGTCCGCTCTTGGCCTTTCCCTAAGCACACTTGCAACATATATATCTATACATTGCCTAGTCATGTCAACGTCACGAACCGGCCGGAAGTCTTCTCCGATGTCCGTTGCGGCTTTGTACCTGAATCGGACAGAAGTCTGGGATTTTTTGAACGCGCCTCCTACTCGGATAGGATCGTGCGACCATGCGAGGGCCAACTGCCAGTGTCAAGGTGTTCGGTGCCTAAGATCTACAGATCGCTCAAGTACTCGTCGCCGTTTTCTACCCGCTTTAAATAAGTAGATGTCCAAGCAAACGTGGTCTTTCTTCGCAAAATGTCTGCAGGACCATTCTTGATCGTTGTCTGGCTCCTGGCTCAAACTGTCCTTACAAGTGCCCAGACAACTAACGCAACATGCTCTCTCTCTCATAAATGGGTGCGTCATGAAATTTCCGTCCAGCTAACTTGATGTTTACGCACAGTCAGGCATTGAATTCTCAGCAGCAGAGTCCGTGTCTGGTTGCTTCTGCTCTTTTGGCTGTGTGCACCGGGTCGTACTACGTCGATGCCTTGCCTCAAGGATTCCACTATGAAGGCCCCGACTTGCAAGATGCAAATCCCTGCCAATGCAACACTGTGGTTTATTCTCTGCTTGCCGAATGCGGCCTCTGCCAAAACCGCACGATTTCAATGTGTGTATTTTTTTTTTACCCAGCCGCCACTTAATCTGACATTTACATGGCAGGTGGAGCGTCTGGGAGACCAACTGCGTCTCAGTCTCCATCGGCAGGTAGGCTCCAATCCGTTCTGTGCAGCGTTCGACATCCGACCATCGTTTTAGTTTCCCAAAGCCAATCCCCGCTGGCTTGCATGTCCCGGGATGGGCTTACTTAGATGTAAAGGTACGACGGACGCGGAAGCGTCATCCTCACACATGTTAATTGAATTCAATAGGCCATGGATATGTTCAATGAGTCGCTTGCGGAGGCAAACCCTAGTATGCATTTCTATAATGTTTCTTGCTCACTGGTTGAATGATTCGCAGACATCACGGAGTCGACTGCTGTTCCCCAACCAAGTAGAACCTCCTCCTCCGTGTCCGTGTCCACTGCTTCAACCTCATCGGTTGCTGCCCAAGCGACCGCCGTATCGGACTCTTCTTCCAACGTCCCTACAGTGAATCAAAAGCGAAGCAACGCGATCGGAGGCGGTATCGTAGGCGGCTTTGCTGCCCTAATACTCGTTTGTGGTTTGGCGTTCTGGATCCATAGGAGGCGGAGAACTGTCAGGACTAACGGGGCAATCTTGAACTCTCCTGCTATGAGCCAACATCAAACCGATACACTCCCCAGTCAACCCACCATTCCCGTACCTTCTATCGTTCGTATTTTCTCTCATTTACCTGCTCGTGTTGATTTCATTTTTCCACTAGACCGTCTCGTCGTTGCATTCGCAACTAGGGCCCTCGGGGTCGATTCGCTCCGGCCAGAACTCGGTCTGATCTTCATCCTCCGCTACTATCTCACATTCATTTGACAACTATCATTCGTTCGTAATTAATGGGACATACATAATAAAGCCGTGGAACATTGTAAGTATCCAGCGTCTGCGATTGAGCCATTTGTACGATAGCGTCGTCATATAACCAATTTCTCTCTCTAAATCGCCTTCAAACTCCGCTCGGACATCACCGGCGGCTGAATCAGTTGCCGGTAAACTTGTCGCCGTCTTGTCCTCCCTTACGAATGTTCAATGGCTATAGTCGGAGAGACTTGCGATAGGTTTGACGGCCTGCATTTTGATCATCATAGCGGTGGCGATCTCGGATAATTCGAAGGCTACTCGGTTTCTTGTGTCTGACATCTACAATCTTCTGTGGGCCTGACCACTTTTAGACCGAGCTTTCCGGACCACAATATTAGCGCCCGGACCTGAATATACTAAGCATAGCCTCGCAATACTCTCTGAATGAGACGTCAACAGTGACATGTTCCTCGTGGTATTCTCGACGCTTGTCCTCGCCGGCATAACAAATGGCCAAAGCACGAACGCAACCTGCAGTTCATCCTTTGACTGGGTAAGTCCAAAGTAGATTTGACCTGATCCCACACTCATACATCTCGCCAGTCGTCCAATTCACTCGGACAGAGCCCCTGCTTGGTGGCAGCTTATCTGGGCTCGGTCTGCGATGACGGACGTAGGTCTTTTACTGAGATGCATATGCGCATACAGTTGCCTAATATTTCGCAGTATTCATGGTTCCAGCGCTTTCAAACCCTTTGGACTTCTACCAAGGTCCAACGGTGGCGCAGGCGAACCCATGTGGATGCAGCTCGGTATTCTACTCCCTCCTGAGCGCCTGTGCAGAATGCCAGTCTGCGCAAGTTCTAACGTACGTCCGAGTTTTGTCACATTCCTTACACAATCCAGATTTAATTATTCAACCAGTTGGTCAGTATTTAGCAAGAATTGTACCACCGTTTATCCCCAAATGTCCGTATCTGCGTTGCATTCCAAACGACTATCCAGTCCAAACTGACCGGTGATAGCTTTGCTGGCAATATTCCGTCTCGCACCGCGGTCCCACACTGGGTACGGCGGCATTGCTTAAGAAAGTCGTCGACGCTAAAAACTTTTTCAGGCGTACCAGAATGTGACGGTAGACAATGGGTTCAATATCACCGTTGCACAAATGCAGCTCAGTGGGTACTCCTCACTACCACCACAAAATTGTCTAATGTTCGAAATAGATGCGCCCGAGTCCACTGCGAATCCGACAGCGACCAGTAGCACCACGCCTTCGGGCACCTCCTCCAAAAAATCGAATGCAGGCGCCATCGCTGGTGGGGTTGTCGGAGGGGTTGTTTTGTTAGCCCTGGTTTGCATCACGGCCTTTTGGGTCATTCGTCGCCGCCGTAAGGGTGTTGCCCCGTCAAACCTCGTGCACACGCCGATGGGATATCACCCTACTGGCGAAATTACGCCCTTCTCTTCCGCAATCCAGACACCTAAATTCTACGTGAGTGCGCTTCAACGTAAACTGTATATTGATTCGCTGAACGGCGTTCCACAGAATCCCGCTGATCCTAGTACCTTCCCATCTTCGCCTTCCTCCGCTATGTATAACTCGGGTCGAGTACAAAGCCCGTCTTACACGGGGAACACTGTAACGGAACCCCCTCGTACTACTCAGTACAGTGGTGCTCCGGAGGTTTGAGAAGCACACCTGATAATAATGAAACCTGATGATGAGACCGATAAATGGATATGATTTCCCTTAACACAGCTTCTCACCAGGAACGACCTGTTGACGATTTTGGAAACAGACCGACCCGATGATCTTTACAAAACCAGTTAGTCGGATAACGGGCGCTATTTGTTCCGCTGCTTCTTTCGCCGCTCACGACACAAATGAGAGACCGCGCCATATTCCTTGCATCCTTTGCGCTGTCGCTGCTGCAAGTGGCCTCACAAACTTCGAACGTAACGACTTGTGCCCCGTTATACCAATGGGTGAGTTCAAATGACAGGGTTATGGACCACAATTAATACACAAACAGTCGATCAACTCCCAGAATCAGACTCCTTGTCTAGTTGCGGCATTTCTTGAAAGTGTATGCGAAGGACGTGAGTTGCTGCTGCCCACATGTTACCATGCACCCCGTTTAACACCATTCCATCGTTCTTGCTAGCTGTCGAGGTCAACACAATTCCCGACAGCACACATTACACAGGACCTTTTTTGGATGACGCCACGCTTTGTCGATGTAGTACGGTTACGTATTCTCTCATCAGTGCTTGCGGTGCCTGCCAGAACCGCACATTTATATCGTGGACCGACTGGGCAGCGAATTGTTCACACGGTAGGCGCCATTTCACATTTCGACCACTGCACTTTCTAACATCCGTGCAGTCGAGGTGGGGCAGTGAGTTTGCCGGACCCGCCGTATCGGCTACGTGCTAAAAACTCTAGGTTTCTGCAGACGATCCCCCCGCCAGTTGTGGTTCCCCTTTGGGCATATCTAAATGTCACGGCGGTAAGCCACCGATCCTAATGGAGATCATTGCTTGACATAACTTACAGACAGATAATATTTTCAATCCTATACTTGCACAAGCTAGTTGGTCGCAGCAAACTTTGAACTGTCTTCATGCTGACGATTCCTACGCAGATCAATCCCTCTCAAGTGCCTCGTCGTCGGAGCCCTTGGTTTCGTCAACTTCATCCACTGCAACCACTCTCTCCTCAACCACCCCTGTTCCCCTTCCATCCGCACCTGTGCCGGTGTCCCACAATAAGTCTAATGCAGGTGCAATAGCCGGTGGTGTAGTCGGTGGCCTCGTAGCTCTGGTGGCCGTGGGACTGGCAGTGTTGTTCTGCCTTCGTCGTCGTAACCCGTCCTTCAAAGAATCTGAGCATGCCCCTAGTAGTTTTTCTACTTCCCCTCTACCTATGCAGCAGCACGGAAGTTCCCGAAGTGGGTCCGGCCCGCTATCGATCTCGCCATTTCTCTATGTGAGTCAATGTGGTTATTTTTCATGTCCCTGGACTCACGATAACAGGTGAAAGACACATCCGAAACAGAGACTTTTCCGGGGTCCCCTGCTACGTCGGCAGTGCATACTACATTCGACGCACCTTCTATCACAACTCCGGCCGTCCAGATTCTTCACCGATATACAGGATCAGCAGAACTGTAAACTGCATTCTCTGTCATGGTGAATGTACTTTATCATGATACAGTACTTCATACCGAGTCTCTGTTCTGGATTCGCTGTCATGTAACACGCGAATCGGTGTAGGAATATAATCGAAGTTGTCTCATTGGGCAGACCGAATGTTTCTGAAAGGAATTCTCTTCAGTGGGTCCACGACTATCTATTCCTGCTGCAAGGTCATGGGGCATATCAAGCGCTTAATTTCACCGCCCAATAAAGGGAGTTGTGGGTTCCTGCCATGACCTCGTCCTCGACGTGAGCTTCAACTGCAATGCGAAGCTTAAAATTATTTGAGATTCTCTCCATTCTATTTTCTTTCCGCGAGGCCTCTGCTCAAGCGACCTGTGGGCCATCCTATAATTGGGTACTTTCAACTCCAACGTCTTTTGACCAGGCTGACTTTAATCTCAGATGCTCAACTCATACCAACAAGACCCCTGCGAGGTAGCGGCATATTTAGGTGGGGTTTGTGATTCAGGAGGTATGCTAGATTATATATACAGATATCAATCATCCGGAAACTGACCATGCATATTAGCCGGATTCAGTATAGCTGCCTTGATTCCAGGAGATTATTACACCGGTATTCGCGTTCCATATAAACTGTTGTTGTGTAACTGTAACCTTGTTACCTTCTAGGTCCTACTGTACAACAATCGAATCCCTGCAGATGTAGTTCGGTTTTTTACTCGCTACTGAGTGCTTGTGCAATATGCCAGTCGGGGGAATGTCTCAGGTATACTTCATTATATTATGGAAATTCGAATGCCAACAGATTCGTTTAGCTGGTCAATCTACAGCCATAATTGTTCAATAGTTTATTCAGGCTTGTGCGCAGATTCCTCTTTTTTTTCCTCTCCATGCTTACCTCTAGTGTGTAGATTTATCGGAGACATTCCCCCTGTGACTGCCGTTGGGACATGGGCATATCAGAACGTCACTGTAGGTTATCAATTTTGCTTTTCGCGTTGGCCGATAGTTTCTGAATACCTGCAGAAATATGACGGTTTCAACGTTTCATTGGCTCAGACGCTCGTCACCAATGGTTTGTCTAGTATTATCCTGATGGCTAGAGACCGACGATGATTTTCCTAGCCACGCAAAGCGGCTCTGTCAGTACATCGAGCGAAGCACCAGTTTCTAGTGTGAAAATTCCAAATAACCCGACCCCGATAAATGCCTCAAAAAGTGGCAACGATAATGGACATATAGCTTTGGGGGTTATCGGAGCCATTTGTGTCGTGTGCATTGGCGTTGGGCTTGCACTCACTTTCAAGCTGTGGCGCAAACGGCGCAGTTCGAACATCGTCACCCGGTCAGCAACATATGCGCATGGATATTCTCCTATAGTCATGGCGGACTCTCAAAATACTCTGCTCACCACCGACCGAACTGCTAACAGTGCTAGTGGTGGCCGCCAGCTCCGGCCCAATATCGTCACACCAGCATCTAGCTCGCTCGTTTCCTTGCCAAGTTTATTCTATGTGAGTTTATTTTGTTGAGATTTTCCTTTGTTCATCGCATACGCAAAGGAACCGCCTGAACCTTCCGCTTATTCCCCCGCTGTCGAATCCTCCGACATGTTCACCAGCCAAGGAGGGCATTCTCCATTGACTGAGCGGACAGTTTCTTTATCTCATTTTGTACGACTCGTTCCACTAAGGCGACCCGGTGGTCGTTCGTGATAGTACCATAGAATATTTAACCCGAGCCCCTAAACGCGTGGACGATCAGGGACGATCGCGATGTCATTTTGATCGGAGTAACACGTGATCACTCATCGCTTCGGTTTCTTCCCGCTCTTGGACTCAGATGTCTACTTACAAGACCTCGCCGGGGCTCTTGAGTCTTCCTCCTTATGTGTCCACCTCAACTTCTCGTCTCCAGTCAATATACTCCGACATATCCCGCCAGAAACACTCCAATCCAGCATCTTACCACGCCAACATCGAGTGGTGGCGCAAGGCGCTTGAGGCTATCGTCGGCTCCGGGCTTCAACAGCACGGAAGCAACCTTGTTCTCACTGCTGGTCCTAGCTTAATGGACCTTCTTCGTGTGTCGGGGGTGGGCAAGCCACTCGCTTTGGCGACAGTAGTCGTAAGTTGTGGCTCTCGTCCCATACTTACTGGCTAACCGTGTCTGGGTTAGTAAGGCAGAGCTCCGCACCCAAAAATTGTTATTTACGCGGTCGGATTTTCTGAACTCTAAAGAGTCAGTTTACGATTCTGGGTGGCTTCCCGGTCGAATAGCGGCATATGTCGTCGGCAAACCCCTTTGGTGGGCGCTCGAGCAGCTCGGCGTTGTAGGGGAGGAAGGCTTCGTCTCCAATGCACGTGGTACCGAGAAGGATACGACATGGTGGGGCGATTATGTCGTGGTGTCGTTGGTGGAGGCTGCTGCGAACGACGTCCTGATGCAACAGTCACTCAAGGCTGCTGGCCCTGGTGACGCTCTCTACAGTTTCGACGGCTTCAAGAAGGAATTTTCCTCAGTTTTCTCGTATAGCGCCGGAATTTTACCGGACGGCGACGCGAAAATCCTGTTAAAATTCCTTGAGCGGGATCGGCGCGCGGTCATGGTGGAAAAAAATGTGTGTTTACCGTCATACGTCCTACAAAGCTTTTCATAATGTCTGGCAGGTCATCAAGTTTTTTGACCCAGAGAATGTTTCCGGCCTCCGCGAGATTACTGCGGTAGACCGAAGCATTCTTGAACTGAAAGAAGCAGTGCAGCATCTGCATTTGCAAATCGAGGAATTCCAACGGAAAATAGAACAGTTACGTTCAATTTTGCTGCTCCAGCATCCGACTAACACTTCAACTACTACAGATACACCGAGAAGGCCTCTGTTGCGCTGCGACAGAAACACAAGCCAGTGGCTTTGAGCTATCTTCGATCACGCAAGCAGTTTGACGACTTATTACGGAAACGTCTGGGATCCCTAGAGACACTAGAAGCTACGTTGATCAGTGTCCAGACTGCAGCGGGTGACGTCGAGGTAAGCATTTCACTCTGATGGTTTACACCCAACCCACATTCTTGACAGATAATGAAATCCTATGAATCTTCGACTGCAACATTACGAACCATACTTGCACATCCCTCGTTGCAAAGAGAATCGATAGAGAAGACAATGGACGCCATGGCGGAGGCGAATGCAGATGCCAAGGAAGTCGATGACGCTATCAGAATTGGCGGGGACGTCGCTTTGGGTATCGAATTTGACGAAGCTGAGCTTGAGGAGGAATTGAAGACGTTGGCCCAAGAAGCCGAGGTGGATAAAATTCGTGGAAAATTGGAAGACACACTCAAGACCCCAAACGAACCCCCATTGCCAGTCGAACCTGAACGAGTACCGCAGCGCGAAGGTGTCCTTCTATCCTAGGCCACCGATTTTCTCCCATACTCTCATTTGTACACCTTGCACAATTTTAATTTATACATCGGATTCGATGTGGGAAATTTTGATTCCGCGTGCACGTGACGCGAAATTAAAATTTGCCGCCCGTATCCGCCCGCGACTTGGACGCGACAACGACCATGTCTTGCCACTCCTTTGTTCAAAATCACACAGTCACCACACTTCGCGGTGAAAACTATCATGCGAGCCTCCCCACAATGTCGGAAGCGGCCTGGAACTCGATTTTGGATTACGACTCGGCTCGACGATTGGAATGGATTGGCGACGCTGTAATGGCTGGTCGCCTATCCCTCAAAGTCTACGAGATGTTCCCGAATGGACAGTTTGATTTTTACACGGTAAGAGGGAAATTAATACCGCAAAGTCTCCGCTACAGACTACAGACTTGACGACAGGTTGTCCGCTCATATGTTCTTTCCAATCTCACCTTCACGCATCTGATGCAGACGATCTGCGACTCGGGTGTCGGGGGGTCTACAGCACTCCCCTCCAACAAGAGTTCTGCAAACATCTTTGAAAGCATCGTCGGCGCGTTTTATAAGGAAAATAAGGCCGGACACGAATTCAATGCCTGGTTCGACGATACCTTTACGCCGCTCATACAAGCTGCGGAGGCGGCTTTCCGTGGTTAAAAGCAATCAGATCTCCTATTCCAATTTTAGCCCATGCTGAATAGGCTGCCACTGTTGCAGGTGGGAATTAAACAGCGCCCTCACGACAGGCATTCCAATGGCACCGACACCATTTCCCAACTTAAAGAGCAAGCAAAGGAAGACGCACAAAAAGGGTCCTCCATGTTGCCTTAGAGAAAGGTTTTTACTTACTATTGAGCCAGTCGCCGATGCAGTGCGGAGTTATAGGCACCGACTCTGTATAGAAGAAAAGCGCAGAGTGGAAATCGCCCGATTGAGCGGGGTGAGTGCTTATTTCTCAAAGTGACTGATCAATTCATGCTCTTTCAGGCATATCCCAACCCGCCAGCGCCTTCTTTCGCTTTCGAGCCACTGCCACAGCTTGCCCCGCAGCTTCTACTGCCGTTCGCCCCTCTTACGCGTCGAGTTACCCCGCCTCCAAGCCCAGCGCAACAACCTTGTCTGGACACACTGACGATGCGAAGACACCTTACATGGCTTGGATTTCATGTTGACAGTCTGATGTTGGTGACGAAGTCTTCGCCAGAGTGCCGGGAAGCTTTCCGCGGACTCGCCGATATTAGCTTAGACGGCGCAAAACGCTGCCTTGGTGACCTTCGATCTTGCTTAGGGACATAGCATGGGATATTTGTGTGATATGATTGTATGACTAGCATAATCCCATGCATAAATTTCACGGCAACTGCAAGTATTGAGTAGCAAGGTATTTATTGCAGTAAAGTGTTAGCCCCGTGAATTTATTCACGGGGACTGCAGCAAGCAGGAGGTATTCGATCCTGGGCCTGAAGTGGCTGGACCCCGCGATGCGCAATGCGGATGTGTTTCTGGGATTGATCGAATGAATGGATACATGAACCAAACATGAACGAATGAATGGAATGCACGAGAGATCAATGAATGTACGACGACGAAGACTATCGCATCTTACACGAACATGCCTCTGCTTGTGGATGAGCGCGCGATGGAGCATGAAATCGATCAGCTTTCCGGCCGCTGGGCGTATGGCGGGGGAGTGGGCTAGCTGTCCTTGGACCTTCTCGGCGTGCTTCTCCGCCAGCTCCGCGGTGCGGTCGGCGATGAGATTGGAAAGGAAGTTGAAGGAGCAGTTCGTCCGCTTGAGGGAACGTCGTCGAACACTTCCCGGGGATGAATGAGGAACATTTGATGACAGGCTTTTCCGGTCATGAAAGCGAATAAGTCGGCGGCGAGAGCGACGTTGATGACGTCGTCAATGTCGTCGTCAATGTCGTTGTCGGTGGAGAGGCTTCGTGCTACCAACCCGCCCTTCTGGAACCTGTCCTGAACGTCTTGGCGATCTTTTTCGTCTTGTTTCCTTTGTTTGGCAAGGTCAGCATGGATGGTTTCCGAAGAACGGCATCAAAGACAAGGCGCACGTTACGGCCGCAATTTCTTGTGACGACCATGGCTTCATGTACCAGACGCTGGCCTTGACCTGCTTCGTGAAATGGTGCATGCTTCTGGGTTGTGGCGACGATGTCCATACCAGGCCAGCACCGCTCAGGGAGTCAAGTGGCGTTCAGACCGAGGTCAACGCCGATAAGTACCCAACTGTGCTTGACAGCAGCCATAATTGAGGTCGTATTCATACTGGTCGCTGCCGCAGTGTGCACGACGCCGACCTCCAAAAAAAATAGTACACCTCGCTGGTGTTTGGTAGGAAAAACACCGATTCTCCCAAGGCGAGTAAGCGGAACAGAAAGTAGCAGATACCCATACTCTTGCCTGTCAGACACAATACATAAGCGGGAAACCCAAGCAGAGAGAAAAACGACCAATTACCGATTCCAGGCTGCCCTGTGAGGAAGAAATGCTTCTGCTTGATTTTGGTTATTGCATGGTCCATAAACTCGAGGTATTCCTGGCGGATGAGGAACGTGGGCGAGAGCTCAGTGTCGCTGAGCGTGTGGACGGCGAAGGCTGGATGTTGAACGAAGTCGATATAACGCACCTCGGGTGAAGGCCACGCCGACTCGTCCTCGTCCTCATCCACATCCGTGGCATTCAAGTCGCTCTTGGCGTCCATCCGCAGCTTCAGGTCATCTGCAGCGCAGGTTTGGATGTACTTGCGCAACTTCAAGGCTCAGGCCCCTCAGCGAGTCTCCTGGCTGGCTTTCCGTTGGTTCCTTTGGCCAGAGGGCCTCGTGAAGCGTTGCATAGACGTCTCCGGCCGCGTACGCGTAAACTGGGGTAGCAGGGGGCCGTCGGTCATGCAACTTGGAACTTGCTTAGGGGTGGGCGCTCGGACCGCCTATCAGTGATGGCGCGCAGCCATCAGTCGTATCAGTTGTGCCGACATTCCCGGGTTAGGGGTTCGTGTAGGTTTTGAATTGGTTAGAGGTTCAAGTTAGTGGTGTTAGGGCTCAGGGCTCAGGGATATTTAATACTGTTCAAGGAGGAACTTGACGATTGACTCTGGCTGACCAATTTCCTGCGGACTGGACAATAGCCATTCGCGACATCAATAAGCGTGGGCAGCAGGGATAAGTTTGTATGATATGATATTCGTGCAATTCAAGCCAAGTGCTTTAATATACAATGTTTAAGTTACAGCGACGGCCCGATGGATTACTTGGACTCTCCCATGCCGACGGCGTTCTTTGCCTTGGTGAGCAGGGAATCATCGTTCTCGTTCGAGTTGGACGAAAAAGTGTCGCCAGCCTTCTGAGTAGTGCTTTTCTCAGATTGGGGCTGGAAGGTGGAGGCCACAGAGTCGGTGGTGCCTTTCAGCGAGTCGCCCATCTGCTCGGTGGTAGACTTCTGGGAGTCGGGCTAAAGGCGTGTGTAAGAAGGTGTTGTTGAAACTCGTTAGGTGTGGGACTACCTTCATGGCAGCGCCGGCCTTGTCGGTGAGGGATTGACGTCCAGTGTCAGACATGTTAAAATTTATGAGGGTTCTGTTTTTGAGTTAGTAAAAGAGGAGGAGAGGTTGGAAGCAGTACGAACGGTTGGGTGGTTTGGTAGGAGGTAGGTAGAGAAGATGCTGAAAATCGTAGAGAAGGAGAAGTCTTTATACCTTTAAAAGTATCCACAACGTATCCACAGGCCGCGCTGCGCATTCCAGTGCGGGAGGGGCGGATCGCGGTGGAGCTACGTCATCCTGCTATCATTCCCATACGACGCCCGATTAGGAAGTTCTTAATTAACGAATGATGCGCTTATGACCACCGTCGTCGGAACGTCATCTATGCGTCGGACAAGCTCCGACCCGGTAGAAAATGTATAAAAGATCTGTGCTGCCACTCAATTCATTCAACATCTTCTCTACAAACCCTCCTACCAAACCAACCAACCACCCGTTCGTCCTTTCATTCGAATCTTTTCGTGCCTTCGCTCACAATTCACCAACAGAACCTTATAAATTTTAACATGTCTGACACTGGACGTCAATCTCTCACCGACAAGGCCGGCGCTGCCATGAAGGTAGTCCGCTCACTAACGAGTTTAATAACACCTTCTTACACACACATGCCTTTAGCCCGACTCCCAGAAGTCTACCACCGAGCAGATGGGCGACTCGCTGAAAGGCACCACCGACTCCGTGGCCTCCACCTTCCAGCCCCAATCTGAGAAGAGCACTACTCAGAAGGCCGGCGACACATTTTCGTCCAACTCGAACGAGAACGATGATTCCTTGCTCACCAAGGCAAAGAACGCCGTCGGCATGGGAGAGTCCAAGTAATCCATCGGGCCGTCGCTGTAACTTACTGCATCACATATTGTAAATCACTGTAAAGCACTGTACAATGAAATACACAACTGGAATCCATCTTGAAAGAGTGAGAGAACTTGAAGAAATTCTCAAGGCAGTACATCCTTGTGACGCGTGTGCAGTGTGGCATACACATATAGCTTGCATGTAGCTCTATGTCCGTGCGGCGTCATGTATTTTGTTTAAATTTGACGCGTTGAAGTCAAGGTTAACGTTGAAGTTGGAAGTAAGAACAGTGTCAACACGGCCAAACGCCTTGCGAGCTTTTCTCGGTAAGCACGCGCACCGCGTACCTCGGGTTCATCGCTACCTTTACTTTGGACTACCATGGCGCCAGTGAGACTTCGTCACCCTAAAGGTGTCTCCACCATCCAAGTCGCCTTCGATCGGGACGATTTTACAGTTCAAGGCATGTGGAGCCACCGGATTCCGTCTCCGTCCAGCTCACGTCGTTCAGATCTTCAGCAAGAAATATATGCTGTGACTGAAATTCTCCCGAGCCGTCAAAATCGTGCGTCGAGCCCCGTTCCGCCATGCCCTCCCTCAAACCATCGCCGCAGTGAAATCTGGATACCCCCCGCGTACCCTTACGATCGTTCCAGAACTACCGCTGTCTAGCCTGGGTATTACCGCCGGCGAACAAATCATCGTTAGCGAAATTGCAGAGCCAAGTTCTGGTGTCGCCAGATCAAATCGACCCGCTGCCGAGCCCTCATCATCTCCATTTTTAACACCGACGTCCAGCTCCAGTTCGCGTGCGTCCTCCGGTGTTTCCTCAGTCCCTTCAGCGCGGCCTCCTCCCGCTTCGCGTGCCTCTGGACCCACACCAGTCGCCTCTCCGCCACTAGCCTCCGCTTCGGGTTCGCCGGATGCCGTAGAGACTGATGGGTCGTTTCTCGTGCACAGAGTGAGTAAAGCGCTATCTGAATGGCCAGGGTTTACCTCGTTTTAGGTGGTACCCGACGATAACGCGTGCCTCTTCGCGTCTGTGGCGTTGGTTTTCGAACAAGACACGAAGAAGGCTCAAAAAATGCGAGAAAGTATATTATCATTTCTTTTTTTTTTAAAAAAAGCACTTATCCCGTGCGCAGTTGTTGCTGATGGCATACGAAAAGACCCGGAGACGTACAATGAGGCCATATTAGGGTTGGTGCCTTCACACTCAAGCAACCGCGTTGCTCATACCTTTAGACAGCATGCCCCCAGCCACGTACATCTCCAAGATTATCATGCCTTCCACGTGGGGAGGGGCTATCGAGCTCGGCATCCTGGCATCACATTACCGGACCGAAATAGCGAGCATTGACGTCGAGACCGGTCGTATAGACCAGTTCGCACCAAGCGGGGTAGAGTCGCCTGAAAATCGATGCCTATTGATATATTCGGGAATTCACTACGATGCGGCGACCCTTGCGCCCATGGCCGATGCGCCTAGCGATTGGCACCAGACTGTATTTCCTATCGTGAGCCTTGGTTCTTATGCTGCAATGTACAAGTCCGTCTCATGTTTTAGCAGAGCTCAGCCGACGTGCTTGTTGCGGCCAAGCGGTTAGCGGATGTGTTGCGCGCGAAGCGGGCGTTCACCAACACTGCCACGTTCGACCTCAAATGCGAGGTACTTGCTTCGTTATTTGTTATTATCTCAAATTGATTGGGACAACGAAGGTGTGCGGCAAAGGGCTCAAAGGTGAGAAAGGGGCTCAGGCTCACGCAACTGAGACTGGCCACACGCGCTTCGGAGAATTTTGAGGTTCTTGAAAGAATAAACGGTTTCGCCTCCATATAATATTCACAACGATTCTTCGAACTCCATGACAAGAGGACAATGATCGGATGCTCCATATATCTCACTGCGGATCTCGCACTGAGAAAGATAAGCTTAAGCAGAAGCCAGGATGGAATGCATTTTACCATCTTCACGCGATCTGCTATCCGTTCGCTCAACACGACTAAACGCGATGGTTATGTGAAGCCTCTTTTAGTTGGGAAATGCACCTACACATGTCCAATCTCCATCCGATCCCTTTCAGGCGGCAGTTGAAGCGATACGAAAAATATGTGTACTGTTTGTCTGTGGGATGAAGACGACGCCATACATCGACGAACTTGTTGGCATCTGGCGCCGATTCTGGAGGGTCCAATATATTTTTAAAAGCTGTTGTCTCTGCTTCTGTATATCCTGCCGTCTTGTTCCAATTCGGTTTGGGGTTGGCGAGATCTTCGGCGCGCGAGTCAGCGCTAATGCTCGCGCAGTATACAAGTTCATACATACCCAATTCGGTTGGAGCCACGTTCAGGTCTCCCGTCCAGATCACCGGTTTCTTCTTATCCAGATCCCTGATATACGCCTCAAAGTGCGTATTCCATTCCTTCTTTGCATCCAACGTCTGAAGGGAGAGTCAGGGCTAGAGACGTGTAGCGGTGAGGAATGCCCGCCTTCAAGTCGGCGCCCGCATTGACGGTATAGGTTCCTACGACAAAGTGGTTTTCAAACTCAAGCGTCACTATGCGACCCTTGACGTGGGCGGGATCCGGGTGGCCAGGAAGAGTCGTGGTGACCGAGAGGGGTTTGTGTTTCGACAAAATGGCGGTTCCGGCTAACAGGAGATCAACTTCCCATTGAGCTGACACGCACAAATCTCACAATAGGTCTTTTTGTCCGAGATAGACCAATATGAATGAGGAAACCGCGCCTTTAGCGCTAGATCCATTGGTTCGTTATTGACCTGATGCACCTCGCGTTGAAGAATTGTGAGAAAGAAAGAAAGTTTCAAGGTCCACCTTGGTCTCTGTCAGAACTAGAATATCAGGATCTTCTGCTTCGACATAGTATTTGAAACCCTGTAAATCTCAATGAATGCTTGCGCGACTCAAAGAAGTGGGCCGGGACCTTCTTCTGACTGGCAGCTAGGCCGCACACGTTCCATGTAGCCAACCTTAGGGTACCTGGAATTCTTTCTGACAAGTAATTTCGCGTTACATTCGCAACAAAGCGCATGAAAGGCCATCACACACGAGGGAAGACAATATTGACAGGAAGTACTTTGTTTGTCGGCTGCGCATTTGCCACTGGCTCGGCAACCTTTGCTTTCTTTGTCGTCTTTGGTTTTGTCTCGTCGTCGGAGTCCGACGCTTTTCTTTTGCTCGAACTAGCGCGTTTGGGTGGCATTGGGGTCCACTTTGTGCGATTATGAATGAAAGCGGATAACCGTGAAAGCCGTGAAATGATGGAAAGCATTGGTCACGTGCTCCGAACGTTGGACTCCAACCATTCATTTGGCGCTGGCCCAGCAGGCTATAAACATTTCACAGAGGCCGTGGATTTCTCATCCATCTTTCACTCTCTTGCTCCCATAACCGTATTTTTTTGGCTACTGCGGTGAATGCTCACTCATCGAGGATTCTCGGCTTGGATTGTCGTCGACGGAAAGCCTCTCCCGGAATACCTGGTGGCCGAGGATACCAAGGCCGCCAGGGTTTCATGTTGGATTCCAAGCGAAGAGGGTCAGGTGAGCCGCCTTGCATGCCTGTCCCCGAAACATTACTACACCATCTTTTCTTTTAGAAATTCAGCGTCCATTGGAAAGACCACGACGGAAAGGTTGATAGCTGCTCGTTCATATCACTGGATGGCTTGGTGGTGCCAGGCCGATTTTTGTTTGGTACCGGGGAGACTTTCCGCCAAGGAGTGCGATCTTCAAAGAGCACTGAAAGAGCATTCGTGTTCCAGAAAATCGAAGAAGGCGAGTGTACCGAGATCATTCGATTTTGAAACCAAGTTTGCAAACCGTTCGCGCTTAGATGAACCATCAACTCAGTCCATAAACAAGGATGTCGGGATGATAACTTTGCGCATCAAACGTATTCAACGAGTCGCTAGCAGGCCCGCAAACCCCGTTCAGCAGCTACCAAGCGTCACTCTGGGGAAACGGAAGGCGGGTGAACTGTCTGTTGGGTTCGTCTTCGGCGCATGTTCTCGCGAGTTCTTCTATAACTTGCAATGTAGCTTCGGGGACGATATGCCGGCCTACGACCAATTCGCGTATACGTGGTCAGTCAAGCCGTACGGAAAGGACGCTCCCGCCGGTGCAAGAACCCCCAGCACTTACGTCTCGTTCGTGTTCCGGTACCGATCGCGGGAGTTCCTGCAAATGCAGGGCATCATGCCAGACCATGATCTGCCATCTTCGCCACCGACGACGAGAGCATCCATGCGCCGTGTGGCCAGTGCTCCTGCAATGCCGGTCCCCGAGACAAAAGCTACCTTGATTACCCCACGCGCAAGCCCCTCCCCGCCCAAGAAGAAGCACAAGCCGAGCGTGCAAGAAAAGCCATATTTGGCCTCGGTGCATATCTTCTTCCTTTGCGGTCTCGGCACCCCATCTCATTGCTTCTCTAGTCGCCGCGAAGGCCACGACGACCCTCCGCAGACATGCGAAGGACAGTGAGTTATCAAATCACGAGCCGTGAATTTTCGGGCGAATCGGCACAGCTGTTGAGCTTCGATTCATTGAAGGAGGAGGACGATGCAGATCCAGATTGGACCTCTTCGAGGGGAGATATTTAGTTTATTTTTCAGTGGTTACCGACGTTGTATCATTTTGTTGTAATACCATCCGGATTCAGCTATGTACACTAGCAGCGCCTCACAATGAGCTGACGGTATCTGAAACCGTGTCAAAAAGAAAATTTGGGAAGAATTTGCATAGCCTAACTGGTGTAGCTGTTCGAGGCGATATTGGCGGGTTAATGGGCGTAAAAGGTAAGCTCAACGCCCAGATCAGGTGTAGAAACGGACGGGCGACAATGTCAGGTCAGTGATCAAAGCGCGAATTTTACCAAAACTTTGTAATTCCGCGGGTTGATCAAATATGTGTCGACGTGGTCTCGGGACTTGTTAGCCCCAGCGGAGGCTTGGATCTTCGCAAGAACATCCGTGGGACTGTAGTTGGGTAGGGATGCCGGACACTCTGGATGTCGTCTGGGTCATTTTATTGGCTAAGCTTGAAAGCAGTGAGCGGAAAGGGGCGCACAGTGTCCTTTCTTGTGCGAAAGGCGCACACAGGGCTCCTAGATAGTTACCAGATTCTGGATTAGCCTCTATAGGGCATAGACATGTTGGAATATGAGACGCCGTTTCCATAGACGGTGATGCTTGTCCCGGGGCTGTCTAACGGAATCCTCGGTTGAAAGATATGTAAGGGGGGATAAACCAGGCGTGCGATGCAGATGTTCTTATTGACGAGATTCCTATCGGTATTCGTGATAAGACCGCCGACAGAAAAGACGACAATCTAGACGGATGGATCATCGGAGAATCTGGGTCGAAGAGCAGGTCGACCTACTCGGTTCGGAAACGGCGTCTTTTAGACTGCCAGTCCCAGGATCATTCAAGTTGGACACGACGTGATCTGAATCGTCGCGTCCCCCAGTAGACTGGGCGCCGAAACACATTCCTGGTGTAACAATTTAGACGTTAAATAGGGGACTTGCCTTCAGCTCCCGGAAATGCCAGGAGGGCGGTGCAAGAGGAGATTATGGCTGGGATATATCCTACGGGCTGCATACTTCTGGATGAGCGGGATTTTTTCTCAACTTGAAGGATCCGAGTTGTTAAATAGTCCGCTGAGAGACTCAAGTGCCACAGCCTGTGATACACTCAGGATGCACGAGGACATCGTGTAGTATGAGCAAAGGCGCTCGTGATGATCTTGGCTGACTTGGTTGGTAGGAGGCTTGGAGCATTCAACGACATTCATCCGAGCAGCGCTGCAGTGCATTCAGCTTCCGACGCGGGCTGTGTGAAGTCCAAGAAAAAGGAGGAAGTTGCAGAAAGTCGAGGCAAGAGGACAGTATTTTCGCAACGCAAGATGATTGTGGAGGGATGATATATTGCTAAACTGGAAGAAGGAACAATGGAGGTTCGTCCTGGGTCGGTGCAAATAGATATCCACAACGCGTCTCGCAGCTTCCTCATTGGGATCACCGCGGGCCTCTCGTCCGGAGTTCTCCCAATGTCCCTCGACTCCCTGCCAGTTTTGCATATTTGGCCAGGTCAATGGGGGTTATTATCAATTGACCCCCCTTGTCTTGTCGCTGCACTTTATCTTCAACTTACGATCGGACCTGGCAAGTTTACTATTTCGTACTGCACGAATCCAGATCTCTCGCCCTCTGGTCTGCTCCAGTCGAGACTTTTGCTTATTGCGTAGACTGACACACTCCAGGGATATTACCATTCCTGACCCACGATCAACATGTCTTGTCTCCGCTGTCTTCAGTCATCAAGTACATATCCGGGCTGGGAGACGAGGCCGCGAGCATTGATGCGGGCCTCAATTCTTTTGAAATCTCCCAAAAGACAGCCTGGTGTTCACATGTGGAGAAAAATCTTGGGGATTTAGTGGTGCGTAGCTGTCTGCAGGCAGATAAACTCAATTGTTGATGCAACATTCTCCAGTCATACGTGCTGTACTCCCTTCCTGACAACTGGGTAAAGTTAACACACCCAGCTCTCGCTTATTCGCTCCCGGTCCCCCAGCGGTACTACGTGCCAAGTCGAATACGCAACACTCGTCGGCCTCGGTTGGAAGCTGCTGGGCTGTGGAATCAGCCAACAGCGGAACCTAAAAACCTGGGCGGGTCACCCAAGAACTTCCCCGACCACAAAGAGACAATTGCCCAAACATTTCAACGTGACAAGGTCGGGTTTCCTCTTCGACGAGTCAATAGTCGTTCACAGCTTCGTGCGTTAGGTCCTTCAAACAACTCGAGACTCCTTGGATATGTATGCGCGGCTTCTTGGAAAAAACCAGTTTGTCTACCATGGACGGTGAATATATTCTCTTCCAATAGGATAAAAGCTAATTGACCCCAGGCTGACAACCCTCGATATTATGCTTGCCGCCCATCTTCTGGTGATTCTCAAACCACCATTCCCCGACACACTGCTATCTGATCTTTTGACGGATTCCTACCCCACTCTGGTCTCGCACGCGGAACGCATTATGGAAATGACGTCGCACTTACCAGCGCCATTACATAGTTCACCCCAGGGACCTTCCATTAGGTCTCTTTTTCCGTCGTTGATCGGTGGAAGCGAGCGAGAAAAAAGTGAGGAAGAGGAGCGGGTTAATTGGGGCTGGGCTTCGCTTGCTGTTGGCAGCGTGGGGCTATACTTGATGACCCAACTCTAGATGGAGTCCCACTCCCAGACAGAGTCTGAGTGACTAGGACAGATTTAGATAGGGGTTATTTCTGTTACTCCGTGATGTGACCGGCGTGACGTTCTACTAGATGGACGAGGAAGACTTGATTGTCGTCGACGATTTTGAGGCCGTGCAACTGCCTCAACCTACACCCAGCTTCTTCCCTACTACGTCGGATGCCGCAAATGTTCAACGGACGAGAGTTGCCGATAATTCCATCGCATCGACTTCACGTCTCCGAAGCTCCAGCAGAACTCCTGCAAGTGCTTATGATTCCTCTGACCGCACTACGAGATCGGCCACGGCAAAGTCGAAGCCGCAGCCCAAGCTAAAGCTCAAGCTTAGCGACAAGGCAGCCGCTCAGGCACCAGGAATGTCATTTCTCGGCCAGTATGACAGAGAACTGGACTCCGACGACGAGGACCTTGCTTTTGAGGAGCAATTCATTCTCCGGATGCCTGCAGGCGATGATTGCGAGAAATTGCGCAAGATGGTGGCTGCTCGGGAGGTGACCAACGACGTATGGTTCAAATTTAAAGGTGCGCGGCCACAGTGTCGTTTTAGCGAGCTGTAGTAAACACGCGTCGCAGACTCCCGGCGAGCCATCTTTCATATTGGAAACTCTACGTATTCGTCAAAACTTGTGGATCTACCATGCATTGTCGAATCGCAGAAGACACTAGACAATAAACAGATGTTCAAAGTTGCAGATATATGTCAGGTCGCGCGTTTCACGAATTAAACCCCCAGTATGACTGACATTTATCAAGATGCTTGTTGTTGAGAATCGTATTGACCACGATGAGCCCTTGGGGCACAAGAATTTCAACATTGAAGAGTTCATATGGCCCCATGGCATCACCCCTCCTTTACATCACGTTCGCAAGAGGCGTTTTCGCAAGAGGGTCAATAGAAGAGTATGGTTCATCTCCACACAGATGTTTGCGGTATTCTAATCAAGGTGCAGACAATCGAGAGCGTTGAGCAAGCAGTCGAACGGTTATTAGACGAAGATTCTTTGGCGTCAGAAGTCAAATATGGCATGGTTTCTATCAATCTCAAATGGATTCATCTTACATTTGGTTTCAGATATACTGGAAAACGTGAACCCAGATTTATCTGATTCCGAATTCATTGAAAGGGATGATGAACCTATTGATGCGCCAACACCAGCAATATCTGATTCCGGCGACGCTGTCACGGGAGGTGGTGATGCACCCGAAGATGGCGAAGAGGACGATGAGTCCGATGAACCCGATGGCGATATCGACGAGGAGTTGGCTGCGGAGCTTGACCTGGCCCTGGGAGACGAAGAAGGAGATGGCGATGACGAGGATGAGGACGACGAAAGCGAGGAGGAAGATGAGGACACCGACGACGAAGCGGCGCAGTCAAGAAAGCTGCTGAACGAGGAGATTCGTGACTTGGAAGCTGCCGTTTCCAAGAAGGGCAACGAAATCGCGAACTCTGCCAACATCCTAATCAAGGTTCATATCCTTCATACAGTGTCGACCTTGACTAACGAATTGTCAGAAACGATTCGAAGATGCGCTGAAGAAGCTGACAGCTGATTTGGAGATGAAGCTGGCGCAACGAGACGAATTGAAAGAGAGGCAGCGCATGCAGAAAGAGGGGATCATAAATGACCTTGAGAATGTCGACGAAGAAGCCAATGAAGGAGAGGCCGGCGGGGGAGGTGATGATGACTTGTTCGGTTCAGATACTGAAATGCCAATGGACCTCACCTGATGTAAGTCAGGCTTAATGCTACTGTCACTTTTCGCAACGAGTTGTATAGTATTACGCGGGCAAAAGACATACCAGCCCTGCCTGTAGGACCAGCGGAGTGTATACAATACAGACGAACGGGGCAAACCACACTCCCAAAATTTCCCAATTCCAGATGGCCTTTCGTACTTCTTCATAAGAGAAGATCCAGCCGAGGGCGAGACCAATATATGAGGCAAATTTGGCCATTCGGAGAGGCAGACTGGGCGATGGAGATGAGATGGAGAGCGGGATGCCCAAGAGAATGGCGAGCGACATTGCGAGGGAAAAATTCACCACAGTCGTTATGGAGATGACTGTGGATGCGAAACAAAGGTTCAAAGCTTTGAGGAGTTGAGAAACGGGTGCCGCTGTTTTTTCGTCCCGCGGAGGAATAAAGAGTGCGCACAGCGAAATGACAGAAAAACCTAGAAATATCGGAGCGGAGGCGACCTGGATATCAAACTGCCCTGTCAGCGGGTGGTACATAGGAGGCAAGATAATATTACCGTTTGGCTATAGCTAAACCACGAGTTCGTTAAGGCGCAAAATAGGATGCCTCCTAGCACGTGGGTGGAGACTATGATACCAAGAACTGGTATCACAGGCCTGCTGCGCTGGATCCACTTGTCGCTCCTCGGTCCAGTATCGCCCTCCTTCTCGGCGGATTGCACCAATGTATCTAGGATCCAAGCGGAATCGGACCATACTTTCAAGCCGCCGAACATCATAGCTACGCTAATGAGGACGGCACTCGGCAGAAAGCTACCGATTTTAAGGAAAAATTCCGGCGCGGTGAGAATATAGAAGAAAAAGGATGCGTGAAGACGCTCCAGGAGATTATTGGTGGTTCGCAGTGTCGACTCGACGATTCTAGGCCGCTAAATATCAAATGTTGAATGATTAAAAAATGTGTGACGAACCGGCCAATGGCGTGGAATCCGTGAGGTCCAGTCGCCGGGAGGGCGAACATCGTAAACGCATCTATGCGGAATCTACCGCAGATATTCAGTTTTGGCTGAACGGATTGATGGAGAGGCTGACTGGTGGAACAATCCGTGGACCCCGCTTCCCTGTCCACGAGCCTGATAGCCTAGGTGTCTAATGACGTTCTTCGAGCGATAGACATACGCGCGGATTTCTTCATGATAGGCGCTCGGTATCCAAGATAGAATGTCAGTTTGGGATGACTCTAGGTGGTCGTAAACAAGAACGGGAACGCCGCCAGTCCACTTGGAAATATGTTGGAATGAATTTAAAAGATCTTGATTCGGCAAACGTCCATTAATACCCTCTAAGTGGAACGTTAATATTGATGAGATAGGTAAAAGGAGGCATTGCCAACCGTGAAAGATTCCCAAATGGGAAAAGGAATGTCCAGGATAATCAATATTCAGGGCAGTCCAGATGACGCCGGAGGTCAATTCGAGATCATCCGCTTGGAGATCTGGAGGTGTGAGTTAATTGATCGAATAAATGAGCTTAGTACGCTTACTCGACTGGGTTGCTCCATGGTAAGCGTTCAGCCAGGCTTGCATACCATCAACATAGTT
The DNA here is from genome assembly GCA_029281465.1 of Mycena epipterygia. NCBI lineage: Eukaryota > Fungi > Basidiomycota > Agaricomycetes > Agaricales > Mycenaceae > Mycena > Mycena epipterygia. Next base: position 239,777 of record JARJCQ010000100.1, on the reverse strand, counting down.
ATCGCTAACTACGAATACGATGTCCTTTGCCCAAAGAGAGTATCCTGCGAGCGATTCATTAATAAACATATATTAAGCTCTCGACACGCACGTTTGAGAAAGTTGGCGAGGGTCAAAACAGTAGAAACGCCCCGCAAGTTGAGGGTCCCGTCCTCTTCCCCAGTCCGGCTAATCCACGAAGCGCTGATCACCATGGCCTCAGTGCCGGAGGTTCGAGGGGAAGAAAGGACAGCATATGCATTCGTTCCGTTGACTTTCTAGAGATTGGCCCGTTAGATAATTTGTGGCAATGGAGAACTGCATACCCCGGTGCTGGAAGTAAACACATAGTTTTGAGTTGAGGCAGATATTCCAAGTTTCATGAACTCGTTCATCAGGAAATTGGCACGTCTGAATGGAATGTCAATAACAGCTCTGCGTGTGGTGGCTCGAAATCTCACTGCTCGCTCGTCGAGCTCGTGTCTCGCAAGGCTTCTAGCTGCTCGAGATACCGGTCTGCATTGACGACATCTCCCCAGTTCCAATATGTGTTAACCTGGAAACGTGGTCGTGTCCAGCAGTGATCAAATTGTTTTGCAGACACACCTGGCCTGGTTGGAGGGCATTTTCATCGATATAAGTACCTCTTCCGAGTCGAGGAGAGGGGATAGCAGCCATCCATAGGTAGCCCACCAACAAGAGGGTAATTCTGCGGCTAAGTAGACATTAAGCAAAGAAATACTTCACCCACTGTATGAGGGTCACCCGGCGTGTCAAGGCGGACACGATGGCTTGCCTCCTGCGGATTGTGGAAAGAGTCCGGTCGCCCGGTGGCCTGAGGATGGCTCTGAGTCGCGCACGTATGCGATCCATCGTGGTCTTGAATCAAGTGATCGCGTAATAAAGCTCAAACAACTTTTGGTTCGGACCACCAACTTGCGCATCGCGCTCTTTCCGCGCGACCAACCAATCGTCATTCATCCGCCTTTCCACCATGCCTCCGAAGCGTAAAAGGGACGCGTCTCCCTCCTCAAAAGGCCTGGCCGCAGGCGAACCCCTCAAGCGCACTGCACACGCGGTCACCTCTTCTTCTTGGGGCTGGGTGACCTCGGAAGCAACGGATACCTCGTCTATAACAGCAGAACATCTATCAGCAACTTGTGGCCTATCTAAACGCAACACGCATCCCTTTTGTCGGAATAAATACGCGAAGCTTCCCCCAAAAAGAAAACAGACAAAACCTCCAACGCGTATCAATGGGGAGATAGAAGAGGACATCATTGTAATATCCTCGGATGATGAAGAGGACCTGAATTGTACCAAGAAGCTGTGTAAAAACAACCCAAATTGCCTCAACTACATGGGCCAGAAGAGATGGGAAGACGAAGGTCAGTTACTGTTACCCTGGGGCCTTGGCCCACGGTGGCGGGTCTAACGGTCCTGCAGAGGATGCTCGAGAGATGTTCATGAAAGTAGCTAACCTCGGAACTAATCCGGCCCAAGATGCGCGCGATGAGGATCTGCCTGTAGGGCTGAAGGTACGAATACCTTCATGCACAAACGTGACGCACCTGACGGCTCCTATACCAGAATCTCGGAGCCACATGTTACGCAAATGCCTCTCTTCAAGTTCTCATCTTTATCTATCTGTTGAGCGGTTTGTGACCTCAGCTTCCACAGGTCTGGTTTCGAGATATGGCCTTCAGAAGCGGGGTCTACAACTGCGAGCCTACCGAAGAATCGGCCGACAAATTCAAAGTAAATTTTGCCGTGTCCATTCTTCCTCAGCCCCAGTGACGGCGACCTTGAACAGGATTCGCCTACCTTCCAACTACAGGTGACATTTGCCGCGTTGCAAGAAAGCACACAGAGCGTATTCAATCCCACCAAACTCGTCGAAAGCCTAGAGCTTCGCACAACCGAACAGCAGGACGCCCAAGAGTTCGCTGGTCCCATATTGCGCCTCGACGCTTGTCTGACAACATTTCCCTACTGTAGATTCTCTAAACTGTTCATGTCACACCTTGATGCGGAATTCAAGAAACAATCGAATCCCACGTTACAATCGTTGATCACAGACCAAGTGAATATCAAACAGACCTTTCAACTTCCTTTTTGCTGACCATCGATAGTTTCAAGGAAAGCAAGTGTATGGAACCATATGCACTAATTGCGGCTCTATTTCCGCACGAGACACTGATTTCTTGGAGATTGAAATCAACTTCAAGGCATGTCCTGTTCAAATGTTTGTATTCGGCCAAACCTTGACAAATACTCCTGTAGAATAATGCAAAGCTAGAAGATAGTATTGCTGGCCTCCTGCAGGAAGAAACACTGTCCGGTGATAACCAGTCAGTCTTTTTCACCATCGTTACCGAGGTGTCTTATTCCATCAGGTATCTTTGCTCTAAATGTGAGAGTCTTCAGGACGCCACTCGGTATACAGACTTGGCCTCCCTCCCACCTGTCCTCCACTTTTCTCTCCTTCGCTTCGTCTATGATACATCGACGATGGAACGCAGAAAATCAAAACACACTATAAGTTTCCCAACGACCATTGACATGACCCGCTTCCTCGGCAGCGCGGCGGAAAGGAAATCTGCCTCTACTAGGAAATCCGACGGGAACATTTACGAACTTAGAGGTGTATTGCTGCACAAAGGAAAGTCGGCATACCACGGCCACTATGAGGCTCAGGTCTTCGATGCCACGTATGTCGTGTCAAGTCCTGTTGACGCTTGCTAATGGACGACCAGCAAACAATCATGGTTCCAATTCAACGACGAGATTGTGACGAAGATAAAGAAACTCGGCGATAAGACAGGAAAGCCAACTGTGATCAATATCGAGGCGGAAGACGAAGAGACCGTCCAGATGTAAGTCTCTCATTCTTTACAAGTTCATCTGATCTGGCTCAACTCCTGTATGTAGATCTCATGCCCGTAGCAAACAGCGTGAAAATGCGCGAAAGCGACGAAGGGTTGAAGACAGCGACGATGAGACTGGCTCGTTAGTTTTCCAGCCTAAATGCTCCTTCCTTATCTCTGAACCCTGCCAGTCCTCATGCCAGCTCCTCAAGGGATAGCGTCCCACAATCAAAAGCCTCCGATCCTGAAAGGTATTTTGGTAACTATCATTCTGCATTATGTGCCATTGATTCAAAAACCAGTCGTATCTCATCTAAGGATGCCTACATGCTTATCTATGCACGGAAAGAACCTTGTACCCCATCCCAAGGTCGACAAAATGATACTTGTTTGCCGGCAATGCTGACTAATAGGGGTATCAGATATTCCGGTTCCACCACCGCGTGCGTTGGCCGTCGTTAACGCCCTCAATACAGCTCACGACAAAGCTTGCGAGTCGTACGCCGAGAAGGAAAAACAAGCGGATGTCCGCTTTGCAGAGACACGGCGAAAAGTACTGGATATTTATCGGTCCTGGAGCATCAATCCAAACGAGAAGGTATGCAGATTGCCTCTTGACACCAAGTTTACGCCGTTAAAAATGCATAGAATTACGCGATTGTAAGCCAACAGGCACTGGAGAGTTGGATAGAAAAACATGCTATTCTTTCCTCCCTCCACCTGGACGGCCGCTCCACTCCACCGGAGCCACGCAGAATTTCGATAAAGGATGTGTTATGTTCGCATAACCTCTACGATCACACAAAGGCCGCAAACATGAAGCGTATATCACTGGTCAGTCATTCGTAAATAATGAACGGGCTGTCGGTAATCGTTGGGTTTAGGAAGCATACAATAAGATCACTTCGGAGACTAATTGTGCTTTCGATCCCAATCTGACATCTGGTGATATCTGCCGGACTTGCGTGGAAGAGTCCTTCCTGGGTGATTATCCCCTTTCTCTGGTTGTGTTGGGCATTTACCTGGTTTAGAACGACTTTACCACACGCAACATCCCCTGCTCGTCGCTGAATTTCAGTCCGTTTGTGGTATCGACACTGAGGGTAGTGGTTACTGGATTTCGAGGCTATGGTTGAAGGGTGAGCGCGGTGATCAGTTTGTTTTTCATCTTTATTCTGATACCGACGTAGACTGGAGACTTAACAAACCCAAAATGCACACTGCTGAGGGCGACCCACCACCCGATTCTGACGAATATCAGTCGCATGTCCGTTGTGAGCATGGTGGTTTATCGCTCAATCCAACGAACCGCTCTCGAATTTCTATTGAAGTAAAGTAATTATCAGCATTTGAGTAATACTGATTGTGTATTCAGGCGGTAACTTTGCTGCGCACTTTATATCCGTCATGGAACCCGATTTCCGGTGACATGGAGCCCTGCCTAGTATGCGATGGTTTAATGAATATGGGCAAGGAGGATAGGCTCGAAGTCCGTCGGCGCGCGGAAAATGAGAAGGTTCTTTTGTTTGCCTCGGTTATCCCGCGAGGCTGATTTTTTTTGCAGGCGAAATTCAAACACATGTATGAAAATGCTCTGAACGGTAACATCTCACTTCTCAGCGACGTTCCCTGTGCGCTTGTTCCAGCCGGCTTTATCCACGCCTGGCGCCAATGGCTGAGTCAGCCCACCGAGATGGTTCGGCCGGGCCAAATCGACCTAACTCCTTTCATCTGCGAACACGAGATGCTTGCATTGGACCCAAATTGTCCAACTGATATTGAGGGAGTGCTTGTAGTCATCCAGCGATCCGATTGGGACGAGCTAAAAAAGCTGTCAGGCCATGTATTCTCGGTATCCATTAATTTCTCATTTTTCCATCATCCAGATATTCGGGAGGCCCTCTGATCGCGGTCCAGAAATCGAACGATTCTCAATACATTCACGAAGTTGCCGTGTGCACAGGCTGTCGACAGCAACGGTGATTTCGGATCGAAACATAATTCGCCAACACATTAACTGGCTATTCACGTAGGCAAACGAATTGGATCACAACGGAAATCACCATTCGGATGGGGGAAAGAGATCGGAGCTCCAAGTTGCAGGACTCTGAATCCTCCGCTGGTCATAAACCTGCCACCTATGTGAGCGGTGCCAGACAGTCAAAACGGATACGACAAGCGAAAGAGACGATGGTAAGAAGAAAAATCACGGTGAACAAATCCACGACGGTCAGTTATCTTTCTCGTGTTCCGAGCTGTGATTAAATCAAACTTCAGGTCAAGGAAATCAAAGTGCAGGTGGGCTGTCATGGATATATTCCGAACATGAGCACTGAAATCACAACAAGTTGCAAAAGGAGCTCGATATTCCAACGATCTGTCAGCGTCTATTTTATGAAGGCCATGAATTGGAGGACAACACTGCCACTGTTGCCTCCCTCCAAATCCTTGCCAACTCCATCATTGATCTGAAGCAGGAAAACGAAATCCACGAAATCTCAGACTCTGAAGAAGTGCCGAAGAGCAAACGGAGAGATGAAGGCGGCGGATTTGGTGGAACTCTACTTGGTCGCACCGAGGGTAGATCTTCCAGTCCTCCCAAACCTGTGGAGGCGCCCCCGCCGACAGAAAAGGCTTGCCGCACCTGCACCTACTCTAATCCAGTCGACCTACCTGTATGCGGGATGTGTAACAATACGGTCTTTGTGTAGAGAAGTCAATACATGACATTCTGGGCTAAATTACATGACATCGCGACCAGACGATTATGATACAGCTTCGAGTGTATGGTACAAGGGCAGTGGCGCCAGATACATTCTTTCATCTCTAAGCCCATAGTCCCGAAAGTGGAATAGTAGTCCAATTCAATTCCCATTAACAAAGTCCCAGGAGAAAAAAAGAAAGTTACACATATGCTGGTACGTACCAGTCGGGTAGCGGAGGCATGTGTATTGTGGGAGGTGAATACTGCGGTGTCGGTCGTAAGGCGCCATCCAAAACACGGCAAGCAATCAAGAGGATGGAAAGCTCATCAATCTCAGAGGTCCCTCTGCTCTCCAAGTTAACGGCCTCTGCGATTGCTTCCTTGGTAGCTTCCACGAGCTCCTCGGTGTTGACGTTCTGCATCGCGGAGGTATTGTTCGGCAGCACCACGGCGCCCGGCGCGGCTTTCCGGACGATGTATTCCGCTGCCTGAGCAACGACATTTTGGCCAGCCACCGCCAATTCGTGGCTTCCTTCAGGCGCATTGATAGAATGCTCGTAGTCACACGCGTTCACCGTCAACTCCAACACGTGCTTCTGCCGACTGAGCTCAGGAGAGGAGCCAGGGGGCTGGGTCTCTTGCGTTAGACGGTGGGCGACATGCTCAAGAACCATCTTCACGCGCGCCTCGTCGTCTTCGTCGGTGACAAGAGCCGGAGTTAGCGGAATCGACCTGGGATCCACGGTGAACAGATGCAGCCGACAAAAATTCGTCACAAACCGGGCTGGTACCGTCGAATCACTAAGGGTCCTGCGGGAAGTGATGTTCGGTCGTTGAGAGAAAGTGGCGGCAAAAGGATTCTCGGCCGAAACAAGAGGCGCGATATTCAGAACAAACGTCCCTAAAAATCGTGTCAGGACGCAGAGCTACATATCACGAGGAAAACGTGCGCGTCAGGTGCCCCTCCTGCCCGTCCAGGGTAAACTACGAAGGAGTGAGTATGGAATCTCGATCATAACAGGCAAAACCACCTTCGCGTGAGTCGTGATCTCGCAGCTTTCCGCACTGGGGGGCGGAGTACCGGATAGTACGTCATCTTTCCATTGGAGCCAGGACGGAAGAGACGGAGAGCTGTATTGCACATGGACGTTCTGCCAGCACGCTTGCGGGTCCCAGATACGCGGCTGCCATTTCCAAATGAGGCCACAATACGCCACTCCCGGCGGGTTCCCTGCAATTTTCCGGTGAAACGGGCGGAACTCCCACGAACCGTCACCTAGTTTCTTTGCCTCGACGTTCCAAATATGGTTGCCCTTGGATTTGGCCTTTTTTCCGTCCTCATTGAAGCGCAAAATTAATGGTTGTTTCCAAAGATAATTTCGAACCTAGCCCCATGTTGATTAGCTCTGTCCCCGACTAGGTAGTAGATCCGCCTACTTTTTTCATCGGGATCTTTTCCTCGGGATAGCCTTGCTCGGCGAGCTAATAAACCTATTAATATAAAATAAACGAAAGGGAAGGATGTGCTTACCTCTTCCAAAAAGGCGGCCGTGAAGGCTTGTATACGGAATTTGAAGGGCCGGAAGTCGGTCGATTCATCGAGTTTCTGCATCTTCTTGGGCATTAATTGTTGATGGATGGGATCGCCCTTGTTGTCCGCAGCATCCACTACATATGAAGAATGAGCTCAGCGAATCAGGTCTATAATGAGATCCGTTACGATTAGAACAGATTCGGTTGAGGTACTGTAGAAACACGCGATCGACTTCGATGCGGTACTCCTGGGGAATTTCAGAGCCCGAGGGGAGACCGTCAGGATACTGCAACATTGTGAGCGCAAATCGGGAGGGCCAACGGAACGAACACATACACTGCTGTGTGAGCCGGAGGGGCTGGAGGAGTCATTATCATCAGCGTCAGGGTCGTTGTCTTCGTCTTCTTCGTCGACAACGTCGGTAGTGCTGGTGGGCATAGTGGAAATGGCATCGATGGTGCCAGGGTAAGTGAATGTCGCCAGCGTAGGGGCTGATTTCGGGGGGGCGCCTTTGGTGCCCCACCCATGTTCGGGCAAGAAATACCCTGTTCGTCCCATTCGTCCGGCAGGAGCGGAGGTGGGACTGAATGCATGGATGTCACGAGGAATAGAACCCATAGACCGGGAGTGCTGATGGCGATAAGCATGACCATGGCCGAAACGATGAGCGTTCTCTAGTGGGGGATTGAATACAGGGATTCCCGATGGCCGAAAGTTAGACGGGACAGGCTTGACGTTCAATGGAGGGGTGTGGGGGCGTGAAGAGGGTTGGGAACGTGAGGCAGTGTGTGTCCGCACAAAGGTACCAGGCACAGGGGCAGCTGGTAAAGCGGAAAGGTTCACGTCCTCTGATTCGGATTTTAAGATCTTCTTTACTGGCGGTTGCTCGCCGTCTTTCAGATCTCCGGCGTGACGTTTGCGAGAAATATCAACGCAAGTAATGGTGGGGAGACCCATCCCCTGGATGAGATCGTTAATCTGGGCAATTACTTGTCTGGTTTTTTGTTCGTCGCCTGGAGTGATTGGTCGTGCAGCTTGGTGCTGATGGCATGCGTCCCCGGCGGACTTGATGACGTGGGCAATGCTGGTGTATCCAGAGTCAATACAGCAATGCGAGACGACCGGGAAGCCCACTGACTTTCTAAGCATGTTCCCTACAACACGTTCTTTGGGCACCACGTCTTCCTGTTTTACGACGGAAACCTGGTCACCGTTGATGGTGGGGGCGAAAGACACGGCCGGAGGGGATGCATTGAACGGCGGCAGCGCCTGGGCTGATGAAAGCGTGTTCGCACGACTACGGCTGGCAGGTACAACGCCTCCCGGATCTAACGCAGACGCAAGGGAGGAAGTATTGTTCAAATTGTAGGATGCTCCAAGTCCATGGATTGCCGCGGAAGGCGGCTGCATCTGGGGGAGCGCGCGCACGTCAATATCCGAGGCTTGATCCATCATGGTGTACTGAGGCTGGTAATCGTTGAACGCTGGAATGTGGGCCGGCATGTACGGCACAGGAGCCACCATCCCGACCTGCATGGAAGGATCAGGGAGAGGGGAGAAGGCATCGAGGACGGGCATGGCTGGGATTGTGGGGGGACATTGGATGGACGCTGGGTGGAACTGCGATGCGTCGGGGGACACGGGTGTTGTATCCATCAAATTTATTGGGTCATAAATTGCAGACTCCATTACTCGTGCTCAAACGTAGGTCTGCCGCGGCTGGACGCGGCGGTACTGGAGGAATGGGATTCGTTTGGACCGACCCGCCGTTCGCTGAGGCGTCAAGCCAAAAGCGAGATCAATTGAGATCAGTGTCAGAGGCACGTGTGGGTCCCTGCAATATTACGAGAGGCGCGACGGGGCGAGGATACTTTTGCCAGCAAGTCGGGAGAGCACAGCGAAGGAGCAGGGAATGCGAATGGGAATGAAATGCGAAGGGAAGGAGAGCTGGGGAGTGCAGAGGAGAGAGGAGAGATGAGAGAGGGAAAAGAAAGGCGGAGAGAGATGAGAGAGAAAGAGAAGGATGAATGTCGAGTCGATAACGAAGCGCTCGATCGTGCTTGTCACATGCAGCAGCCGTAGCTCAAGGGCGTGGCGACCGCCACCAAACTACTACCTAATCCAATCCATCTCAAATCTCTCACTCAGCACTGCTATATCATTCCTCCATTCTTGCGAGCATCTCCCCTTTGGGCTCGCTCTCCTGCCGTCCTCCTCCTCAATCCGTCCCTTTTTTCCCCTCATCTGTTCGTTACTAAGTAGACCGGGCTGCATTTGCGTGAATTGGATTTTTGATAGGCAAGGCTGTTGCCACTCGACGAAAGATGTAACGATCATTGTGTATGACGTTTGCAACGTTTGCGCGTTATGCAAATGTTGTTCGCAACCGAACAGTACAACAAAACGGACTGCATTTTCATTCCATCGGCTACTACATCAGTATCGCCGCGAGCTCCGCCCGGGGCTTCGCGAACGTTCTCTGTCTCGTCGCCGGTCGCTGTGCAGAAAACACACGCGTCAGTCGTGCATCGATCTGGGAATGCAAAAACTAACTCATAGCGTGAGGCCGAGTGTCGATCATAACCCCGATCTCGATCGCGGTCACGCTCGTCGCCGCCCCGCGAGGGCCGGTAGTCGCCCCCGCGCTCTCGGGGAGGTCCTGACGACGACGACGACGCAGCACCAGCAGCGGGTGCAGAGCTCGGGGGTGCCAGTTTCGCCTTTTCACGCTCCTCTCTGAACTTGGAAAGCATGTTGCGTAGCTCGTGGTAGCCCAAATGCATCTAGGTACGATGTGAGCCTGATCAACCCGGATATAGAAAAAAAGCAACTCGCCTTTCCACCAAAGTGATCAGCCAATCGACGGTCAGAGTCAAGTACGGAAAGGTATGCGCCGCAGACGTCGCAGACGCGTAATTTTTGGTGCCCTGACGCTCCCGACGTGTCTGTTAATTGTTGCAGTTCACGCTAGAAGACAATCAGTGCGCGGTCAGAAGAACGAGGCAAGACAACTCGGCACCTCTTTTTCTGCTTTTTCGCTCTTCAAGGCTTCAATTGCGGCCATTTCTCTCATCGATTCTTCTACTTTGCCCTGTTCGCCTATTCAAGCATGCAGTCAGCAAGCAACATCCATCTCAGCACGCCAATCAAACTCACCCAATTGCTCGATCTTCTCTGTGCCGCCCTGAATAGCCAACTCGATTTCACCAATTTCCCTCATCTGGTGAGAACATCAGCGGAAATGAAAGTATGGTCGAATTCAAAACATGCCAAATTCGTCGTCTTGGCGTTCTCCTCTGGCGTCTTCTCCAACCGCCGGTGCGCAGCGCGGATTCTGCGGTCGCACTCGTCCACGAACGAGAAAATGTTGGACTCGTATTCGAGTTGGAAGCGGTTGAATATCGGGTTCGAGGGGTCGGCCTCTTTGGCGGCGTTATAGTCCGTCTTCAGCCGTTCCGTATGCGATTTCGGGCAGGCGCCCAGGTCCATTTTCTGTCACGGACAGTCAGTCAGTCAACCAGGGGTGCGAAAACTATGGGGTCATACGGTGTTGGTAAAGAGTGCATGTGGGCAGGTCCCGCAAAGGAAGTTGCGGCAAACTTTCTCGTCACTCCAAATGAGGTTGGCATTAGCGACACCCATGGCCTCTGGGCCCATCATTTGCTAGTAAACGGTCAGTTGGACGTTATATTATTAGTTCCTCTAGTTGAACCTCTAAGAGCTTGCGTTGCATCTCTGCTAGACGACCCATCTTGCGAAATTGTGTCGAGTATGGAAGAGGAATGATATTTGCGAGTGTTTGACAAGACCCTCAGATTAAGTTCCGAGTCATCATCCCAATTCGCGATTCCACGTTCGATGCTTCGGGGCTGGTTCTACTACATTCCAATAATGTACAATATGTAGAAAGGTAAGTACGGTATATTAACAGAGGTGGGGGAGGCGCGTCACGGAAGTGTGCGTTTATTCGTGGGTTTGGTAAGTAAGATCATGCCAATTGCGATCTTGTTGAGGCGGGGGCAACGAGTAGCGTCGTGCAAAGTAAAGGAAAGACCCGCAGGTCAAGGAATATGCAGGCAAAGACTGTTCGGCGATCAGGATTTGGCGGCCCTACCTCTTCCACGGCCGCGACCACCTCGCCCCCGCGCTGCGTGGACTGGCTTCTGCTGCTGCCCCGTGCTACGGGAGTTCGGCTCCTGAGGAGGGGGTCGCGTTTGGCTGGCTGGCATTTCAGTGCGCGAAGCTTCTGTCCGATCCCACTGTTCCTCCCCATCCGAGTTGTCGCTCGAGCTCGGCGTCGGAGGCGGAGTGAAGTCTCCAAAACGCATCAGAAGCTTCATGATGTCCTCAAATTTCTCTTCGTCGTTCGGCTTGGATTTCTGGCCGGCTTTCCCGCTCTTCTTCATCTCGGATCGTCCTTTGGTCGAGGTTATCCAGGTCCAAGACAGATTGATATCTTGCTCCGTAGCCAAGCCATTATCAAGAATCATCCAGACGAGCTCCGGTTCACGAGATTCGAGCGCAATGGAAAGCAACGTTTTGGACTTTGGAGCGTCATAGACGGCATGTGAATCCGACGGGGGATATGCTTCGAAGAAGTAGGCCACCACGGGAATGTGCCCGCACTGAAGGGCGATATGGAATGCCGTGAGGTCGCGAGAGTCTCGTTCTTCTGGATCGGCACCTGGCAGAGAAATTAGTTGGCAGCCCAGATAAAAAGAAAAGCCACGAACTGTGCGCATCGAGCCATTCCACAAGGTCCTTGTCGCCGTTTCGGGCGGCAATGTGAAAGAGAGTTTCTTGGGCGTCTTTCGGGGTGGTTTTGACAAACGCGTTGCAGCCGACTTTCACCTCGCCACCGGCGGCATCCACATCGTCCTCCCACACACCCGTCTTGACTTTGTCCTGCTTTCCTGCCCGAGCAGCGGAGAAAACGGCGCTGCGCTTAGTTTGAGCCTGCTGTTGCAGAGCTCGAGCCGTAGCCTCGGCTTTGGAACGTTGGGCTTCTGCCTGCGCCTTCTTTGCCCCCACCTTTGCCTTCTGGCGTTCTTCGGCGGCTACACGCTCTAAGAGGAATGTCAGCTAGCGGGAGACAGAAAACTAGATCATAATACCTCGCTCGCGATCTATTTCAATCTGAGCTTTCCGAGCAGCCGCCTCTTGCTTCCGACGTTCTTGGGCTGCGATCTGCTCTTCTCGGGAACGATGAAGACGCGCCTGATATTGTTCTGGAGTCTCGGCTTCAACGGGTTCGCGTCGGAAACCTTTGTTCAAACATTAGCTTGCAAACACGGGTCGTCGCGTGGCTTACGCATGTTCGCATGTCGATTCGCTCGTCCCCTCATCAATTCTTCAAAAAGGAACCTGAGGAATAAGGTTACACGGGGTAGACCAGAGAATACTTGAAAACATACATGTAAAAATCGAGATTTTCATCGTAGTCATCTGAGTCTTCATACTCGTCGTCCTCATACTCGTCGTCGTCATCCGGGCCAAAGTGAGGGAAGCCGCGGAAACGGGGTCCGGGACCTCGTGGTGTGGATGTGTCTAGATGCTTCAAAAGCACGTTGTAGGCCTCGGAAACTTTTTGAAACTGGGCAGTGGCGTCGGGATTGTCTGGATTTTTGTCCGGATGTGTTCGAAGAGCAACCTATATCCGCGTCCGATAAGAGCCAAAGGCCGACAAATTTGCTTTCAGAACGAACCTGTTTGTAAGTCGTCTTTACAATGTCGAGGGACGAGCCCTGCCGAAGAGTTTAGCCACTGTATACATGAATTAAAGAAAGGATCACATTTTCGAGGCCGAGGACCTGGTAGGCTTCAACGACGGACTGCTTTGGGACCATATTCGGGAGAAAGGGATGTGGAAAGCGCCTCAGAAGCTTTTACGCGACGCGTTTTTTATATGTGCTCTAAATGGGGAACAAACTTGGAACAAACACTTCGTTTCTCAAAGACACTATGGTTGAACACACCGTGTTGCCCGAGGCTGTCCCCGCTTCTGCCGTCACTGGCCCAAGTTCGTCTTTTCTAAGTATTGCCGGCGAGAAGTACGTCGACAGCGCACGATTTTTATTATTCTTTTAAGCATTCCATAGCCCTTACTTTCAAGCTGGATTCGGTCTGCTGGTGATTTATCCGTCGTCGGCTCAGCCCTCAGGCTCTCATGAAACTGTACAAAGGGCGTCGGCGCCGCTATGACTCTCGCCCGCACAGGCTCAATCTGGAGTGCAACTGTGCTTCGCCGGCGGATGCTCGTCTCGCTTGAAATTGACAACAGAGATCGCGCGTATGACTGGTTTCTCGCGTGGATGGCCCATCGCACAAGTAGTGCCGCCTCGTCTGCCTCACGCTCCGCATCCTGGATACGCAGCCATGAACTGAGTGTAGAGACGATGATCGAGCGGCGGCCAAATGGCAGTTCATCCGTGTTTTTCCAACTGGTGGCCGGTCCTGGAACACATTGGTTCAAGTACAAGGGTGCTTGGATGCAGGTCTGTCCTTCCCTCCTCTCTCTCTCGATTTATTCAGTCGCGTCCAGGTAAAACGAGAGCGGGAAACGCGCTCAATGATGGGCGGACAACAGGCGGGGATGTCAGTCCCATGGGAGACCGTCACTCTCACAACGCTGTCGCGGGACCGCACACTTTTCCCTGAACTCCTGGCCGAGGCACGCGATCTGGGAATGCAAGGACAAGAAGGCAAGCTTGTCATCCATACAGCATGGGGGATCGAGTGGAGACCTTTTGGCAAACCCCGGCGAAAACGACCTCTCCAGAGCGTTGTGCTAGAGCCCGGTATGGGCGAGAAAATTGAGCAAGATATCAAGGCTTTCCTAGCTCGGAGGCAGTGGTATGCTGATCGTGGTAAGTGGGTTTTTTGGTCAATTTGGTCGCGTCTCATTCCGCTCTAGGTATTCCTTATCGGCGTGGATACCTGCTGCATGGACCGCCAGGATCTGGCAAGACGTCGTTCATTCAGGCATTGGCTGGGTCACTATCCTACGACATATGTTTATTAAATTTATCGGAGCGTGGTCTTGCAGACGACAAACTGAACCATCTGTTGTCCAATGCCCCAGAACGCAGCTTCGTTCTCATCGAAGACGTTGACGCGGCATTTAACAAGCGTGTCCAGACAAGCGCAGATGGGTGCGTATATTCTCCTTCCAGTATTAAATCCACATTAATATCGCTGTTCCAGATACCAATCATCCGTTACGTTTTCTGGGTTCTTAAATGCTCTCGACGGTGTCGCATCGGGCGAAGAGAGAATAATATTCATGACAACCAACCACGTCGACCAGCTGGATCCAGCCCTCATACGACCTGGGCGGGTCGATTTCTCTGCCTTGGTCGACAATGCTTCACCTCTTCAGGCCCGGACGTTATTCCAACAGTTTTACGGCGGTGGAACAAACGCCGACGTGAGTACGAGCGAATTGGAAGTCTTGGCGCAAAATCTACAAGACACAGTGGAAGAAAAACTGAAGAACGGGCAGAGCGTAAGCATGGCTGCGCTGCAGGGCCATTTTATCCGCAACCTGCCCAGAGAAGCTGTCGCTCGGGCTTCGGATCTCTTTAGCGTATAGAACTAAAATACTTTTTAAAAAGATCCGTAAAATAGATTAAAACACTGGGCGTCGTTTGCGACCTGTAAATTTGGAATCGCGGGGAACGCTCTCCTTGCCTCGTTTTCGGTATAACTTGAAGACATGAGTATCGGTCAGGTAGAAGAATGAGTAAACCGACCTCTTTCTTTTTCAAGATCCAATCCTTGTCTTTTAATCCTTTCCGTTTCCCATTCTTGCTCTTTTCTCGCTCTCTCCGTCGTTCGAATCTTGCTTTTCCGCCGTCCTCATCTTCTCCATCGAGACCTTCCGGGAGCTGCTGTGCACCGCCCCCACCTCCGACATATAGACAGAGGAAGACCTTCTTTGCTTTCTTGGAATTGGGGAAATCCACCACTAATCCGCCGCCGAAACCAGCCTTCTGTGCAATAGACGTGATGAGTTGTATTTGGTCGTCGGATGAGGGGTAGAACTGGAACACTGCACGAGACGGATTGCGCAGCGAAGAATGAAGTGTTGTAAAGAAACGGGCGAGGCGGTGGGGTGGTGAGGATGTCGGATGAGAAGTTTCTGCGTTGAGCAGCCATTGCAGAACCGAGATGCTTATAGCACCGTCGAAACTGCCTGCGCGGAAGCCAAAGCCCTGCCCGATGTCCTGCAAGAACAGGTCGCCTTCTACTTCGCGCTCCAATGCAACTTCTGGAGGAGAATGAGCCCTAGAGTCCATCGAATAGAATTTTCACGCACCCAGCATACTGGGTGCAATATCGACGCCTGTCCAGATATAACCCTCCTCGTCGAGGATTTCCCCGGACAACCCTGATCCACAGCCAATGTCCAGCAGAAACGCGGGCTCGTCAGGCGGCAAGTTGAGGAGTTCAAGAGCCCGGTATGTCATGTCGGCCTGAATTTGCTGATTACGGGTGCTGGAGGGCAGGGCGGCGTTTTATGATTCGACGAAGAATAACTTTAAGAGCAGCCTACTTTTTGGTGTACTTTTTGGCTTCAATGTCGCCATAGTACTAGAAGGATGGTTCAGGAGATTTCAGCGAAGAGCTTGAGGTCGTACAATTTCCGGGGGAGCTATAAGCTCGGGCCTTGACATGACGGTGAGGCGCAAAAATTGGATTGCCTAATTCGTCCGATCTCGATCCCTCATGTCAAAGCAGTACAAGGGCATTGGCGAAGACCTCTGGAAAGGCCGCCCAGAGAAAGTCGTGCGTACTGCTCTCTATGCCCATCTCTTTCTTCCTTAGCTCCTCAGAATGCAGAACTCTTCGCCTTGACCTATGGCGCCCTCGTTGTTCAGCTCATCCAGGACTACGAAGACTACTCCGAGGTCAACAAGCAGCTCGACAAGATGGGCTACAATATCGGGACCCGGCTCATTGAAGACTTTCTAGCAAAGAGCGGTGTAGGAAGATGCGCTGATTTCAAGGAAGTTGGCGAGGTCGTGTCCAAGGTATGCTTGCCATCAGGACACCACCTCTCACCAACGATGCCGTGCATAGGTTGGATTTAAATCATTCCTGAACATCACACCGACTGTGACGCATGCTGCTGTACCACCCCCGACCTCACCTAGTCGACCTTCGAGCACCGGGCCTGCATCACAGGCAAACGCCGGGGCATCCTTTACTCTAACTCTTGACGAAAACCCGCTGGCAGAGTTTGTAGAACTCCCGGATGAAGTCCTGGAGGGCGGCCTTTGGTTTAGCAATGTTCTGTGCGGGGTAATACGCGGAGCACTAGAGATGGTCAGTGGAATAGCTTTTCGTCGTGACTCGAGCTGATCGTCGGCGCTTTCTTAGGTCCAGATGCAGGTGCAAGTAGATTTTATATCAGACGTACTCCGGGGAGACGAGAGCACAGAAATACGCGTCAAACTGATAAAATATCTGGAAGAAGAGGTTCCCGTAGGAGACGACTGAGACTTTAATGTATTTTCCTTCCGACTGTATCTATTGTTTTGCAAAACTTCAAGTTTCCAAATTCCGAGTCTTTGCAATTATAAAAAGGTAGAAATAAACAGCGTGTTCAGGCGATGGTGTACTTCCCGTAGTTCTTCTCCGGGTCAAATACCTGCAGAAAATATGAGATGACGTGCGGATGAGGGCGAAGAAAGTCACTCACCTCCCATCTCGAAGCGGGGAATATATGTTTATTTCTTTGGTAGTAGCTCCTCTCCACGACTTTGCCAGCATGAGATTCGTCCTTTTCCTTCGTAGCGTCAGCAAGCAAGCGCACATCGTCGTGAACATCAAAATTGAAGAGAGGTCCCGACTTGCCGCGCGCTTTGTTGATGATAAAGTCGTAGAATGTATAGTGCTGAAAACAAAGGTCAGAAAGGGTAAACCTAACTGCATACGATGAACTTACATGCGGTATAATCAAGTCCTCCTGCGATCGCAAACATGAGACGTGTCCGGATTAGAATGAAGAGTGCACACACCTTAATATACATCAGATTGTCGGTGCTGACCCCCCGGAGTTCCGGGAGCTGGTGTCGGCATTTCTCTAAGAAACTGCTTATTTCGTCACCCTTCTTGCACTGAAAACGGGTAAATTCGAAGCGGCGTGCACGTCTTTCTATCAGGAACGAGCCTTGAATACGAAGGCAACCGGCGACTCACGGTAACGCTTTTGCGATGCCCACTCCCATCCCAGAAAGAGTATGTAACCTCAATCTCTTCATTCTTGATGTCCTCTTGTTTCTTCAGCCACTCCAATCTCAGACGCTCGCGTTCTTTCCTCTCCTCTTCTTCACGCTCTCTATCAGGTAAGAAAGACGTATCCACGTTGGGATTCTTGCGAAATTTCCCCCGCTTGGTGGGCCGCCCGTCCTCGTCGAGTTCTTCGCTGTCCTTGGAGGCAGAAGGTTTGGGTGAATCCCGTGGAGCATCCGTTCCACCAGATGCGTCTTCATCATCCATAGCAAATGACAAGGTCGCTTTGGCCGCCTTTTTCCGTTTCTTTATCTTCTTTGTATCGTCTCTAAACAGATTCTCCACAATCTATAAGCCATCTGAATCTCGGGAACGGATAGAGGGATGACAACGAGTGGTCAAAAACATACTTGAGGTCATTGGATTTGGCAGCTTCTCGCGCCTTGGCTTCCTCTAGCTCCTTGCGCCTCTGTTGAAAGTCTTCGAGATGAACGAGACCAACAGTGCTATTCTTCAGAGAATCCTCCATTGAATCGTGCTGACCGACGAAACGGTTTGTCGAAGGGCGAGCCTTCTCCGTCTCGCTGATGAGCGCATTCTTCTGGCGCAGATATTCCTCGTGCATCTGCAGACGCTGTTTCACGAGCGCGTCTTCTCTTCGGGTTGGATCCATTGTGAGGAATAGGGCTCAAGAGCTAATACGTCCGAGGTTATGTGCTGGTTGAGGAATACTCTTTGTATGGGATTGTTGTGCTACGGCCCCGCCCGCTTGGCCTGAACCACAAAAACAAATGGTCTACGTGCTGGGCGTGAACCTGCCC
The DNA here is from genome assembly GCA_029281465.1 of Mycena epipterygia. Taxonomy (NCBI): domain Eukaryota; kingdom Fungi; phylum Basidiomycota; class Agaricomycetes; order Agaricales; family Mycenaceae; genus Mycena; species Mycena epipterygia. The sequence goes on along the minus strand of JARJCQ010000100.1, from coordinate 221,636 downwards.
GACCGCCAACTAATCAGTGTATTTCACTTAATTTCCTCCTTCTTTCGGCTCTCACCACGCGTTCCCAGTTCGCCCTCACCCAATTCTATGGAATCGGTCATCTGAAGGCCGCACAAATATGTGCTCGTTTTCAAATGCACCGGACCTGCAAAGTCCGAGACCTCACACCCCTCCAGGTCACAGCCCTGGCCTCTTTTCTCTCTTCACCAAAAGACTCCATCTCTCCACCTCGGTATCCCACCGCCACACCCGATTTCACCCCTTCCACCAGAACACACCTAGAACTCGCTGCAGAGTACAGAGCCGAACGCGAGCGCCGTGAAACCGAAAACAAGCGGCCAGAGTTCATCTTACGTCGACTACGAGACGCGCGACTCAAACCTGACATTCTGAAAGAGCTCAAGATCGAGGCCGAGTTGCGGCAGGAGGTCCGGGAGAATGTTGCTCACCAGAAGATGATCGGAAGTTATGTCGGTAGGAGACATGCCATGGGTCTCCCGGTGAGAGGGCAAACTACACAGAATAATGCGAAAACCGCGCGCAAACTCAACAGGGTGGGACGATGGGGTTGACGGTGTCTATGTATTGTTTTTATGCCAGCCTTTTACCCATTCGGTGTGGTATGACTTTCCAGGTTGCGGAGATCTTAACCTCCATGGGAATGAAAATCTCAACCAGAACCTTGAAGTTTTTCCGTGGCTGCATGTTCTCTGGTTGAGATTTCATTCCCACGAGACCTCAGTTTCGTCCCGGCAGTAGACTTGCCGTGGGCGAGGTTTAAGACGCGTACATTTGACCTTGGCGCGTCGACCAATCTCTAAGAACGGACAAGAAAGAACCGTGTCCATTTTGCGATCGCTTTTGAGCTGCACTGCCACTACGGTGCCGTCATTAGCAGCCACTATAATATCCTATCATCAACGCAGCCTCCGTATGCAAAGATGAGTTCAACGGCCGATCTTCGATGGTTACCCGAATCTCCGTTTTTTTATGCATCCTGCCATCGTATATCACCTGTCAATACCATCATCTTCCGGTACAGCTCTGCTCCCTACCTCTCGGTGGCCCCAGAGCAACTCGGATAGGAAATGAAGGACGAGAAAGACGGCAAAGGCTACCCCGATGTTGACTTGGCTTCCCACATATCCGATAGCTCTGGTCCTCGTGATCAGACGCATCGAAAGCTCAAGGTGCGTAGAAGTTCATGTTCTTTCATTTCGCGCTAACCAATACATTACAGGGGCGACACATACAGTTAATTGGCATAGGTTAGTCGTAGTGGAGCTTGTTCTAGCACTTGACCTCAGTTCCTTGTTCAGGTGGTACGATAGGGACTGCACTGTGAGTGCCGTAAGACGGCTGCTTTACGCGAGGCGACTCATCGGGACGCCGTGCGCAAGGTTCGTGCAGATCGGCTCTGCTTTGACGAAGGGTGGCCCCGGCAGCTTGTTTCTGGCATTCACAATATGGTCGACCTTCATTCTCGCGATCAACAACTGCCTCTGTAAGAGCAGCTAACATGTTGTCGTGTAACCATGAATTGAGCTTCGACGGTAGCGGAGATGGTGACCTGGATTCCGATCGCGTCACCTTTCGTACGTTCTGTATCTTCTTTCGTTGTGCATGCATTGAAGGAATGCGGACAGGTGCGCTTCGCGGACAGTTTTGTCGACCCGGCTCTTGGTTTCTGCGCCGGCATAAATTTCTTCGTTTTTGAAGCAGCTCTTGTTCCCTTCGAAGTTACAGCCTTCAACCTGGTTCTCCAGTTCTGGACCGACAAGATCCCGATCGCTGCAGTTATCGTATTTGTTCTGGTGTCGTATGCGTACGTTGCGCGGTTCAAAATTATGCAGTGTCTGATCTCTTCATCCGTAGGCTATTGAATCTTTTTGCCGTTGGTTGGTATGGAGGTATAGAAATTGTCCTAATAATCCCGTATTCTGAGGTTGAAATTTATTTTATCCAGAATCCGAATTCTGGTTAGCCGTCGGGAAAGTTGTACTTGCCGTCGGTCTCATGTCGTTTACATTTGTTACTATGGTGAGCGACCCGCTTCCGGCAGACAAGTCCTGGATCTTCAACCTTGAACAGATTGGGGGCAATCCATTACACGATACTTATGGGTTTCGCAACTGGGATCGTAGGTTTACCTACTGAGTTTTGAATCTCAGCATTCTCAACATGTATCTTTCAGATTCCAAAGTAGCGGGCGCCCCATTTGCAGAGAACATCAAGACGGGATCACTAGGCCGTTTCCTAGGTTTTCTTACATGTCTCATCCAAGCTTCGTTCACCATTGCCGGGCCGGACTATGTCTCAATGACTGCAGGAGAAGCGGAGCTCCCCCGACAGACTCTGCCTCGGGCCTTCAACAGTGTCTTTTATCGTTTAACAACCTTTTTTGTTCTCGGCTCCCTCTGCGTCGGCCTTGTGGTTCCCTATTCCGACGCAAATCTCTTGAAGGCGTTGAGTGATGCAAGGCCGGGCGCAGGCTCCTCGCCTTATGTGATTGCGATGCAGCGAATGCAAATTCCCATCCTGCCACATATCGTGAATGCCCTCATCCTCACGTCCATATTTTCGGCGGGCAACTCGTACGTGTATTGCGCCAGTCGCACCCTTTTCGGCCTCGCCCTTCAAGGGAAGATGCCAAAATTCCTGGCCCGCTGCACGAGCAATGGTGTGCCCGTGTACAGTGTCGCCGTTACGCTCGCCATCTCTTTGCTCTGTGCGTTGGGATTCTCGCTCTGAAACCTCTTTTTTCGTGGAACTGAAGCTTCATCTCGGACCAGCGTTTTTGCAGGTTTCCAACAACGCAGCGGTCGTTCTGCAGTGGTTTGTCAACCTCGTCACTGCCAGTCAATTATTGAATTACGCCATCATCTCGTTTACCTATTTGAAATTCTACTACGTCGGTACAATGCCACTACTAGGGGATCTGTTGAGTATTGACGCTTGTCACAGGCACTCCAAGCCCAACAAATATCTAGGGAGCGTTTGCCCCATCGGAGTTTCTGGCAGCCCTTCTGCGGGTGAGTCGGAACAGATTTTGAATTCATCGCCCAGCGTCAATAGTTATATGCAGGTACTACGCGTTTGTCGGGACGTTTGTTATGGCGTTCGTCGGCGGCTGGACTGTTTTCCTCCCAGGAAACTGGGATATCCCGACGTTCCTTTTCTCGTACGCCATGCTGGGTAGGGGTTTCATCTTGTTTCTGGTTCAAATAGTAACGAATATCTTGATCTAGGAGTTGCACCGGTCCTTTTCGTATTCTGGAAAGTTTTCAAAGGCACAACAGTGCGTCTTATTTTTCAGAATATACCAAATCCGTCTCACCCACATCGTATTTCAGTGGCAGCGTGCAGAAGATACCACTTTCTTTGAGAAGGAACGCGAGGAGCTGGATCAGTACGAGGAAACACATGTCCTGGAACCCTCGTCGAGCATATTCGCGAAAATTGGGGACTTCCTTTTCGTATAAAACCAGGTGTTCGTGTTGTTTGTACCAATGAAGGAACTGCATAGCCTAGATACAAACATAAAAAAAACATTGTAATATCTCCGGGTCCCTGCCATCACGCGAAGTTATAAGGGTTAATCGGGTTTCCCTGATCCAAAGAGATCAAGACTACGCTCCTGGCAACTTGAAATCACTGCACCTTGGTCAACACGCCTTTTAAATACGCGCCAGAAAGTTTTGGATTGCGTTGTTGGGACCCTTGCCCGGCCGCCTGGGATTGTCAACCAACTGTCAAGAAGGAGGGCGGTCACTCACATCATACGCGACGTTGATTAGCCCGAAGCGCACATTGTATCCGTCGCTCCACTCGAAATTCTGTTTGAACTGAATGAGCCAAACACTCCGCGCTTAAAGTATGGACTAACATCGATGCAGCTCCAGGGAATGAAGCCCGTCAACGGCAGACCCTCGTCCAGCGCCTGTTTCATCGCCAGGAGCACTCCTCGATACCATGCTATTCTATCCACATCCTCCAGCACCTGGGCCAGAGGCAGGTTCGTCTCGTTTAGAACACCCATACCCGTCTCAGAGATTAAGATATTTGTTGCATTGTACGTCTGCGCCAGGTACTTTATTCCTCCGTATATGGTCGGGTGCGGGGCGTCGAAGTTCCAGTCGCTTGCTGTGGGGCGTCCGATATCGAGCCCCGTGCGCGGATCTTGTTGATAACTGTCGGTGCATTCGGGATACGTGTCGCTGGAGGGCCCGCAGTTCGGCGTCGGTGTGACCCATTGGGAAGTGTAGAAATCGAGGCCTGCAACAAATTATCACTAGACACATAATTTTGTTGGACTATTACATACCTATGAAATCAACTGAACCCTTAAGCATCTGTTTCTCCGCAGGCGTAAACTGGAGTGGAAGGGCCCCACTACGGAGGACGGACAGGGGATAGTTCCCCGTATAGAGCGGGGCCACATCTCTCCCGACTTCCTGCGGAAGGAATGGAACAAGTCTTGAACAAACGATTTCATGTCTACTGCACAGTATCGCTCACAAAGTCCATCGTCCGCGCAGCGGCCTGCTGATCGGCGGCACTCGTGGGATCCAGCGGGAGCGACACGCCGCCGTCGACCTTGATCCCGATTTTGCCTTTGTAGCCGCCCTGGCGGAACTCGTCTACGGCGGCTGCGTGTGCAAGGAGCGCATAGTGCATGCACGTATATTGTCCTTTCAACGTGGAAACGACGCCGGGGGCGGAGACGGGGTCAGGGCCGAAGCCCTCTGTGCAGCTGCCATGTTCGGTTACATCCTGCCATAGGGAATCATACAGCTGGAGCTTACAAAGTCCGTGGCTGGATTTCAGAATAAATAATTGTTCAGCGAAGAGTACTTGGCTGGGAAACCCAACAAACCTCGTTCATGGTGACCTGTAGAATAAACCATGAATTTCGTAAACATGATTTGGGTGCAATAGGTACCCAATGTGAACATTCGTTTCCTAGTGCTTGGAAAACCGCGCGGGCGTATGCGCGGAAATCAGCGACTATATTGCGACTAAGCCATCCGCCATATTCAGCCTGAATATAATATTTAGATTTGTACATGTGTTCCGAGCGAACAAACCTGTAATGACTGTGGCAGATCCCAATGGTACAGCGTCTATGAGGAACATTACGCGCCATCCTCATATCAGATTGCTATACGAACACAGATATTGGACAACCCCAAGGAATTACTGGTCTGTATGATGTTGCGATAGAACGCCAACCCCTTCGGGTTCAGCGGGCCTCTCCCTGCAGGCATGATTCTTGTCCACGAAATTGTGAAGTCAAAGGTGCCCACTCCGAGGGCATTCTTGAACAGGGGGAGATCCGTGGGGTACTTATGGTAGAAGTCGTCTGCGACGTCGCCTGTCGCACCATATGTGATATCGTTGGTCGTCTTGTTGTGAACGAAGGTGTCCCAGATGGAGGGTGTCTTCCCGTCGACGTTCCACGCGCCTTCGATCTCGTTTGGGCTTCAGTTACGAATATTGCAGAAGGTGGGTACATTGTACTACCTGGTACGCCGATGTCGCACAGCCATAGATGAAACCGGGGGGAAGGGCCTCACCGTCCAGGAAGAACTGTTGCGACTGTTGCGCTGCTATTGCAACAGCCAGGAATCCTGGAATGAGAAGGGACAGCATGGATTAAGACGAGGGTGCGGAGCAGCAGTGCTATCGACTGGTGACCCCGTCCTCGTGCCAGTGCTTTAATAGTGTTTGTGGCCATCGGGTGAGAAGCTTCGAAGTTAGAATCGAAGGCAAAGGCATCTGTCACAGAAAACAGCTTGCTTGAAGGACCACGTTGAGTCGGCTCAGGGGGAGAGACGCTGGGAAGCGAACAAGTAAAGAGCAAGAGTAAATCACGGACAGATAGCCTCGCGTGCCCGGAAACGAGCAGAACCAGTCTGTTAACGCAGGAGAAAGAAAAAAAAGAGGCACTCAGTACATCCAATTTTTTGTTCGAGGAGCGTACAGCCGGCAATTCAGATCCGGCGATCAGTAAAGTAATATATACGCGAAAGCTTACTGTAAGTTCGCTGCGAAATATTCGAGAGCGAAAAATACTTGCACGGGGCATGGTGACTAACTAACAAGCGTACAGTGACGAACCGCAGCGAACACAAATGGAAGGACTGAATTCGACAAATTCCGGTGAATGCGAAGTGGTCCGAGTCGAAACCACATAACAGACGTTAACCTATCTCACACCAATAAAGACTGATCAGTTTTATCTTCGATTACACTTAAGCGGCTACAGCAGGGGTGGGAGCGGGTGGCGGGGGGTTGGCTGAACTGCGCCCCTCGACACGGATATCGTAACCATATCCTTTACCAGGCGCCCCCGGTACATCCCCAGGACCATCGTAATGCATTGTCGATATGTCGTAGTTGCCTAGTGGGAATGTAAGGATTAACGTCAAGATGCAGGGCGCGGAATATATACCAATGAAGTGCCACCCGTCTTCCTTGATGTGATACAAGTTGCAAGTATTACCGGAAAATGCGTCACGGTGACCGGCGGCGTAGATGCTCCGCCTCCCAAGTTCTTGCGCCTCGGCGTCGGTGAGATCCCAGTGATAACCCTGGTCGAGTACACCATAGGCGTGAGTGCTACCTGAGCCGACTGAGAATAGATCGCCTTTGAGACGAGTGCCATCCGAATCGACATAGAAAACTGAAGGACCCTGGAACAATCGCATAAATGGAATGATGTCAATAAAGAGAATGTTGCCCACCGTCTTGTCCCAACCACAGATCATAGTGCCCTGGCACGCGAGTGAGTATTTGGACGGTACGACGAAATTGGGTTCTCTACCATACTCAGGCCCATACCCTTGTAGCCGTAAACAAGATTGCTGAGGTATTTGCTAGCTGCAGAGACAGAAATACGCTCCCGGTTACGGAGTTCGTGCAGTCGGCAGTGAATGCCGAGGTAGGTTTCCCAATACTGGCAGTCAGCTATCGGCAGATGAGAATGTTATTTAATAAGAGAAGAAGAATGGACGTACCGGCACCCCCCGCCATAGTTCCAAGCAAATAAGGGTTGATCTCGATGACCTTCTTCACGGTCCCGGACGCTATGCATATATTTTGAACTAAAGCAGAGTTTAGGACTGAAATTACGCACCAACATAACTTCCTGCGGTTGCACGGGAGTCGACCGCTACAATGACACCACCTTTGAACCGAAAAGCCAAGGTCGTGGTTCCGTGCTGAATTTTGATTCTGCAGCTGGGGTCGGCATGGTCATCTGTGTGCAGCCTCAAGAAGGCGGACGGCTATAACAGAGGTAGAACTGAGAATGGGAGTTTGATTTCGGTAGCTTTGCTCACGTCTGCTACAGCGGGAATGGAGAAGGTCGGGACACCTTTGGCGAGACTGCCAAAGCCGGCCTCTGAGCCCCAGGCTGAGTCGGAGAAGTCCTCTTCATCAGCAGCCAAAGCCTGGGCTCTGCGAATCTCGCTCTGAGCGCTCGTCGTTGAGAAACGATTGACAAGGGTGTTCATGGTGTAAAGTGAAAGCCGCGTCACCTCAGCGCGTTGTTTGGCAAAGTTGTCCAGTGTAAATGATCACGTAAGCATCTCGCTTTAATTCCGAACACATTCAACTTGTATTCGTCAGTACTGTAGTACTTGGCGAACGGAACGGGCCTTAAGCTGAGCTTTGCAAGTTGAACGTTGAATGTTGTCAGAAGCTCTTTACATGATTTTTCTGATATTTTCTATCCATCTTCCCTTCCGCGGCATTTCTGACGGAGGTGGCTGCTCCCAAGACTTTTTGACCAACGTTCGCGGCTCCCATTTGGTTAGCTGGTGTCTTGCGACTCCGCGGGTCAAGCATACAATGACAGCAAGAGACGGCAGGGCGCGACAACGGTGCATGAACCATGTGCGTCCCGCGATAACAAGAGCATCAAATGCCACTGCCACACCAGACGCACATGGTCCGCTGATGCGCGGCTGAGTACAGTATATATAGTAGCCCGATCGACGCGTCCAGTCGTTCGAGTAGCCCGCGCCCCGATCGACGCGTCCAAATGAGGTTCCTCCTTGCCCTCGCCCTCGCCGGCACCGCTGCTGCCTGCGGCGACGACCACACCCATGTTGCCCGCGACGGACACGACCACAACCACGCGAAACGCGAGTTCCCAAGCGCCCCGCTCACCCCGCCCTCGCGTCCCCTCACCTGGGGTTCCCTAAATATCCTCCACACCACAGACAGCCACGGCACGTTGGTTTTGACTTTCAACTCTCTCATTGTTTTTACACCATCCCAGGTTGGCTGCTTGGCCACCAAAAAACTTCCTTTCCGGAGCCCAATTATTCTGGTGATTTGGGTGACTTTGCGTCCTTCGTCGCCCACATGAAGGAATTGGCCGCCAAGAAAGATGTAGACCTGCTCCTTGTCGACTCGGGCGACCTACACGACGGGACGGGCCTGTCAGACGGCTACCCAACTGGCGGAGTTGATGCGCATGCGGTCCGCCTTTTCCAGGTTAAGCAGTGTTGGTCTGGCTGATATCCCTACAGTCCAACCAGTTCTTCAAGGAGCTCCCGTATGATGTTCTCGCCATTGGCAATCATGAATTATACATCTATAACAATACAGTGAGTTTACCTTGTCTCTCTGTGCTGTACCTTTCGTGATTGAGTACAGCTCGACATGCACCAAAACTTTGCGCCGCGCTTTGCGGGCCGCTATCTCTCCTCGAACGTCAACATCACAATCGACGGCGTGAGCAAGCCCGTTGGGAGCCGTTTTGCCAAGTTCAAGACGACCAAGTACGGCCTCATTCTTGTCAACGTCTGCTGATACTGACCCTCGACTCTAGAGGTCGCGCAGTGACTGCACTTGGTGTCTTGTATGATTTCACTGGCAACGACGATAACACCACTGTCCAACCTGTGGCGGACATGGTTAAGGAGACTTGGGTGCGCCAATCCCTCCCTTCTTCGTTGCCATCTCATCTTCATGTTGCTTCAGTTTGCTGCTGCCATTAAAGACGAGCCAGACCTCTTCTTGCTTGCGGGCCACATGCCTGTCTCGCGGGATAATTGTAAATCGTTGTTGATAATAATTACCGTTCTTCGCTAACATTGGCGCTCCGCCACAGGGCCACTTGTCTTTAATGCCATCCGCGCAGTTCACCCGCTCACACCCATAATAATCCTCGGAGGTCTGTTATCCAGTTAAATCACCCCCTTAGGATGCTCATGCACTCAACAGGTCACACCCATATCCGGGACTGCTGTAAGCTCTCTTCCTTTATAATTGTGTCAGTGAAACCAATGGACCACAGTGCAGCTCGATGGTCGAAGCATGAGTATTGAGAGCGGGAGGCAAGTACCTCGGGTTTCGTTCATAGACGTTGTGCTTATATTTAAATATGTTTTATAGGTACCTCGAGACAGTGGGTATGTCAACAATCGCTTCACCCTCCTTTTTGAGACTTAATGAGACTATTAGGGTGGCTGAGTGCCGACCTTCCGGCGCCGAAAGGCCACGATCGCCGCCACAATGGCGAGGACCACGGTAGTGGTCACGGCGGCGGCAGCGACTCCAAGAATATCACTTTCAGCCGTCGGTACCTTGACCCGAACTGGGTTACATATGAGGTCCGCCTCAACATATTACTCAGCATTTGCGGTATTCACACCATCTCAGTACCACACTGGGCGCGGCAACTTCTCATTTGACACGGCATGGGGCCGCAGCATCACAAAGGGCCTCGAGCAGCTCGCGAAGACGTTTGATTTGTCCTTTGAATTCGGGACGGCGCCGCATGATTTCACAATTAACCAGTGCGTTATCCAACATTTTATATATTGGTCGGAGATCAACAAGCACACAGGGCACCCTACCCCTCCAACAACTCTCTGCTTTCACTTATGGCTGAAGAGGTGTGTCTTACGCAGCAGGGTTGAAGTAACGCTGATTTTCCTACAGGCTATGCCCGTCGCGCTCACCGTTAACAACACGCGCGCGTCCAACCCCAACATCATGATCACGAACTCTGGCTCTCTCAGATTTGACCTTTACGCTGGCCCGTTCACCAAGAACGATCAGCTCACCGCTTCACCTTTTGCGGACTCGTTCCTGTACATCCCGAACGTGCCGCTTGCTGTGGCTGCCGCAGTGCTTCCTGCGCTCAACGGGGCCGGCGCAGACAACAGACGCCGTGACGAGGCGGTGGAGGCGGAGCTTTGGGCACGCGGATATGTCGGAACGCGCTATCGCGAGTGGGTGGAGGAGATGTACCGCCGCGATGTACAGCAGGGAGGGGAAGCGCGCCGAGCGGCCGCCAATCTGACGCTGGGATACGTGACGAGTGATGTAAGCGCCCTGCAGTCTTGCGGTTCATTTATCCGATACATATTATTTGCAGGCATGCCCGGGAGTCGGCGACGATACGCCACACGCGCCGCTGGCGTTCCACTCCGTTCCGGACTTTATCGCGTCGCGGACGCCTGACGTTGCGGACGACACTCCGATCGACCTGGTGTTCGTCGACTTCATCGAGACACAGTTGATTGGGATTCTCAACTCGGTGCAGAAGGATAAGGTGTACACGAGTGCAGACGCGTCGCTCTACACAGAGGTGCTGGCGACCGAGGCGCTAGGTATTTACGCGCAGCAGATGTGGAATTGATTGTTCCCTTCCGAAGGGCTCGAGAAGGGACCAACAAGTATTTTACTGTAGTCTGTAGATTCCAAGTCGATTCCTGTTAAAATGCGCGGTGCCATGAGTTTAACGTTACCTTGCTGTGCCGTAAGATCCCGAACGTCATCCGGTCAATTGTCTTTACTTCAATCGACTCTGCCTTAATCTCTTGTAAACAGATGCTACAACTCTCGCTCGCACCTCGCGTGTTGTCAGTCACTTCATTATCTTCTTGAGCCTCTTCATTGGACAACGTCGTCACCGCTCGCCAATACCGGTCTCCAATCAACGGAGCAACCCTCACAACCACTAATGCCGCCGCGCAGCAGGGCTAGACTAACGCCCGCGTCCGCAGTGCCTTTGCCAACTTCTGCGTGATCCACGGAATTTTTTTCAGGTTGGTATAAAAGAAAGACCATCATCCATGTCGTTCTTCGCCTCAGCCGCCTTCAACTTTAACTGAGAGTCTGACATGGGAAAACTTGAACGCGCTGCCAGTGGCACCCCCCACGATTTCCCTCTGCCTTTCCCTTCTGCCCCACCAAAACCGCGACGGACCAATACGATCTTGACCTTGGTCTTAATAGCTGCTTCCACTGTGTGCGCGAGCATTGGGTTCTATTGTTACATTCGCCACGATGGCCCGGTTGATACAGGACTGAAATTTTACGCGAACGTCACGCGGCCACGGGATATCTGCCCCAGCGTTGAAGGAGACGCGTCCTCGTACGCGGGGTACATCGGCCTTGTCGGCGACACCATGGAAAACCACAGGCGCTCGTTCTTCTGGCTTTTTGAGGCAGAAGAGGACGCGCGAAATGCCCCCCTTATGTGCATTTCCTTCGTATAGCTTGCATCCATCGAGTTTCTTACCATTGCCCTGTTGCTTGCAGACTGACGTTCGGCGGGGGGCCTGGCACGACTGGGCTACTGAAGCCGTTGGCGTCGCAGGGTCCATGCCTCCTCACGTCTAACGGAACCGTTCCGAACCCAGACCGCGTCACCCAACATTTCAACATGTTGGCACTGGATCATGTATGACTACTGCATTTCTTGTCTTCTAACTGAGATTAAGCTTGTGCGGTTAGCCCGTCGGAACAGGTTTCTCCTACGGCCCTATGGTAAACAATAGTCGCGACGCGGCACACGATGTCTATGATTTCCTCCAAAAATTCTTCGTTCTCTTTCCACACCTTGCCAAGTCAGTTATACTTCATGATTTTGGGATATGGGTCACTGATATTATGGCAGAAATCAATTGATTCTGTCAGGCGGGTCCTACGGTGGAAAATACGTACCCAACATCGCTACAGTGATTCAGGAGCAAAACGAAGCCATCGCATCGAGCAAGACTTCTTCCCCGGGCGCAGTCCATATCAACCTGGAATCTCTCATGGTCACCAACCCGTTTTCTGTACGTTCCTTTCATTGACTTATGCGGGACTAAATCGATTCTATCGCTGCCCAGGACCCCATAGCGCATTATGTCTGGCTACTGTATTTCCATTGCGAGCTGCACAGCGTCTATGATGCTCCTACGTGTGCTACCATGTACGCGAAGCTGCCCGAGTGCCTCGACCTTACCGAACTGAGTCTGCAAGACGTGGGGTTCTCCGAGAGCGCAAATAGTGCCCGTAGAACTGCGCGCGAGGCTTGCTGGTATATCGCGTGGGGCGGAGACACACATGGCGTGGTGGTAGAGGACGTGCGGCGCACGGTTGGTAACCCATCTTTTTGAGTGGCCCAAAACATTAATTAACATTCAATCTGTGGCTGTCTAGTGTAACGAGGAGGATAGCCTGAAATGCTTTCCTTATTTTGAATGGATAGAACGGTATATGAGCGATCCAGCAACGACGCGCGCTCTTGGTATCCCCGCCTTCGTCAACTTCACCCCGCTGAGTGATGCAGTATCCCAAGCATTCGAGTCCACGGGAGATGTGTAAGTTTACTGAGGTATGCATCGTCGTCTTGCTCACACTAGCTCTATTAGGATGCTTCCAGCGCATTTGCTGTACGAGCCCCTCTTAACAAAAGGGATCAGAGTTCTCCGTAAGCTCCTGCTCGTGCGCTTCCTATATCGACCTCTTACGCTCCTGTCGCATTCATAGATTATATCGGGGCACAGGACGGCAACTGCGCATGGCCAGGGATATTCTCCTTCGTAAGGGCATCCCATCCCGCCCAGTACCTTTCTGATCATTCTTACAGCTCAAAGCTCTCAAGACACCGTTCCAGCGTGAATTTATCAACGCGCCGGACCTGCCGTGGCCCACGCCCGATTCCGACGCGGCAACGGTGCGCGCGGTAGGAGCAGGCGCAGGGAACATGACGTACATTCTCGTCGCGGGCGCAGGGCATTTCGTAAGTCTTTCACCTCTGATTGTCCGAAAAAAAAGTGCATGCGATGACTGGGGACCCGGACAGGTTACACAGGACCAGCCGGCGCTCACTAAGGATATTACGGAACGCTGGATCAACAATCGTCCATGGTTTTCCCATTAGCTAGCCAGTGGATTCCTCTTTCTTTTGGGCAAAAATAAACGGGATTCGATGCGTTGTTTTGAGCAACGATAGATTATACATCGAGAAGGTCCTGTTAAAGAGCTTGGGTTTCGGATTTTGAAAACGCGCCTAGCTAAAGTTTTCGAAATGGATATCCGACGTTTTCGCAGAGGCCCTTTTTTGGGACAGTGTTGGGTTGGTCAAGGTGACGACCATTTGTAGAGAAAGTGGGTTCCGAGCTGCCAGAGGGCGCTATGGGCGACAAAGAATGGGATTTCCTGTTTAAGGTGAAAGAGTCCTCGAGAAAGACCTGGAAGACGCTATTTGCTGTGGTTTACTTCCGACGGAACCGCTGACTCAGCGGCTCGTACCTTTCACCCGACTCACTGCCGCCTCTTACCCGCACCAAAACATGTCCGGAATCTGCAGGCCACGTCTCGCTGAAGAAAGGAAGCAATGGCGAAAGGACCATCCATTCGTAAGTCCAGATACTTCCCAAATTCTGTGCAGTGGCCTCCATTCACCAGGCCAAGCGAAACTGCACAGCCGACGCGTGAAGCTAGACGTGGTCGACATTTGGGACTCGCGCGGCGTTCAATCTTGCTTCCGACGCGTTCCTAACTCTCACTGCGCTTACAGGGATTCTACGCGAAGCCAGCCAAGGCGGCGGATGGCTCGATGAATTTGATGGAATGGGAGGTTGGCATTCCGGGCAAGGCCAATGTGCGTTACCTGCTCCGTTTCAGTCGCGGATTCTCCCGATATTACGCGTCGTTTATACGCGTGTTTCTTTCGAATGCTCACTGGATTCGCCACAGACGCCCTGGGAGGGTGGCTTATTTAAATTAATAATGAATTTTCCTGAAGGTACGATTCATTCGCAACGTTCTGGGTTTGTCCGAATGATCAATCGTCACGCCAGATTATCCGTCGAAACCCCCCAAATGTACGCGCTCCGTTTATGTGCACGTTTTCTGAGGGCCACAATCTTGACAGGTAAATTCTCGCCACCATTATTCCATCCCAATGTCTACCCTTCGGGGACGGTCTGCCTCTCCATTCTCGACGAAGAGAAGTCGTGGAAACCTGCCATCACTATCAAACAGGTACGCGCTGCGGTCAGCCTTGTCCTCCACCTGTTAATTCGCGCGCTCGGCAGATATTGCTTGGAATTCAGGATCTAATGGATGATCCGAATGTCAACGATCCTGCGCAAAGTGACGCCTACACTATGTTCAAGTGCGTGAACCCTGCCTTGCCGTGTTTCCTCTCTCAAGTATCCGTAGGAACGATAAAGTGGCATACGAGTGAGTTTCTGTCTTGAACTCGGCGCTGGGATTTTAAGCTGGCCTTCAGAAAACGGATTAAACAGCAAGCGCGGGAGAATTTTCCAAAGTAGACCCTACGCATGCCCTATATTTTCATTCTCTACACAGGTCCTAGTATGTCGAATACCACATATGTTATTCGAGTTTCTGTTTTCGGGGATGATCGAATCGGCGTTATGGCAGCTCGAGTATTGTTTCCATGACTCCACTTTGTACTCTTTCTTGTATTCTACGTCGACTTAGTCTAAGTTGACTATGTCTTCGCCTGGCCCTGCACCTGCAATCCTCAATGTACATACTCCTTCCACTTCCTTTGCAATTGTCCACTCCCGCAAGTCGCGCTCGTCTTTTGGTTACCCCTGAACTAATCCGTCCATTCAGTGACGCAGGACTCGCTCGAGGACCTGTGCGATAAATTGAGTCGCAAGAGTGGTACCGGATACACAGGGAAGCGCGTCGGCGCTGGCTGGCTCAAGTACGAGTTTAACCAGACCATCTGGAATCTCGACGATGGTGTGTGCGCTGCTCTTGGGGATGTGTTTCCCGACCCATATTTGCAGATGCGGACTACACAATATTCGTCTGGCGGCAGCAGCAGCCCCCCTCAGATGCCGCCTCGACTTCAACGGCCATCGATCACTTAGAAACGCCGACATTGCACCTCCATGACCCTCTCGCGCCGCTGCCTGTACCGCCAGCGTACTTGAACGCGGCGTACTACGTCTTTCATCCCTCTCGCGCACACCATCCTGCCACCTCTCTCAGCTCCTCGCCGCGTCCCCACAGCTCCAAATCGCGCAAGACCAAGGGCAGTAAGCGTGCGGCGACTCTTGCGCCGATCGACGACGGAATACCGACTTTCAAGAAAGAGTTTGAGAAATTCCACGGCGAGAACGGTGTGCGGACGGTTATGGGAAGCATTGGCCCCGTCGAGAACGTACGCATGCTTCTGAAGGTTGGCTATCGACACGTATATATTTCGCGTAAATTCGCGTCGGACCATGGATTCATACCGGCGGACGCCGCACCAGGACACTATGGCTATGGTGGACTGGTAAATATCGGGACGTGGCCCATTACTCTCACTCCCTCCTCGAGATTCTCCGCACATCCCAATGCTCCGCCACCGCCGCCTCCGAAACCCCGAGTCGCAGTTTCGGCCAGCGGCAAGACCTCCAAGCGCAAGAATGACGGGAAACCGAAACCAACCCTGATTTCTGTCTACCTCTCTGAGGAGCCTCGTAAGCACACTACCCCAACTTCGCTGCGTCTGTTGCTCATAAGCCAGAACAGATTTCGACGTGGTCCTTGGCAGATCGTTTTTCGAGAGACGACAAATACAAACCAGTTCAATCGACCCCACGGACGTGGTGTGTTTGGATACTGGAGAGAAACTTGAATGTGAACTTGTTATCCTAAAAGACGGTAGGGGGGAAATCGTGACAGTAACATAGCGGGAAGTAAACGTCGGTACGGTTCACGAGAGTGAGATGTGATATTCTTTGTCTGAGTTAGCTACCTATGTATGGTATGGTTGGGTGATGACAACAAAAATCATCTCAATTTAATTCTTTCCGCACGAGTCATCTAAACGAAATGGATGGTCAGCGAAGTTGCAAGCTACGAAAGCGTTGAAACGTACTCTTCTTCGTTTTTTCAGCCTAGATTCGGGTCAGAATAGGAATGGAGTGGGATATTATCTGCTCACTTGTGCTTCTTCATCTTTCTTCTTCGCTTTCTCTTGGTGCTGTCTGCGAGAATGTCCTCCCATTCCTGATTCCACTCTGTCGTCCTGAGATCATTCGCAGCCGCTTCAACGTCTACTCCTAACCGTTGCAATGTGCTTTCCCATGCTACCGTCGCTCCGATACGAGTCATCGAAAGCGCTCGGGTGAGCTGCCGCGCCGCTTCGCCGTCGGCATCAACAGGAAGCTGGGTCGAGTTGTTGGGATGTTCATTGACCTCGTCTGGCAGTTCCGAGTGCCAGCTGTAATCCTGTTGCGGCGAGTGGAAGAGGGGCGCAGAGGGATGCGCGGATTGGAAGAGGGTGGATTGAGACAACAGAAGTGGGCGGTGGATAGAGAAGAACTGGTGGAGCTGGAAGTCCTCTGCCGTGATTACGGGATGGAGGGGCAGGCCCTTGGGGTGGCAAACGGCAGACGCCGCAAGGGGGACGAGTGTGGAGGAGTGGGGCGGCGACGCGACAGACGACGCTGAGGATGAAGGCGTGTCGTCCGACTTCAGCAGCTGCGTCGCAGGATTGGGGGTGCTTCCGATGGTGGCAGACGAGGCTGGTGGCTGGTCAGCGGCATCGGGCGAGGGCACAGCAGGTTCCTTTGTGCTGTTCACAGCAACGACCGGCTTTGCTGGCTTATGGGAATTGAAGTAGCGACCCCCGCCAGGTTTGGAGAAGAATGAAGAGTAAGCCCGCCTAGCGGCTGGTCTTGGGTGCAGAAAGCGCGTAAAGGCAGACATTTGGTCCGAAGCCAAAAGCCGCCCGACCGATAACGCACACAGGTGGAAAACTAACAAGCACAAACTCACGCTGAATGCCATATATGGATCATGACCCAGATTGACTCAGCGCCAAATATTTTTTCTAGCAAATTAGACATTGTCTACAGATAAGCTGACTTTATGAAGGAATTTTCGACAGCGGGGAGGTATCGTCAGACACGATACTCAGGCTATGATATTTGAAATCTCCTAGCATTCTGAAGAAGAGCGGCAGCTGTCAACTTCTACAGAATGTCTTCAGACTTCCGGGCTCATTGAGTTCAAGGTAGCTTGGACTCGTGCTTTAACCAATAATGCCGGGAAGACGCGACAACTTTCGCCTACAGGAGCTGACGAGAGGGTAGAAACCGCCATCCAGGGATTCGGTCATTATCGCAGGACGGCCTTATTTGGGGGATGTCTGTTTCGTTCGTGCTCTGCGCGATTCAAGACGGGATCTATTCCTCGAGAGTGCGGTGCATGTTTCGCCACTAGGCTATCAGGGAAGTTAGAAGAGATTTGAAAGCGGTCGCGTATCGATGCTGGCGTACGGTCTTCCGGATGATGCAAGTATCAGAGACTCGGACGGTTGGAATTTTGTTAGATACCATGTTTTAAGCAGGGGTATCTTTGTTGATAAATCCTGGCGTGCGAGGAGCGGGGCGCAGATATCGAACGCGTGGGACATCAGGGAGTGCGCTGGGTGTTGCGGTGCGCAGGCCAAAGCTGGACGTTGTGCGCCGATTGCTGCTCGACAAGGATGTCGATGCTTCAGTGACTGTACCATGATTTACGACGACCTTTTACAGGAGGCGGTAGTCGACTAACTATGTCGACTCATAGAACGTGTTGTCGTGAGCGGTGAAAGCGGTAACGCCATGGTCGCAGTGGGCGCCCTTGTAGAGCATATCGAATAGTTCCTGTCGGTCCGGCTGAGAATCTGGTCTTGGGACTAAGCCAAGACCAACAGATAGAAGAACGTCCTGAGACTGGACCCTCCTCAGCCAGCTTGAGGGGAATTTGCCTGTCACGCTCGTGAATGCATCATGGTAAAACTTGAGCAGGAGTGTTTCCAGGTAAATGAATCCAGAAGGTGGCATGAGATGGATGAGCCGCGTCTTGAGACGGCCGGTGTAGTCTGGCCCGCCGGCCAATGGAATGTCGGACAACTTGAGGACAGGTAGAGCCAACGCAGCCCGGCTTAACAGGGCTATCTGGAAATACGCGTCGGTTGGCAGTGGTCGGAGTTGAAAATAGGAGGAGTTTCAATTTCGCGGGCCGAGGGAATGAAGCCATTCCTTTTCATTTCCCAAAGCGTTGGTGCAACGTGGGCTGCATATAATGTCTCCCTGAAGCGGTATCCAGCCTACGCCCGGCTTTCATGCCTCAGCATATCCTGTCTCGGATCGCCATTACGGAATACCTCGAACCACAAAAGATCCGGACTATCCCGCCCTACACTGGAGGCGAAATTGTGCCATTTCACGAAGTTTCAGTTCTCCAAGTCGACGAACATCTACTCCTGCTTGCTTTATGCCTCTTACCATTGTTATCGGCGAACAGACCCAGGCTCCGGTCCGGGTCAACTTGAAGTTCAGAACTCCCAGAGCTACTTGGTCCAAAAGGGAGAGTATCTCGTCTGGCGTTGTGTAGATTCATACGACGGAAACAACTGAAGGACTCAATCTGTCCGAGGGTAAGAATGGCACTACCTCAAGTTGAAAGTTTTTACTCTGCAGTAGCAGTGCAGAGCTCAGGGTCGATTTCTGTTGTGTTGCAGCCGGAGGGAACGAGATACTTCGCTCGTCGCGGTTTGGAAACCCTGCGCCTGCGGGTGCAATTTTCGGTCGCGGGTTTCGTCAGTGGTCACCATGGGCCCGGCCATCCTTCAACAACGCAAGGTGAGTCAAGATCCATCCCATTCGAAAAAGAGAAATCACCTAGTGCAATAGTGTTCTGCGGAGTACCGATGGAACGGGCCGGCCATTCCGCTGCCCCAGTCCCATTACAATTAACTACGAGATTATTCAGTTCTTACCCTTCGATCACGTGACAGCAAGGAAGGTACGAATTTATTATTCAATTATTAATTTTTTGAGCGGGGCATCGCTAGGCGGCATTGTCCCGAAGCGTAGGGTATGCTGTATTCCACGCAGGTGTACCGATTGGACGGGGCTATCTCCTCGAGCACCGGTTCTCCAAGGAAATTTCCGAGGACTTGGGCGAACCATTTTGTTGGAAACGATCTACTGTGTTGATGACATTTGGGCATCGTGCCAGAGCGGATCTCCCAGATGCCGTTTCCTTGGACAATCTCGCTCTTGCCTGTCATAAACCAGTGGTGCGTGGCCAGAGACCCGGTGGCCAGAGACTCGGTGGCGTCAGGGCGTTTTGTGTCTTTGTGCCGCCTGGCTGGTCCGAGTCTAGGTTAATCTTACTCGGCGGGAGCGGCTAGACCTTGATTCGTGAAGGGGGGACGACTTGGGCTCCCGATATAGCGTCGCATTGGCTGATATCGGATTTCGGCGACCGAATGCAATCCCCGTTTACCTCCATTTCTCGAGCACAGCACACACCCTCTGCCAACCCCTGTCGGCGGCCAAATTCGCGTTCGAAGATTGTACGTTTCAGGGAGAGGATCGAGCGATTAAGTTGGTCTACAAGAGACATTATGGCATAGTTTGGGCATAGAGTCTCTCTCACGCGCTGCTCGTGTCATTACGACGGCGTCTTACCCCTAAAGGCGCCGTCAATTTTTGCGGCTTCTCTTTCTTCTTTCCTCTTCAAGAAATTAAAATGCGCCCCCTAAACCCTGAAGGCAAGACGGAAGAACCCGGATCGATGGCTTCCAAAAAATGGTGGATCTACAGCTTTACTCACGTTTTCGTTGACCCTGCGCCCAATGTTTTCCACCGCCGTTCCTCACTATAAGAACCCCCGCAGTCTGAATCACTCCCTCCCCCCAATTCACGCGTCGCCTACGCATATGGTAGTAAAAATCGCCCTCCTCCTTAAATCTTCTGACCCAAGACAGATTTCTACAGCCATGGGTTCCATTGCAGCGAGACGGCCCAGGCGATACGCCTTCTCCGATGTATGTCCAGTCATTTCGGCTGGCAGACAGTGGCATTTAAGTTGACTTGTCGGTTATTTTAGCAGCGGCTCAGAACAGCGACTGAAGGCTCTCTCGCGCGCCGATTCTACAGATGGGTTGTGGTGAGTGCCACACTTTTTCTGTGCGTCTTCTCTGAAGTAATTATTAGAGGCAAATTTTTCGGTCTTTGTCTCCAACTCAGCGACAGCAGTACGAGGATGCGCTTTCCGACACCGAAGATTGACGTTGACGGGTGTCGAAGCAAAAACAAATGTATCATTAGATGAGGTTAATTATACATCCAGACCAAAACCCCTCCTTTTCGCTCGTCGCTGTCGCCTTCCCAGGCCCGCCCCGCAGACCAAACCTGCTTGTAGCCTCGCTGCTCAAGCAAACTTTGCACCCCTTCCTCTTGAAGCAATGCGCCGAAAAACACCAGGTACTGTGGCCAGGCGTGCTGCCAAGGGTAGTGGTCTGGCCCAGTTGTAGACTGGAGCGCCCCCGGTACCGATGTGGGGAAGGGTGAGAGCGGGAAAGCACGGTCGACCGACTGTGGGAAACGCTGCTTGAGATACGCGTACGGCGACGCGAAGAACACCGTTGTCTGATCGCGGTAGGTAGCCGGATCCTGATTCCTAAGAGAGCGTTTAGGACCAGTAACATTGTTCCATAAGGAGAAATGGCTCACTGGAGTGGGGGCTCGCATCCTAGCGCCCACATTCTACCGTCTGCGAGCTCCTTTCGATGTAGGTACGCGTGGCCAGGCGTGGAATGGCATGGCATCAGGAAACCCACCCCTCCGTTGCGTAGTTCTTCACGAGGAAGGCCACGAATAAAAGCCATGACTTCAATCGGCGCACTGCAATATAGAAGCATAATATAGCAGGATATGGGTAAGGTGATCAGGAGTGTGATCAGAGGCCGCCGCGGTAAATGTCGTTTTGACGGGGCATTAATGCGGGTTCTGTCGTCACTTGTCGAGATGTCATGCAATGCCTTCGTTGCAAAGACATGAAGCATGGGTAGCAAGGGATGGATAAACCGCCATTCCTTATGGCCAGCAAGAGAGTAAACACAAATTGTCCATGCCACACAGCCAAGCATTGTCCCCAACGCTGCGGATTCGCGACC
This sequence comes from Mycena epipterygia, assembly GCA_029281465.1. Lineage (NCBI taxonomy): Eukaryota > Fungi > Basidiomycota > Agaricomycetes > Agaricales > Mycenaceae > Mycena > Mycena epipterygia. The sequence continues at coordinate 200,410 of JARJCQ010000100.1, read as the reverse complement.
GCGCAAGATGAGCCATATTTCGCGAAGTACAAACGGCAATGCAGTTGTACACATGATGGGAATGGCTTGGGAAAGATAGTAGTGCCACGCATTCCCGCCGTAGAAAAGCGAGACGCTTGAGAGGTTTGTTGCCAGAAAGTTGAGAGGCGTAAAGGTCGGCGTGCCATAGTATGCGGAATCCAGAGCATATATCCCGGAGAGAGTCAAGGCACTAATACAAAGTATAGTGAGATTGGGCATGCCTCTGCCAGGGATAGGCTCGAACCTGATTATTACACCGTCTTGGATAATTGCAAAGAACGATCTACTCGACCGTACTTGCCAAAGAAGATATCCAACCAGATATATCCATATTATAGCATTAGTAGGACGAACAGCACAGGCCAGAGCAGCAAATCCCAGGGTCATCCTAACTTTCGATCTGGCGACCTCAGTTACAACTGCAATGAGAACAGCGAGGAACATACCGGTCGATTGCTACCTTGGGACCAACCGTCCACGGATAGTAGGAGAGTGCGACTGTCGTCAATGATGTCTCCAAGGAGTTTGATAATGACCGAGATAGAGAAAGAACATGGAAGAGTGAAGTCAGCGATACCAGCAGCTACAACAAGAAAAAAATTAGTACTCAGTCGACAACGAGAAGGGCCGCAACAAACCGCAGTAGGGACGTAACGCTCACCGATGACAGTTCTTGTCAGGTAACACAAGAATATATCTGTTAGAGACGCGAGGCTGCCATGCAAAATGCGAGGGCCCCCGATCTGAGAAGAAGTATTCAGCATCTTCGCTGGATGAAGGATCAAAACATACAACGAGCCAGTCTCCAAGAGTTCCAAGCGTGTCAAGACCAGTTACCTTTAACCCCCAGTATATAGGAACATTGAGGGCAGGGTAGAGGATGCTGCGAATTGGGCGAGGACTAAGCCATTCCCAAGTTAAATGGCCATAGCCAAAAACGAGATGGTGGGCCGGCTCAAGAGACTGAAAATATTCGTCCGGTTGAAAGACTGTCGAGGTACAGAGGGCAATAACGACTCGCACGAGCAGAGCAGTCAAAACAGTTGCCATGTAAGGAGACGCGCGCGTCGCGTGCTCAGCCGGACCGGAGTACAGGAGCAAACATCTCCGTTCAACGCGCACATCTGATCCGAGTCAAGCTAGTCAAACCATATGTGAACCTACACATCAAACTTTAACGCGTTACGCGACTCGGACCCGTATATAATGCGAATCTCTGTGACTCCTCTTTCTACCGTCTTCGACAGTCTTCGACGATGTCTTCTGTCGAGTATGCGGACTTCGCCCAATATAAGGAGCAGAGAGCCGCCTTGATCAACCTCGATCGTTCTCTTCGTCCTGATCACTCCAGCAAAATATCTGCGGCGGAGGCCAGGGCAGATGAGATTATTCGACAGCTGCGGTCTTCGGAAGCTCAGTCGATCTGGGGAACTGAACATGAAGGCATCCCCCATCCCTTTCCCGGCATGGAATTTCTGACTGGTATGCTGCAACGCCGCCAGTCACTTTGCCAGTCGTACTTATGACCCTCAGGCCGTAGTATAATCTTGAAGACGAAACTGTTCGAGATCTTGGCCAAGGTAGCGTGCTTCAACCATGCGTGATATGGCCAGCGCTTCGATACTTTGAAGATGCCCAAAGGCGCACTCTTGCATGCGCACCTAGACGCAACTGTCAACGCTGAATTTGTCCTCAAGATTGCATTAGAGCAGCCAGCACTGCATGTTCGCTCGGTGGAGCCACTTTCTGCACTCAATATCTCCAAAATATTGCCCCAATTTAGTCCTCTGCCCCGGGAAATGTTCGCCACTTCTGATGTAGCTTTAACCGACCCATCGTACCCCCCTAATACTTGGGTGTCTTTGAAAAAGGCCAGAGCAGCCTTTGATCCAGCTCTCGGTGGACCAGAGGGATTCGACAAATGGGTTATTGGCAGCATGACGATCAACCCTTCCGAAGGCAAGTCGATCGGTCCAAGAGGGAATCCGTGGGGCTGACGTGCGTCGAAGCTTACGAGACCCACAATACTGTCAACAAGGTAATACCTTACATTTTCAATCTAGCTATGTGTGAAACTGCGGACAGATCTGGGGAAAGTTCAACAGCACCTTCATGGTCTCTACCGTATGTGGGATCCACGCTTCTCGCCACCTCTGCGTTTACCATATAATCGGATATAGGGTCTGATTCGCTTCTTGCCGGTCTGGAAACAATATATCTATGAATTCTTCCGCTCTTCTGTGGAGGATGGTGTCTCGTACGTTGAGGTCCGAATCAACTTTCACCCCAAGTACAGACTCACTTTCCGGTTCAATTTGCATGACTCACTCCGCGGTAGGTGTATGTTCGGCGAGGATGGCAAAGAGACCGTTACTCATAGAGAATGGCTCCAAATATTTGACGAGATGCAAAATCAATTCAAAGCTGAGTTGAAACGTCTAGGAAGGGAAGACGAATTCATTGGCGCGAGGGTACATCTGTATTCCTTTTGATTTTCTCGCGTGTGCTGACTCTAAGCAGATTATATACAGCACTTTGCGCTTCATCAGCGTGGAGGAACTCGAATGGTTTTGTGAAGATTGCATCGCTCTTAAACAGGAGTTCCCTCACTTGATAGCAGGTTCTTCCTCTCTTCCCATCCCTCGTCCCTTGCTGAACGAAGTTAAGGCTTTGATCTTGTCGGTCCCGAAAACGTGTTGAAGCCTTTGATTTACTATGCAGAGGCTCTCCTTCGATTCCGCGAACGTCAGAAAGAATTGGGCGTCGACATTCCATTCATCTTCCACGCGGGGGAGACCCTCGGCGACGGAACAGAGGCGGATGTGAACTTGTACGATGCCATTCTTCTGGGGACTCTCAGAATTGGACATGGGTCGATAATTTCTACTTATTTTGCCTGGGATGACAATTGACAGCGAAGTAACAGGTTTTCACTCGTCAAGCACCCTAAATTAATGGAAACGTGTCGGGAAAAGAATATTTTGATTGAAGTGTGTCCCATATCGTACGTGTTTTTCTCCCTCGGAATATAATATTCCTGATAAATATCGCTAGAAATGAGATTTTAGTGAGCGGGAATCGATCCGACATGCCCGTACATAATTTGAATTATCCCAGCGACTTACTTCTTCGATGCTCATGCACCCTCTTCCGATATTGATAAACAATGGGCTTTCAGTTGCACTCTGCTCAGACGATCCCGCCATGTTTGGAAACATGGGTTTGACGTTTGACTTCTACCAAGTAATACTCTCTCCACATCCGTTCCCCGGCCCTCATAATTCTTTTTGGCAGGTTCTTGTTGCGAGTGAGGTCACAGGATTAATTGCACTTCGTGAACTCGCTCGAGACAGCCTCAAGGTGATTGCCGACGCTTTTTGTAGCGTCTACTTTGGTCTGAAATTTTTTACAGTATTCTACACTGGAACCCTCTGAGAAGCAGCGAGCAATTTCTGCATGGGAGAAGCGTTGGGAGACATTTGTAGAGTCGATTGCAGTTTGAGTCCTAGGAATAGGAGGCTGTGCTTAATATTTGGTTCCGTTATGAATTGAATCGCCACATGTCTGCGGTCAGGACCGAGCAAGCCATCTCGCCTGCGTAGCTTCGCCGCATCGACGCTCAAATAGTGTCTCCCAGCACAGAGTCTGATTCAGTTCAGGTATGTGTGTTCCACCCGTATCTCCTCCTCTCCTCCATCCTCTCCCCTCACCGTCGTCCCACTCCATCTCCACCAGACCTCACATCCCATCCCAATCCTCTTAAACGGCCTCAATCCCCAATTCCTGCCAATTACCATACAGTCTAATTGGAGAAATGGCTGATTCGAATCGCAAGCGGTCGCGATCTCCTTCTGACAGTGAACAGCAGAAACACCCCAAGCGTGCCAATACCGGCGCAGCATCCACTTCGAATGACTCACCGCCAAACGTTTCTACAGGCTCTGTTACCCTCCCAGCAGCATCTGACGTGACAATGGTTGATGAAAAAGCTGCATCTCCAAGTTCAGCTCATTCCGACAAGCTCAAAGAGGGAACTAAGAGTCCCACCCAGAACGATGGCGCTGGAAAGACAAGCTCTGGTTCCGTTTCGGGTGAAACTTCGTCGACCGCTGCTACCGCGCCGTCCCCGATGATCCACATGCGCTGCTTGATTGTCACCCAGGACGCGTCCATAATTATCGGCAAGGGCGGCACCCATGTTAATGAGATTAGGGAGAAGAGTGGAGCGAGAGTCATGGTCTCTGAAAGCATTCCAGGGAATCCTGAGCGTATTCTGAACGTCAGCGGTCCGTTAGACGCCGTTTCGAAGGTACGCTTCGTCTCTTCATAATTTTATAGACCCTGAATTTTCCTCCAGGCATTTGGCCTTATCGTTCGGCGTATCAACGATGAGCCGTTCGACGTCCCTTCAGTGCCCGGGAGCCGCGCCGTGACCATCAAGTTCATGATCCCTAATTCCCGCATGGGCTCGGTCATTGGAAAGCAAGGATCAAAGATCAAAGAAATTCAGGACGCGAGCGGCGCGAGATTGAATGCCAGCGAGGGCATGCTTCCCGGCTCTACAGAGGTCAATTCGTATGCTTTCGACCTCGAATTACAATCTGATATTTTTTCCATAGCGAGTGCTCAGTGTCGCTGGCGTTGCAGATGCTATCCACATCGCCACTTATTATATAGGGAATATCCTCATCGAAGCGCAGGAGCGCATGCCGTCATCTACTAATTCGAGCTACCGCCCGTCTACCAATTCTCGCCGGCAACCACCACCTCATTCCAACCCATCATCCTCTTACTCAGGTTCCTCGTATGTCCCGGGATACTCCAACCCGTACGGATCGGCACCTCCCCCTCCCCCTTCACATCACCAACAACAACACAACCCCCCTCCCCAACAACTCCAGACCCAGCAAATCTACATCCCCAACGATCTTGTAGGATGCATTATTGGCAAAGGAGGCAGCAAGATCAATGAGATTAGGCACATGAGTGCGAGTCAAATCAAAATTATGGAGCCGGGTGCTGTGGCTGTAGGCGCGAACGGTGCTCCTGGCCCAGGTAGCGAGGGCGAGCGTCTGGTCGTGATTACCGGCCAACCTGCTAACATCCAAATGGCAGTGCAGCTACTGTACCATGTCAGTTGTTTCCTTACTCTAATTTCACTGGCTGACGTTCCGCACAGCGCTTGGAGCAGGAAAAGCAAAAGCAACTGCGTGCCCCGTAGTTTGGACTATCATTCTCTGTATATAACACGTCTTGATGCCTGCAACCTCTTTTTATGTGTTTTTCCATAGTTACTTCGCCCCCTTTTTTTGAAGAAATTTATATGTTCGTCGCCATACCAGGGCACTTCGAGTCGCGAGTCGCTGGGTGCATCTGGTCTGGCTAAAATTTCGGGCTTGCAATGATTGGATCACTTGATCGACATTACGTCAGCACACTCTTTTTTCTCGACACGGCGATGTCTTCAGTTCTCAAAGCCCAAAAGGCGAATGCGACGTCCAAGAACGATCTCAAGGGCAAGCGAAAGGCCGACGAAATGGACGTCGATGATGCGGAAACCCCCGTACCCAAGAAAAAGAAGAACAAGCAGCGAGTGTTGCTGCTTTCTTCTCGTGGAATCACTCACCGAATGAGGCACTTCATGAACGACTTGGAGGTACTTCTGCCCCATGTTAAAAAAGGTTCGACGTATGCGCCAGTCCTGCACGGGAAATACTGAAAACCCCAAAAAATCCAGACTCGAAACTCGATTCAAAGTCCCAACTGCATCTGCTGCCCGAGCTTGCGGATCTCAACAACTGCAATAACACGCTGTACTTTGAAGCCCGGCGGCATGAGGATCTGTACCTTTGGGCTGCGAAAACGCCCAATGGCCCCAGCATCAAGATGCACGTTCAGAATGTGCACACGATGGACGAGCTGAAGATGACCGGAAACTGTCTAAAGGGCAGTCGGGGCCTGCTGAGCTTCGACAAGGCGTTCGACGACACGGAATGGGGCAAGCTGACGAAGGAGGTTTTCACGCATGTACGTTTTGGAGGCGCTCCGAAAGTATGGCAGGCAGACTAACCGCGGTCCGCAGATATTCGGTGTACCTTCCACTGCCCGAAAGGCCAAGCCTTTTATCGACCACATCCTCACCTTCTCCATCCTTGACGACAAAATATGGTTCCGTAATTTCCAGGTTCGCAGTTTTCCTAACTATTTATTTGGAAGGGTCTTGATGTTTCTTAGATATTGGAGAAGGATCCGTTGCAGCCCAGCGGCCCCCCGCAAACGACTCTGGTCGAGATTGGCCCGAGATTCGTGCTCACTCCGATCCGTATTTTCGAGGGCGCGTTCGGTGGTGCTACCGTGTTCTCCAACCCAGGTACGTCGGCAATATCAGGGCAATGCATTCATTGTTATTGATCTCTCTACAGAGTTCATTTCGCCGTCTGCTGTGCGTTCAGCGATGCGGAGGGAGCAGGGCACCAAGTATGGTCACCGCAAGGATGCAGAGCAGGAGCTCACGCGGAGAAAAGAGCTTCGCGCGAGAAGCGAGGACGAACTCGCTGTTTCCAAAGTTTTTGCTTGATTCACCATTTAACAATACATATAAAAATCGCGTGCAATCATTTAGATTTGGCGAACCCCTTCAGTATTGCCCCACTATCGCGCTGCTTGTCGTCATGATGTGCGAGCAAGTCGGCCTCGAAAACCTCCTCGAACGCTGGCGCGGTGGCCTTCCAGTTGAAGATATTTCTTCCTCGGTCCGCTCTGCTTCTGGAATTGCTGCCGAACATGTATAGCGCGAGCCCGGTTCCCCCCAGCATGCTTTTCACGTCCTCCACGGCGCATTCCTTCGGTTCAGCCGACTCTATGAGGCCGAGGGATGCCATGATTTTCCCTGTGGCTGCCGCGGTGTCCTTCCAAACCAACTCTGAACTCGCATTGAAGTAGAAGCCCTGCACTCGCCATCAGCAGCGAACTGGTTCGTTTGAATCGCACTGTTCCCTACATTTTTGTCCCAGCATTCGTCCCTGACATTTCCGGTTTCCAACGAAGTGACAGCCTCCTCCACAACGCTCACATATAGGCTCATCACGTCCTCGATATGGACAAAACTCCGCACGTTCTCCCCTTTGGCGAGATAGAATGCGGACTTGTGCGCCAGAATTGCATCGTAGAAGAAGGGGACCAAGAAGCTCTGCGTGACGCCCGGCCCGTGTCCCTTGCCATAGATGTCGGGCGGACACATTATCGCGGTGTGAATGTGCGCGCCGTGCGTCGCTGCGGCCTCAAACACGAGCTTGTCGACGGGCCGGTGGATGCGGTCTTCAGGGAGTGTGGCGAGCTCCTCGATGTCGTCCACGTCGGACCACACGCGGGGGTTGAGCACGCCGAAGTTACCCGAGTAGACGTCCGAGATGCAGGCCGTCCCGCTGAGGTGGATGAGGAAGGTGGGCTTCGTGCGCCTGCCGAGCCCTGCGAGAAGCGCCTCCATTGCGGCCTTGTGGTCCGAGTCTCCTGCGTCTGTGAATGAAATTACTATTAACATGCTCTATATTGATGGTTTGCGGATTGCCCACGAATGACGATGTCGCTTTCGGACGCTGCCTTGGCCAGAATCTCCGCGCTGTCGTAGTCGCCCACGATAGTTTTTACGCGCGGATACGCGTCGACATAGCGCTGAGAAACCTTGCGAAGAATCGCGGTGATGGAGTATTCTGGGTGCGCGGTCGTGATCGCGGCGAGCACGCTGCCGCCGATGTACCCTGTTGAGCCTGTTCTGTTAGGCAATCAATCATGTTCGTAGTGAAGATCTGAGGAACGTATATCTACATCAAGATTTGGGGAGGAGCCATGGTGGTGCGAATTCAGACACGCGTGCAATTTATAGTGAGTTCAGGCTGAGAAATATCCCGACGAGACGGGAAATGACCAAGTCTCTGGTGGGGTCTTAGAGTACTTGATAATTGGAAGACCCTTGGCAAGCCGGGGATGCCCGGACGAAGCATTATACGGAACCTCTCAACATCTCATGACTGACTGCGATTGCTTCCTCGTTCCAATAAATTCGTGAGTGAAGTGAAAGATTATAACATACAAGGCTTCACGCTACATAGACCAACCGTGGGTCGCCCGGGACGCATGCATTCCATGTTATACACGTCCGTCGCTGAAGCCTGTGAGTCCTAGCATGCATGTGGAGGCTGGTCAGAGGTGTCGACATCTCTTTATTAAGAATGTATACGAATAGGGACGCAACAAATTCAAGAATCTCCGCGCTAAGTGCCTACTTGACGCGCCTATAGCAGATGAACGCAATGCAATTGGCTGAATGAATTGAAATCGCTGCCAATTTCGGCGTCAAGTTACGAGAGTGTTGGGTTTGAGTGGTCGTATGAACGAAGTTGAAATGCCAAATGAGGGAAATGGACCCCTGTTTCCACGTGGCGTGACCTGTGTTTAGGCAACAAAGTGCTACCTACCTACCTCGACCGCGACGGCGCGATCTCCATTTCAAACCCTATGACCTTCCCGCATGTACCTTGATGTACCTGCCCTGCAAGAACAGTCCAAATCTCGCCATTGTCTAGTACTGGCAGACTCGCTTAGGGTCTTTGTGGCGCCATTGTATTCTGAATCTGTGACGATCACCTGTGAGACTCTCTGAGAGGTCGTGGCGCCTCGTGCATATGACTGCGGAAACAAAAGGAAACCCAAACGCAATTTACTTGTCGTTCTGTCAACAAGGCGATCGCTTCCGCATTCGGCTCTTCCTTTGGTCGGCAAAGTGGCTTTGTTAAAAAGCTATTGTTCTGCTTTCATCAATCCCCGCTATACACCCACTAATACTATATAATCCTTCTCTTCATTATTCTCTCTTCCTCCATCATTCACGACTCGTCCTTCTCTCCTCAGGCTCCGTTATGTCCGTTTCCATCGACATCGTCCCCCTCGCCGCGTCTTTGGACATGTATGGTGAACCGGATAAATCGTCAGTCCCCTTCATTCTCGTCTCCACCGCGCGTATTCATCTCGTGTTCGCCCAGCTCTGCATTTTCCCTTTCCGGGCACGTCAGCATCGCGCTCTCCTCCCCATACTCGGTGTTCGAGCGCCGCCGGCCGGCTCGCGTTCTCCTCCAATCGGTGTTACTCACTTTTGACGGCCAAACTGAAGTAATCACCTCGAGCCTCGGCTACTCCCCATTACGACTGTGCTCCATATCTCGAGAACTCGCTCCCGCGGAACCCCTAGAGCTCACTAACGAAAGCCATGAAGAAACCGATGAACCATGTGCGTCACTCTGCCGATGGCACTCTGCTCGTGCTGACTCTAATTTCTCGCAAGGCCGCTGGAATGTTGTTTTTGATCTTCCCATCCCCGGCTGGCTACCTGCCTCTCATGATTTTGCCGTTGGCGATCAGGGCGCAGCGACCCAATATTTCCTGCACGCCGTGGTTAAATTCGTGGTTTTAGAAGACCACCAGCGCACATCTTGGTCCTTCAGTAACCTTTGCTCGCCTTTTCGGACTACGGCTCGGTCAATAGAATCTTACAAGACTATCACCGTGAGGCGCTTCCTGGAACCCCCCACGGATGAGCCGACGCCACCAACATTTATCAACTATCTTCTCAGCCCACCTGCACAACCGAGTAGCGAGGGCCTGCACATTCCTTCCGATGTTCTTTCGAAAATCCAAGTCTTGGCGTCTGTCACAAAGCATGTTGACGTGGCCGAAGACCGCTTGCCTTTCACGCTTCGCCTTCGCACGAAAGATCTAGAGGATACCCACTGCAAGCGACTGCAGGTCACTGCATTTACGGTGGACGTCATGCAGGATGAAAAGTGCCGGTCAGTTCTGTCTATTTTTTCGTGTATTTTTTTCGTATACTTACCCCCTGATTTTCAGACGAGTTACCCGGCGCTCTCGAGATCGGTATCCTATACCATCTTCCGACTGCCAACCTCCGAACCAGCCATTATTAAACCCACATCATATGGGCGACATGTATGCACTGGGTTTATTCGTTGCTCCCCATTCCAATGTAACCAGCATCTTGTGCTCCACCTCGCTGTTACCTCCGGGCGAGCCAGGAGTGTACGAGTTGACCGGGGACAACCACGTTTTCGCAGACGATGCTGTGAAGGATACCGCGACGTGGTATACCCTGGAAACGTCTGTCCCATTCGTCCACGCCCTCCCCTCGCTACCGGAGGACGGCGCCGAATGGGAAGGTGCGCTCAAGCTCCGGCCCTCGGTCTCTTCCCCGCTCTACGACGTCGCGCACTCGCTCAAGCTCACCGTGCACTGCACATACGACATGCCCGACAGCTCCGACGTCGCGACCGCGGACCTCACGTTCTCCATCCCGCTGACGTTCGGGCGCGTCGCGCCGCCGCTGCCGCCGCGCGACATCCTGCCCGCGCTCTTCCACGCGCTGCGCCTGCCCGACGGCGCGTACCCGCCCCTTCCGCCCCTCCTCCCGTACGGCGCGAACCTGCCCGCGTACTCGCAGCTCTTCGACGCGCAGGGGAACCGCAAGATGGACAACACACCCCTCCCGCTCTACACCCCCCGCTCGTCGCCCGGCTACTCCGACTCCGACTCCGACTCCGACTCGGGCTCCCCAGTGGAGCAGATCGCGCCCGCGAACGAGAAGGCCGACGAGCTCGATGCGATCGCTTTTTAATCCTAATGCTAATGATAATACTTACATTTGTATTCGTGCGTCCTTCCTTCATTTCGCTTTGCATTGTGCACTACCACCCACCATCCTTCGTATTGTTTTCGATAGCCATACTTCTTTCTTCACCACACACATACTACTAATTCCGCACTGAGTTATTCTGATCTGTATTTTTACGCCTTCTGTACATAGAAACAGATGTAGCAAAATCACAATTTTTTTTTTCTGCCGGAGCTGGAGATGTAAGTTGACTGCAGAACACAAACAAAGTTGGCGTGTGTAAACATTTCTCACGTTGACCGAACGCGGTCCCGTGACACGTCAAGCTGCTGGAAATTGCACACAAAAAATGCGAATGGTTTTCTGGCGTGATTGGCGCGTCTGTTAGTATTCTGCGCCCTCATTACTAGCAACTCCGCGCCCCAGATCATCATCGATGCATCCCACCAGCCTTCCCTTCAATTGCTGTCACGGCGGACATTACACTGTCATTTGCGATGTGCCATGCGTACTGTCATTGGTACTGTCATTTGCATAGTTTCATTTGTGCCTTTTTCAGAACAAAGAGCTCGCTCGCAAGTGACAGTTCAAGTGACTGTAGCGCGACAAGGCGCAAGTGACAGCTAAATGTCCGCCGTGTGTCAGGGACAACACTGAGATACAAGCTAAAATCATATGATTAAGTGCGGGCACTGTCACACCACCACCACCGCAATTGGAGGAGGTGCTGAGAGAATACCGGAAAACTACACAACGACACACACACTTTCCTCAGGTTGACGCGGTTTTTTTGTGCGTCTGTAAATAAGGAGCCATCAGCGCTCTGCATGATATCGAGAAAAACAAACTCGACCTGATTTTCCAGTAGACTGGAGAATAAACCTCGTTTTTCATCGCATAAAGCTCCTTCAGCGTCAACTCAGGCCCCACGTACGGGATCTGTTCCAGCTCGGGTGGTACCGTCCTTGTGTCGTCTGGTTCATCACGCGATCGACGCGAAAATTCAACGTGGAACGGATCTTGCAGGAATTCTTCGAGAGAAGCGTAGGACTTTTTGTACCGGAAGACGAGTCGTCCACCACAGAAGATGAAGTACTCGTCTTGCCCGCGGCGGAAGACGAAGTCGTGTCGGGTTGCGTCGTACATGACGTGGTAGAGGGGATGGGACTCGGTGTTCACGAGGCCGTGGTGGTGGGCGAATTGATCAAGGATGCCGCACCAGGTGTGCCCCACGATGAGCCAATCGGGGCAGTCCCAGAGCCAGTCATCCAAGTGCGCCCAATGTTCCCAGTCCGTCGAGTAGCCGTCAGGGAGGGTCCCAGCGCGAGCTTCGTGGAAGAAGCGGAGCACCTCGGAACGCGGCGGTTCTCCGAGTGACTTGTAGATTATGCCGTGTCCCTGGGGCAGGAGTCAGATTGTTGAAGAGATAAACAGCTTGATGCCATCCGTACGTATCCGGCCCACTCCTGGCCTGCGTCCGTTCCCATCCACAGTCGTGCGACGGTATCGTCGTCGAGCTATTATGCAAAGTTCGGAAACGACGTTCGGGCCACAGCTAAAGTGACTCACTTTCGTGTTAATGCAAAAATCAATCATACGCTCTTCAGTGCCCATGGCGTCATCGAAGGGAACATCAGAGTCGTAAGGAATAATCTCAGCTTGGTCCGACGCTCCAAAGAAAAAAGCATAAACAGCGGATAAGGCGCGCATTGTCGTTGGTCGAACTTGGGAAGGATAGGGGTCCGGCAGCTTAATAAGCACACAGCCACCCGGTGACCCATTATGTCAATCAGGTGGCGATGAGATAGCGTCAAGGATGGTCTTCTCGCCGTCGACGTCTTCCTAAGCAAAAGTGGAAAATATGTAAGTGGCTGCGTTCAACATTCAGGATAAGATCGATAAGACTGATCAGTTAAAAAGCGTTTGTGGTTGTTGAAAAGGTGTTTGTTGGACATTTGAAATCTCTCACATGTTTTCTCTCTTTTTTTTTTTTTTTTTTTTTTTTGTGGAACGTTTGTGTCAGTTCTGACACTGGCTCGTGGTAATAACATTTCAGCATTTCCGCCTTCCTGTTCCCTTCCAGTGTTGTCTAGCGCTTTCGCGCTTCCATACACCTTCCAGCCGATAAAATCGTCTACCCTCACCCGTTAGTGTTTGAGGCCTTGGACTATAATAACCCGGCCAGAGGACAGTACCACCCGAGGAAATGCGTTAGTGCACTCATGCCCGACTCGTCGCGGCATGGCGTGTGGGGCTTCGGCATTTTGCTGATTCAGGAGGTCTGGTGCATGTCACCGCGCCTCCATCATTATCAGCTCAACCGATACCCACTAAAACCTCGGACTCCCAGATCCAGTCATTTGGGAGTTTTACCTCATTCTTTAGTGTCTTACTCCACGTCTTGAGCACCAAAGATTTTTTAATAGCTCTCTTGCCGTACTTTCCCTCGTTGGCCATTGCTCGGTCTAATCCAAGTCTGTTGTTTATTGTCTTCAGCCACCTGTTGTAGATTTCCTGCGGGGACGCGTAGTCCTTTTCTTGGATTACTCTCTCGCATCTCATGCGCCATATGAGGTGAGCTGATTCCGAGACTAATATTCGGAAAAGTCGCGTCGTGCCCGCATCACCGCGTTTGATCGCCGCACAGCCCATTATTTGACCGGTGGTCGGTTTGGGTAGTGCCGCTCCTGTCTTCATTTCCCAGAGCTCGCTCGCCAGCTCCCATATGTATTCTTGTCCAGGTGCGTCACATGTTGTTAGTATATGCTGCATTGATTCTGATACTCCGCATTTTTGACATTCTTCCTTCCATTCGTGGTCTTTGATGTCTTTCCAGTGCCGGCCAACTTTGTATCCTTCGTGTATCAGCATCCATAGGAAGAAGCGACCGCTTCTGGACACATCCTTGTGCCTGGTTGATTTCCAGACATTTGTTTTTGCGGGTAGATCATCCGAAGGGTCCGCAACGGCTTCTTGGACCAGGCGCATGTTCCTTATTGTTGCTGGTCTGTTCAATTTCTCTTGGTATGCTTTTGTCTTCATTTTTTCTTGTCTTATTATTTTATAAGCCAGGGACTGGGTTATTGTTTTGAGCTTAGCACCGGGTAGTGCAAAAGTCGGGTTTGGTTTGGTTTTTATTGGGTCTTCAATTGTTTTTGCGTTACCTTCTTCAGCAAGGCGGTCAGCCTCTTCATTTCCCTTGATACCGGCGTGGCCCTTGACCCAGGTGAGTGTGGTCTTTGCTTTTCTTGCTCTCAGTTTTGAGACTGTTGCTTTGATCAGGTCGCCGTTCACCGTCTTTCTAAAACCTTCATCCTCCCATTTACGGAGATTTTTTGTTAGACCGTCTATTGAGACTTGAGAGTCGCTTAGTATTTCTAAAGGTATGTTTATGGGGCACATCTCTACGGCTTCCTTGATTGCCACTATCTCGCTGACGTTGTTGGAAGGTCCCAGTGCCTGTGGTATTTTTAGTGACCTGTTCCTCGGGTCATTTTCCCCGAAGAAGATTCCGGCTCCGGCTTCTACGTTCTCGCCTCCGTTATTCGTTGCTGATCCGTCTGTGTACACACGGACTTCCTCCTCCTCCGGGTCTGGGGCGCGTCTTGTGTCTGGTGCGGTGTCTTTCAGGTTCGGGATGTCTCCTCTTGTGAAGATGCGGAACGTGTCCGCAATTGTCCCATGTGTTGTGATCCTGTTGTCAAATATCTTTGAATTTTCCCCTTCTGCTATCTGGGGTTCCTCTTCGTAGTCTTCAGGCTGGGTTTCCCTTGGGTCCCATTTCTCCTCTAGCGCATCTAGCAGTGCCCTCGCTCTCATGTAGCAGTTATGTGGGTGTTGGCATCCTGTTGTTATTCTCGTTATTTGACATGTTGCACATCTACACCTCCGGTCCGGTCTGTGTCGTGGTGCATCACTTTTTGCCCCGGTTATTACTGCGTCTCTGACGTATCTTACTCGGTGGTTTTTTTGTAAGCATTCAACCACGGCCATGTTTGGGTCATAGAGTTCCTTATCTGCGTACGCTTTTCGGTGGTACCAGATTGGCATTGCATTTTGTATGTCTTTTGCTATTGCTATTCCGTCTATCTCTATGCCATACTTGTGGCCTATTTTCATCATGTCTGACAAGTCTTTTCCGACCGCCTCTGACCGTACCTTAGGGCGCCAATTTTGCAAGTACGTGTTTGAGCGTACTATTTCGGGCACTTTCTCTTCTGCTGTGACTTTGAGTGCCAGGATTTCGTCTGTTACGAAACACCATAGGGGCCTATCGGGGCCAAAGCTTAGGTATGTTTTAAGCCAGGTGATAGCGATAGCTTCATTCCGGCTGACTATGTCGAGCAGGTTCTTCCCACCCATCTCTTTATCGGCATATATTGTGGCACGAGTCCAGGAGTGAGGCACGAAGGACAGGACTCCCGGTTTCTTGTAGGAGACCGGATCGGGCGCGACGCGAGGAGCTAGCCAAACAGCGCCAAGCGCGGTTTGACAGCTCTCGTTTCTTCCTCTCCACATCACAGAGAGGACGCGTCGTCCACGCCCGGTCCGCGCAGCCTGGTTTTTCTGCGTTCTGCAGCCTACGCTTTCGCTCGGTCTTAGACCTCCCTCTCCCCCTCCTTCTCCTCGCGTCTCTCTCAAGTTCTCCATGCCGAAGAAAGCGAAGAAGGCGACCAAAATAGCGAAACCCGTCCTGGACCACGACGGCAGCGAGTCAGAGCTCTCCCCAACGGACGGTGGCTCGCCAAAGACAACCTCGCCCAAGCCGGACTCCCCCGTCGACAAAGGCAAAGATCGCCAAACGGAAGCCTCCGATGACGAGGCATTCGACTTCACTATCCACGATGCCAACGCTTCCCACACCGACTTCGACGACGCATGGGACAACGCCCTGATCAATGTCAAAGCGGAATACGGAAACAGATTCACCGCCATCGACCCAGTCCCCGCCCACAAGGCCATCAACGTCGACGAGGACGATTCCTCCTCCGACGAACGGGAAGCAGAACCCCCCTCCTCCCCCATCAAAGCACGCCACACCAACGCCAGCGCAAATCGCGTGCCCAGGGCTCCATCAGCGCGGATTGCCAGCATCCAGCAGAAGGCAGCCCCCGCTCCAGTCCAGGCACCCACACAAGACCAGGAGACGGCATCGCTAGCCCCCCGGGTCCGAAAGAGACAGCCCACTACCCCCAGTGCCGTACCCACCGCGAAACCGGCGGCCAAAAAGTCAAAGGGGAAGGCTACGCCCAAAACAAAAGAAAAGCTGGCTCCTCCCGCCATCTCTATTGCTCAAGCCGATGTCGCGATGGGAAACACAGCCCCCCCCCCCCCTAAAACCCGGCGTCGCGTATCCTTCCACGACATCGCCACCACGATCAACAAGACGCCATCCCATCACGACGCCCTCATGACATCCCCTTCCGCCGCTACCTCCTTCCCATCGTCCCCGGAGCCCACGGACAACAAGACCGAATCCGACGACGAGATGATCACCTTACCCCGCTCACAAATAAAACGGCTCGTCAAGTCAGCGGCGAACACGACGATGATGAATCTAACGGCGCAAGGGTCTAGTTCAACGGGTGAGTCCCCTCTCCAATTCCCTCACCCTCGCTCTCCATACATAACGCCTCCCCGGCCACTACGGGCCCGGGGAACGTCTCTACACCCCGTACCACCCTTCGCACGCGGTAGCGCGGCGCGGGGAGTCCTCTGACGGACGGCGCCTGGGCGCCGGGTTCTCGCGGTGGAGAGACGGGGCACTACCAGCAGTGGTAAGCCAGCGAGCTACCAGAGAACAGAAGCTTCTGTACTGTGGACCCTCACGGGCCGGAGAAGTCGAAAGCGGAATAAAGACCAGGTCTTTTCGAGCCAGCGTGCTCTAGTAGGCCAGCGAGCCAACCAGCGGAGGGTCAGCGCGCCTTCCCAGCCCAGGGCCCGCGAGCCATCCAGAGGAGGGCCAGCGCGCCATCCTTCTACCCGGACCAGCGTGTCCAGCGTCGGTCGAGCCAGCGCGCTCAAAATTTCGTTTTTCATACGGGCCCGTGCGCCAAAGAGAGCCGTTAGCTAACGGGAAACTTTCTCTTACCAGACAGTGGATTCGTTATCAAGATGCCAGGAGTAGCGGAACCCAATTCAGAACGGGTTTTTGATCCAACCAGTCGCCGAGTGGTAGAAGCCATCAGAAGCGAGGTGCCGCTCCACGTCAAGCGCATCCTCAACGAGGGCTGGAAGAAGCAGATTCCCCTTTCAGAAGTCACCCCGGCAAAGTGCGCGTCCACGAACAAAGACCGCGACACCCGCGACAAGAAAAAGTTCATGGTGGACTACGGCGGGGACCTGGTGGTCAAGAGCGCAGAGTTCGACCAAGTCGCGGAGGCAAACCTCAGTCCGGCCGACTTCCTTTCAGCAGGAGCAGTCCTCGCAGAAGCTGTCCGAGCCCACCTCATCCCTAAGAAATTCCGCGACATGCTGGCCAACCAGATCATAGTACATTTCAAAGTCATCAGCCTGCGGCCGGATTTCGAGTCAAACTTCCGCCGGTACCACTTGTACCACGTTGGCGTCGAACAAGCCTTTAACGCATGCCCAAACTTCGACTTTTCGACATGGCAATCGAAGATCTGGGAGGAAGTACACGCAAAGGACCTGGAGGAGTCGATCCGCAGATCGTTAGCAGCGTATCGCGGCGGAGGCGAATCCTCGGGCAAACGAGGAGGAGGCGAATATTCAAAGTCGCGCCAACAGTCCTTTCGCCCCCCATCCCCCCACCACAAGGACACCGCCGACGACGGTTTCACCACCGTCCGCAGACGCAGCAACAAAGATTTCAAAGGCCGCTGCATGTACTGCGCGGACCGGTCCCACTCCAGCAAAGAGTGCGAAGCACCCACTGGAAAATGGTGCATCCGTGGCGGTCGCAACAACAACTTCGCTCCCCCCATACCCGCTCTCCGCATCTGCTGGCGCTTCAACCTCGCAGGATGCGACGCCGAGACCGCAGACAAATGCAAGTACAAGCACGTCTGCTCCTTGTGCGGAGCCGGCGCGAGCGGTCCAGCGGCGAGCAGCCACTCCGCGCAGCACTGCCCTACTTGCTGAGCTTTACCCGATCGTCACACCCCTCAAGGCGGACCGATGGCAACATTGGATCGTCAAGGCGGGCTTGACGAACGAGTACGGGGATGTTCCGAGAGGCATCCGCCAGGGATTCGAACACGGCCTTAACACTGCAGATCGCACTACCTCAGTCTTCATTCCGAACAACGCCAAGTCGGCACTAGAACATCCAGAAGTCATCGACAATTATCTTGCGAACGAGCGAGCGCTCGGTCGGGTTTCCCCCGGCTATGACCCCCATTATCTTGAGAGCCTAATCGGCCCTTTCCGCTGCTCGCCAGTCGGCTGCGTCCAGAAGAACCCGCCCGCCGGAAAATGGCGGATGTACAATAATCATTCATTCCCGTACAACGATCCAGAAATGCCCTCTGTAAACTCACAAATTGATAAAACAAAGTTTTCTTGCGACTGGGGCACCTTTGCCCAGTGCTATTTAATCCTGGCGAGAGCACCAGAAGGCACCCAGGCCTCCGTTTTCGACGTAAAGAGCGCCTTCCGCAATGTGCCATCACGACCTGAGGACCGGTCGCAGTTGATGATTTCTTGGAAAGACAAGGTTTATTTCGACAACGCCTTCTCGTTCGGGGCGACGAGTGCACCAGGAGTTTTCGGCCATCTAGCAGACCTATTCGTGCGACTTCTCAAGTTCATGTCAGTCGACGAGGCCATAAAATGGGTAGATGACTTCGTTTTCTTTCGCTACCCCACGAGCGGCACAGCGGGTCGGTTCTCCTACAAGTACAACGAAAACCTTTTCTTTGAGATCGGCGAAGACCTAGGATGGCCATGGGAGATATCCAAGCATTCACCCTTCAGTCACCTATTCGTCTACATAGGTTTCGACTGGGACGCGGAAGAAAGAACCGTTTCACTTCCAAACTCAAAAAAGCTCAAGTACCTGGAGAAGATCGAGCCGTGGACAGCGGGCCACCAGGTCACAAAAAAGGACGTAGAAAACATTGTCGGTACCCTCAACCACTGCGCATTGGTGGTGCCAAAGGGCCGTTCGCGACTAGTCAACCTATACCGACTTTCGGCATCCTTCGCCAAAAGCGTGAATGCTTTCATCAAACACTCTGTATCCAACAAGGTCGCTTTGGACATGCAGTGGTGGAGAGAAGAGCTGTCGCAGCCAGTTGTCAGCCTCAAGATCCTGAACCCACCAGAACTAGAGCCCGACGAAATTTTCGTGGACGCCTCGACCAGCTGGGGCATAGGTTTCGTGATAAACGGCAGATGGCTGGCGTGGAAATACAAAGAAGGCTGGTTCTCCGAGGGACGGTGTATCGGCTGGGGAGAGATGGTAGCCGTGGAGCTCGCGCTACGCACGCTCATCGCGTCCAATCGGCAAAACGTGCACTTCAAACTGCGCTCAGACAATCAAGGCGTCATCGGGGCGCTGGCTGCAGGACGTTCGTACAATTCCCAGGAAAACGCTATCCTTCAGAACATACTGCAGCTATTCCACGAGCACTCGATATGGTTCTCCATCGAGTGGATCCCGTCAAAGGAAAACCCAGCAGACGATCCTTCTCGCGGTAGATTCGGTCACAAATCACAGCTGTATCCCAATCCTCCCAAGGTCCCTAGTCATTTAAAAGAGTTCATACATCATTCAGTATCATACCACAGCCTGTAATAACCAAGTTTTTTGACCACAAGATCCGCGTTAGCTCAGCGTTCGTTGCAAGCCAAAGACACGACAAGAGGACAAAAATAGCACTTGATGTGACGTCACGCGTAAACCTCACATCCAAACATGCCTCGCTCCGCCATCGACAAAGCAGTTGACGAAGCGCTCAACTTCCACCTCAAACCCAGGGCTCGCCGAGGTCGAATTCCTCCAACCAGTCGCAAGGGCGTTCCCAAAAACCAAAAACAGCATGGTGTATCGGCACAGACCAGAGCCAAGATCCAACACGCCATTAGACACGCTTGGGCGGACTCAACTCTGAAGAAGTACGGCTATGGCCTGGAGGCCTTCCTGGCATTCTGCGACACAGAAAACATAGCCAAGAACCAGCGACTTCCCGCCAACGAGTTTCTATTGTGCGCCTACGCCGCCTCGAGGGCAGGGGAGATCGCAGGCGGAACGGCGAGGGCAGCCATTGCCGCGGTCAAGGCTTGGCACATCATTCACGACGAGGAATGGCAAGGCGGGATGCGCCTCCGTTACGTCCTACGAGGAGTAGAAAACCTAACGCCAGCGAGCTCGAAACGCGATCCCCGGCCACCTGTCTCTGCGACGCTCCTCAACGTTCTCGACACAGAGCTAGACCACAAGGATCCCAAAGATGCCGCGGTATTCGCTTCCGCCTGCTGTGCGTTCTGGGGCCAGATCAGACTAGGCGAAATTCTCTCGGACACGCAGGGCAGTTACATCGAAAACAAAATACCACTGGTCTCGCACCTGGAGCCACCTTCGACGCCAGCGGGCTCGCGCATGCTAAAGCTTCCCTACACCAAAACCAAAGGCAGCTCGGGAGACAACGCCATGCTATGTCGCCAGAAGAGTGCCACGGATCCCATAGAGGCAGTGGAGAACCACATCCGAGTCAATCACCTCCCGCACAACACTCCACTTTTCTCCTACCGCAACAGTTCCGGAAAGCTCATTTGCCTCTCGCGCAAAAAGTTTATGAAGCGCTGCAACGAGATTTGGACGAAACACGGTTTCCCCGCGCGCACAGGCCACAGCTTCCGCATCGGCGGCACCACAGAACTGCTCCTCGCAGGCGTAGACTCGAACGTCGTACAGGTCATGGGGAGGTGGCAATCGGAAGCCTTCCTCGTCTATTGGCGCAGACTAGATATACTGGCACCACTTCACGCGGAATTCCTAGAACTGTAAACATATTTATTCTGAACAAATTTACACAGTTTCACGTTACGGACTGCTGACGGCTTTGGTGGGGGTTGTCCCGTGGGGACGCGCCTTCAGCTTGTCGTTGGGTTGTCCCCAGCGGCACGCCCTCCACCTGTACCGACGCAGCAGCCCTCTGGCGGCGCGTCCGGTCCATGCCCACACACTGGCAGCACCTTCGGCACGAAGGTTGCCCCTTACTCACAGGACCAAAGGTCGACGTGAGCAAGAAAGGCACGAGTCCAGGAGTGAGGCACGAAGGACAGGACTCCCGGTTTCTTGTAGGAGACCGGATCGGGCGCGACGCGAGGAGCTAGCCAAACAGCGCCAAGCGCGGTTTGACAGCTCTCGTTTCTTCCTCTCCACATCACAGAGAGGACGCGTCGTCCACGCCCGGTCCGCGCAGCCTGGTTTTT
Organism: Mycena epipterygia; assembly: GCA_029281465.1. NCBI lineage: Eukaryota > Fungi > Basidiomycota > Agaricomycetes > Agaricales > Mycenaceae > Mycena > Mycena epipterygia. The sequence goes on along the minus strand of JARJCQ010000100.1, from coordinate 179,310 downwards.
CTGCCCCACCCACCGCTCCTCCTCTTTGAGGGCATCCACTTGGTGAGACACTTTCGTGTATCACCGAAGGGTCTGCCAGGGCCGTGCCTGCTGTTTGGGTTGTCCCCAGCGGCACGCCCTCCACCTGTACCGACGCAGCAGCCCTCTGGCGGCGCGTCCGGTCCATGCCCACACACTGGCAGCACCTTCGGCACGAAGGTTGCCCCTTACTCACAGGACCAAAGGTCGACGTGAGCAAGAAACTCTTTGTTGACGGTGACTGATGTTTTTTCGGCCCATAGAAACTTCCTTACTCGTTTCTCTAGCTTTACTTCAACTTCTTTGGGCATGCCTTGTACTGTTGCCAGGTATTGTGTCATTCCGCCTATCACCATCAGGACTATTAGTCGGCGTCCCTCCATTGATGGTTTCCCAAGTTCCCATCGGGCTAGTGCATCATCTATTTTTTCTAGTGTTCTTGCCCAAGTATCAACCTGGTCGATGTTGTTCCCCACCCAGGCTCCTAATGTTCGAATAGGTTCACCCTCTCTAGCAATCTTGATGTGGTCAGGGATCATTGTCCCGTCTATTCCATTTATGAAGCGGTTCGCTCGTACTCTGTCTCGGTGATCTATGGTTCCTATCGGTATCATTTCCGTTTTGCTGATATTGAACTTAGCTCCTGCTGCTATGCACCATTCATCCAGGACTTGGAGTAGTGCACCAAAGTCGTCTTCGACATCTAGGTAGACCATCGTATCGTCTGCAAAGAGTGTGGCTATTAGTTTTTCCGTTTTGCCTTTGATTTTTATTCCCTTCAGGTCGGACTGCCGTAGTGCTTCAGCTAGTGGCTCAATAGCTAGGTCAAAGAGTAGGCATGACAGGGGGTCGCCCTGCCTCACTCCTCTTGTGACCTTGAAGGGGTGCTGGCTCTTCTCCCCATTTATCATCACATATGTGTACGCATCACTATATAAAGCTCGTACTGTGTTGATGAATTCTTCAGGTATACCGTAGCTTGCTAAAGCCTTCCATAGGTAATCGTGTTCAATTTTGTCATAAGCTTTTTCTTGGTCTAGAGCTATGATAACCCCATCCCTTTCAGTTGCCTCAGCCAATTCGATTATTCTCTTTGTTAGCCAAATTTGATCTCGGATCTGGCGTCCCGGGACGAACCCTGCTTGGTTTGCGTGGATCAGGTCGGATGCTACCTGTGCTAATTTAACTGTGAGCGCTTTCGTGAAAATCTTATAATCCGTGTTCAGGAGTGATATTGGCCTATAGTTCGCTATGTCAGCCTTGTCATTCTTTTTATAGAGTGGACACATCCAGCTCTTGGAGAAGCCGGTTCCCTTAATCATGCCGTGAGTTTCGATGTCGTTGTATACTCTGAGGAGTGTTTTCATAATGTTGAAAGCAGGCTTATCTAGGGACACTGCTGTTTGGTATCTCGCATCTAAGGTTTTCCAGACCTCGTATGTGATGCCGTCCAGTCCAGGTGCTTTATTATTTGCCGATAGTTTCAGTGCTTCTCGGACATTGTCCAGTGTTAATTTAGCCCGAAGCATTTCGTTCTGGGCTTCCGTTGTTTTCGTCTTAGTGCGGTTCAGCACTGTCTCGATTTTTTCCTGTCTTGCCTCTGCAGGTATGTCCGTCCGTTCTGACTGTAATTTATTGTGGTGATTTCGTGCCATCGTAGCCATTCTTTTCGAGTCAGTTTCGTATGTGATCGGTTCGTCTATACCTGTGCCTTCTTTTTTGAGTCTGTGTATCACATCTCTTGGTTTCTGTTTTTTATTGATCATGGACCAGTATCTCCCGATTATCTCGCCCTCCAGGCGGTTTCGGGCTTGAGCACTCAATCGGTTCGATTTATATCTTTTCATTTGGAGCTTTGTCAGCTCTTCAATAATTGGTGCACTCGATAGTTTTCGACTTTCATCGGACTCTTCAGTGTCGTCCAGGACGTTTTTCAGCCTTAGCTCGAGCTCGGCGATGCTCTGTGTTATTTTGGGCACTATTATCTTGGCGCGTTCACGCGCCTTGTCTCCTATTGCAATCTTGTATCCCATCCACATGGTTTGCGCATTGTTTTCTATGTAGCGTGCATCTCCTTGACTTTGTCTTCTTTCCAGGTCATCGAGTTGTGCTTGTAGAATCATGCCCCTTTCGTGGATGTACTCGGTGAGTATCTTATCTCTCATTAGGTGTGCGGGCCAGACCCATCTCCCGTGTCCTATCGTGGGTGCTGCTGCAGTTGTCATTTTCATTGATACCATTCGATGGTCTGTCTGTATTCCGACTGATTGCATATCCCATTCATAGGTGTGTTCATAGACATCCCGTTTGACAAGGATCCTGTCGATACGAGATTGTGATCCGCCCTGGGCTTCCGTCTGGTGGTATGTGTACGCCCGGGTCGTAGGGTATGTTTCCCTCCATCCGTCAATCAGTCCTAAATATGTCTTGAGGTTGTCCATTGTCTCGACAGGGCCATTTGTATCTATGTGGGCCGGGAGTCTGTCTATCGCACTTTCAACCATATTGAAGTCGCCGCCCATGACGTCTGGGTGGCGTACATCGTTGTCTTCGTAGTATTTCTGGATAGTTTTCCAGAACGTCGCATTTTCGCCTGGGGCATTCGGTGCGTACACTGCCAAGATTGATAGCGGAGTGCCGTCAACATTTTTCATTTCTAATATCATTGCCCGTCCAGGTACAACTTCTCTGGTTGTTATCCCTGATGTTTCTATCATGTTCTTATTCAGGACAATGGCAATTCCTTTCGCATTCGAATTCTGTGGGTGTTCCGTGTATTCGAGTCTTATTACCCGTCCGAACAAGCTGTCAATCTCTTTTTTCCGTTCCTCGTTTGGGTGCGCTTCCGTTAGGATCGTTACCGCTGCTTTGGCTTCGCGGACAAGCTGCCAGATATGGTACCATTTGTTGTCGTTATGGTATACGTTGGTATGTCCGTTGCCTTTCATGTTTAGTGACATTATTTTGATTGAAGCTTTCTTGTGTTTCTTTCCTCTCCCGTTCCTCCTGCTTTGTGGGGGGGCCGGCCCAGGATATACTCTGGGCGGCGGCGGCTGTGGTATGGGGAATATTGGTGCCTGAGGTGGCAGGTTCCTGCGTCCTTCGGCCATTGCTTCCTCCCATTCGCGCGCATAGCGTGTATCGCGTTCTGTTTCACTTTCATTTGTTGGAGGTAAGTCGGGTGTCGCGCGATCGTCTGCGGTATTATCTGTTGGCATTCTGCCTTCGTTCGGGTCTATTAACGCTGGGCCATCTTGCCCTGCGCTTTCTGCGCGTGGTTCTGGTCTCAGAAACGGACTGTGGTCGGTCCGAGGCAAATTCAGCCTCTGCACATTCTGTGCCTGGGTGCCGTGTCTGGCACCCGTCTGCATGCTCGTTGTGGCAGACTGTGTGTTGGGGAGCCCATCGTTGACGAATCGAGCATTACTGCTCCCCATTGGGGGTGCAGAGTCTGCCCGACTCGTCTCCGGGCTCCTCAGCACACTTCCCCTTCCTGTCGGGCGGCTTTCATCGGGTGTGTGGTGGTCGGTGGCGGAACCGCCACTCCCTCCAGCCGTCGACGTCGACAAGCCTTGTACCCTGTTTGTTTCGGCCGCACTGTTGTTAATTATATTTATAGGATTTGTGGCAGCGGGGAGAAGGAACCGCCTTAAGCCCGCAAAGCTTGAGACGGGAAATCCTACCGGTTTGGTGGGGTTGGTGCTGCATCCTCATATGCCTCTGGGGGCACTACAAGGGTTAGAAGCACCATGCCAGGACTGCTGGCCAGCGGACCCCGGGTTACTGTATTGCACCCCCGCTGTTACGGCGCGGCGTACTTGGATCAACCCGAAGGTATCATTTCCAAGCCCGCTACGCATATCCCTCCCCCGTTTCCTGTCCCGTGCACGTAGCGCACGGTCAGTACCATTTGGCGGGTTAGGGTTGCGTGCTGATCATGCACGACTTCTTCCGGTCCCAGAACCGGGCTACGTGCGAGTTTAATTGTTTACTCGTTCCGTATTGTATTTTTACCTTCCTCCTACCGTGCCCGCGGGCATTGATGGCACACACCGCGAATACATCTGGCTTTCGTAGTCACAGTTCTTTTAGCCTTCACTTCGTTTCGTTTATCCTACCTCCTACCGTGCCCTTGGGCATGTTTATCTATCTTCTTATTCAGCCTTGTCTTTGCGCAAGAATATTTTATTGTGTACTTCTAGCTGCAAGTTACAACATAGAGTACAGCAGCGTTCTCGCGCGGGGGGTCAGTATGCGATACGTGTGGTTAAGAGTGGAGCATAATTGCGGCGGCTGACGCGCGCTTTCTGGGTGTTCCGGCGTCTAGTTCGCGTGCCCACGGTTTCCGCGTGGCGTTCCGCGAGCGTTGCGAGGTCCCCGGGTTCCGCTGCGGCCTCCGCGGCCTCCTCTACGCGCAAGCGGGCCTTCCGTGAAGCCACTGAGTTGGTGGTGCGGGCCCCACCAAAGGGGGTCTTTGGTGAACGGGCAACCTGAGGCGTAATGGGTGTCTTGCTTGCAGATGACGCAGCGCGGGCCTATGGAGGCGCGGGTGGGGTCACCAAGCGGGGAGAAGGAGTGGTAGCCAAAGATAAGGTTCTGTTTAGCGATGCGCTCGCAGATCGCCATCCAGATATCGTGCACTGCGGTGCACGGCTTGAGGAATACCACATATGCCTTGGAGTGTTCGAGCCAGTGGGGATCGGCAGAGAGCGCTAGCTCCAGGCGCGCTGCATCGAGGGAGGCTCCGGGCGCTAGGCCCCGTTGGATTTGTGCACCGAGTGGTGCGTCGTTCAGTATGAGCTCCATGACCGCTCCTCTGCACGAGATGCGGGTGTCGGGCTCACCCCCTTCGTGGGAGACAGTCATCAGCGCGGCAGTCCACGTAACTTCTTGTACGTCCTCCGGTCCGATTATGCTCCAGGTCGCCGTCTGGTCCTTGGCGAATACCTCCCTGTAGCGTATTCTCTCCCTTGCTTCCGCGTCGCGGCATATGATGAGTTGGAAGAGGGGGCCGCTATATGTACTCGGCGTCCCCGAGTTTCGGCCGTGGTCGGGGTCGGCAGCGGGAACAGGGATGATAGTGAAGGACCCCGGGGGGCCATACTCCTTGATGGTGTCGAGGAGCATGTCGGGTAGCGAGGGGACTAGCTCGCTGTGGCGTCTGCCACCGTTGTGCGCGAAGGCTAGGAGGTGGCGTTGGGGGTTCGCGGTGATGACCGCCTTCATCTTTTCGTGGACGTTGTGGTAGGCGTTCGGTGCGGATATGATTAACCGCTGCCAGTCCCCTTTGTTGGGCTGGCTGTTGTTGACACGCCACGCGTCAGCGAGGCCGTCGGGATGAGCCTCGTCCGCAGGAATGAGACGGTTGGGGTTCTGGTTTACGTTCGTGGGCGCTGTCGCCGCGACCGCGTCTATATTAGCCAGGACGGCAGCATTGGCAGCGGCCGCGCCTCTGGCGTCCTGCGGGGGGGTTGGGGTGGGGGGATTGGCTGCCTCGTAGGCGCGTTGCGCTCGCTCGGCCGCCAGCACCTGTTGGAGGCGGTGGGCTTCCTGTTCCGCTACCTTGCGTTGGCGTGCGGCCCCACGCATTTCTCTCTCGTGCAGCTCTGCGGCGAGAAGTTCATCGCGCGCGATTTGCGCCATCCTCTCCGCGTTCGCTGCCTTCTCGCGCGCTTCGGCGGCAGCAGAATGTGCGGCTGCCTGCTGCTGGTTCGCGAAGAAGAAGTCGTGGCCGGGCCCTGCTTCGTTGGCGATGTGCATGCGGGCGATGCCGTCGGCGTCCGGGGCCGTGGGGTTGGCGTTGTGGGTAGTGGCGCCAGCGTCTGGAGCCGCGGTCTCCTCGACGTCCGACATGGCGTCTTGGGTTGGGGGATCAACGTGCATGGGCGGGTGCATGCCCGCGTCGTCGTCCACCGCCATTTCGGTTGTCCCGTCGTCGCTAGAGTGGGGTCCTGCGCCTCGCATCGTGTCGTCCTGTTCGATGGGGAGCTCGCGTCCTTTGCCTTTCCAGCGGGCGTCTTTGCTGTTCGTCGTGGTCTCGTCGGCAGCAGCATCATTGTGGGCAGCGGGCGCTACAGGTACCGCGGGTGGGGCCGGGGCCGGGGCCGCAATCGGGGTTGCGATTGTGGCGGCGGTATTGTCCTTGCCGTTGCTCACGCTGGATTGGGTGGGGGTGTTCTCGGCTGTCGTGCCGCTCTGGGTGTTAACGGCCGCGTAGTGCGCGTCGAAGACGCGCGCGCTCTCTGCGCGCGAACCGTCGGGGTCCGGGGTCGGGGACGGCGGGCGTACGCGCGCAGCGTCCGCGTAGGATAGCGGTGCGGTTTTTGCTGCGTCGTTGGCGGCGACTATGGGGGTTTCTTGTTGCATAACACATTAGTTTCCGCATTTATTAGGAGCCGCGCTATCATACCTTCGCGGATTTCTCCCTCTTCGTCACTACTTTCGACATAGGTCGCGTGGTGGCCGGTGTCCAAGTCGCCTGTGGGTTGACGTGCAGGGGACGGGGTCGGGGACTCGCTCCGGCCTCGTAGTATATCCTTGCGGCGTTGTGAGTCCGGCGGGGCGTTCCTCAGCTTGCCCAGTACGAGTTCCTTCCGCTTGGGTGAGCTTGCTTCCGCGTCGAAGACATCCGCGGGAAGTCTCCCCAGGGTCTTGGTTGGCGCTACTTTCCCAGACCCGGAGATCTTACGTTGTGCCGGCGACTCACGTTCGCGATTGAAGCGGAGTGCCGGGAGGTTCGAGGGCGCGTCGTCCGCTGCGGACTCGCGTGCCGTCTTTTTGTTGGGGCTCGCTTCCGGGCTTGACAGGGGGCTCGAGCCCTGGTCGTTCTCCGCGGTGATGGCGTGGGTGTCGTTCTCTTGGGTGGGTTGTTCCATTTTTGCTTGTGTACTCGGTAGACAGGTGTGTCAAAATTTCGCTGATAAGTCCGGGCTGTATAATCTCACGTGGGGTGGTGGCTGTGTCTGTGTACATGCCAGCAAGGAGGGAGGAGGGGAGGGGCTTGGTGTAGCTCATCGTCGTCGTTTGCCCATGGTCGTCGGTGTTGTGGTAGAAAGGATGCAGAAGTGTCTGTATTCTCCGTTTTACGTCTTTTCTTACGTAGCGTCGTGCTATTTGTGTCTATGGGCCGCTCTTTCCCGACTAGTTTTGGCTGTTTTCCCAACGCCGGCGCCTCCAGCGCTGCCTCACTTCGGAGGGGACCACGGTCGTGGTGAGGTAGGCTTGCGTGCCTCCTCTGCCGCCTTCGGTGGCAGGGAGGCCTCTAGACGACGCCACCTCCAAAAAGATGGTGGTGGTAAGAAGTCACGAGGCCCCCCATGTTTTCTCTCTTCCATCGGCGCTTGTCCCGAACGCTCATGCATTCCACCTATCCACCGCCGCCGTCTCCGCGCCCATACGCTGGTGCCACTGAGTTCCCGCCGCTGCTCCCAGTCTACCCGCCGCCCGCCTCTGCCCTGCGCGACCTGCCAACCCCGCCTCCCCCGCGCACCTTCCCCAACCCAAACTACACCGTGAGCACCCACCTGGTCCCGGCAGCCCACCTGCGCTGCACCCTGCTCTCGCCTCCACCCCCAGAGCCCGCGCCGCCCACCGCCACCAAGCCGGAGCGCCGCGCGCGCAACGCCGAGCGCAGTGCGTGGGTCGACGCACAGGTGCGCGCGCCGCGCGGCCGCCACGAGCGCGTGCTGTGGAGCGCGGTCAACCGCTATGCGCGCAAGGACGTCGCGGACGGCCGCGGGGCGGGCCTCACCCTGTTCCTCGCCCATGCGAACGGATTCCCGAAGGAGGTCCGTGCACGCCCGTCGCCGCAAGATAATGGCAGCTCTAACTCTTATTGCAGACCTGGGAGCCGGCGCTGTTGGATCTGCTCGACATCCCCAGCGGCCCCGTCATCGACGAGATCTGGGCCTGGGAGGCGACCCACCACGGCGCGTCGTGCGTGCTGAACGCCGCCACCCCTCTCGCCGCCTGTGCGTTTCGCTTTTCAGCCATTAATTAATATTCATTCTCTACAGGCGACTGGTCCGACGACGCGCGTGACGTGCTCAACTTCCTACTACACTTCCTCCCCACCGCCATCGCAGGCCCAGACGCCCCGCTCCCCGCCCTCCTTCCGCGCGTCGCCCCGGAGGAAAGCGCCCTGCGCAAGGTCCGCGGCCTCAGTGAGCGCACCCTCTTCGCCGCCGGGCACTCGTTCGGCGGCTGCTGCTGGTCCGTCTTCTCTTCTCTTCTCCTCCCGCACTGTATGCGCGCACTAATAATAATATTAATTTGACCTCACACAGCACCTGGGCGGCGCTCACGCACCCGCGTCTCTTCGCCGCGCTCATTCTCGTGGACCCCGTCATGGTGCGCCCTGACTTTCCGAGCGCCGATACCTCGCGCCCCACCCTCGCCGACGGCGCCGTCGCGCGCCGCGACACCTGGGCCTCGCGGTGCGTCTCCCGTCCCCTCCTCTTCTCTGCTTCGCTCGACTAACGGAATCCGCTACACACAGCGAAGAAGCCCACGCGTCCTTCGCCGCGAACCCCTTCTTCGGCGCGTGGGACCCCCGCGTCCTCTCTGCGTACGTCGCGCACGCGCTCGTCCCGTCTTCCACCGGTGGCGGCGGCGTGCGCCTGGCGATGCCGCCGCTGCAGGAGGCGCTCGTGTTCGCGGGCACGGGGACCAGCGCGCCGCCGTGGGTCATGCTCCCCCGCCTCGAGGAGCGCGTCGCGCTGCGCTGGGTCGTGCCGGGCCCGCCGGACGCGGATGAGTGAGTGCTTGCTCCTTATAAACTATTAATTCGTTTTCGTTTTTGTTTTGTTGAGTGTTGAGCGTCGGTTGATTCTTTTTTTTTGATAGGATCGGCGGGCGGGGGGCGACGCAGGAGCGTGTGTGGCGGCGGCCGAAGAACGCGTCGAATGTGCGGATTGAGGGGGCGGGGCATTTGGTGAGTGGTGTGATGTGTTTTGGAGTCGCGTTGCTGACTGCCAGCGGGGTTGGCAGATCGTGCAGGAGGCCCCGCGCGAGATGGCTCGCGAGATTGCGGCGGTGCTGGAGGGGGCTGGGGCACCGGCGGCGAGGATGTAGTACTACTACATAGAATTGTTAGATTGGTGTGGAAGAAAACGTGGGGGAATGTGGAATTTTATTATTTTATTTTATGGTTGGCTTCATGGCGAGTATTTTCTTTCTCCCTGCTGGCTGAGGGTATCAAGTTTCCAGACATCCTATTCAAGAAAGAAGCGTACAGGTACAGGTGCAGAGCCCTCACTGTGTTACGAGTCCCAACAATACGTAAACGACGCGTGCCCTAAACCGCGCAGTTCTCCTTGTCCTTCTTCCCCTTATCCTTCCTCTTCTCCTTCTCCTTACCACCAACAGCGCGAGCGGGTGCGGGAGGCGGCGCGCGGATGGGAATCGCACACGAGCGCGCGCCGGCGGGGTGTGGCGCCCAATGCGTGGGGGGCGGGGTCGGGCCCGGATTGGACTGAGGCGACAACTTCGAGTCGGACTGAGGCGACGACTTGTTCGAGTCGGACTGTGACGGGGAGCCCAAGTGGGACGCCGGCACCGCGAAGAAGATGGTTTGCTGGCGCAGCGGCGGGCGGCCCGGGCGCGGCTGCGGCGTCGGGCTCTGATCTGCGTTGGCGCAGACGTCGAGGCGGAGGGCGGTGCGGGCGGCGAGGGTGGGGTGGGGGTGATTGGAGCTGGAGTGGGGGTTGTTGGTGGGCGCGAACGTCGCGGAGAAGGGGTCGTCGCGCGGCGGGGTTGCGGGTGCGGTCACGGCGGTGGTAGTGGGTGAGGCGGCGGCGCGGGCGACACGGGCGGCGGTGAAGGCGGTTACTTTGCGGATGAGGGCTGCGCGGAGCTGGGCGTGCGGGCGGGGTGGTGCGTCGAGGGTCGTCTGCGCTAGGTCGTCGGGACCGGCGGCGGGGTGCTCGACATCGCGCGGTGCGGTGGGCTGCTCGAGGGGCACAACCAAGGAATCTGCAGCGGGTGGGGGCGCATGTTCTGGGTCTGCAGGCGCGTTGGTCGTCTGGATCTGCGGCTCCTCCACCTCTGTATCGTAACCCGCAGGCTCTGTGTCCGCCTGTTCTTCTACCTGCGCCTCCATAACGGGTGGAACTTGGTCTTGAGGGCCCGAAACGGCGTCGTTCGACTCCCCATCCCAGTCGGCGTCGGCTGGCACAACGTGAACTCCCCCAGACGTGTCCTCCGCCGCTTTGATCGCTCGCGCACTAGTGGTCCTCGCCATGCCCCCAACTTGAAGCCCCATCTCCACGTCCACCCCCGCCTGCCCCGCCAACAACGCCCGCGGGACGCGCTTGTGCGGCCGTACCCCCGGCGCGCAGCCCCCGAGGAGCGTGAACGCAAACGCCGACGCCTGCCGTGCGAGCGCGAGGAGGCTGGCGCTCGCCTCGATGCGCTGGGGATTCAAGTTCAGGCCTGCAGTGTGGGCGGCCGTGCGCTGGTGGTGCAGCTCGAGCGCGTCGGCGCCTTTCAGGTGGAAGCTGCGGCGGTGAGTGGTCATTTCGCGGTGTCGAGGATAGAGAGATAGATGGATAGAGTGAAGGATTACGGCGAGAGAAGGTGGTGGTAGGGAGCAGAGTGTAGGTTGCGGGTGGCTGACTTGGGTGGCTGACTATCAGTCTGCTCGGGAGTCAGCCACCCGAGCGAGCTGGCGATCGAATTGAGGCTGACATGACGTTTGCAGTATCGAAAGCTGTAATTTTTCAGCGAGCAACGCGCACTATTCGCGTTGTTAATATGTTGACTTCCAGTATCTCTGGGAGTTTGACATGTCACGGGACCGCGGGTAGCTTTCGGTCAAAGCGACGAATTTTGACACCCTACTCATGATCAAGTCTTCGCGTTTCACTTCGGGAACTGTGGATGTTGCATTGTTACCTTCATATGCAATTAAGGTATCGACTATGTACGCCATTTTCTGACTCGGATTCTTAGGGGTCGAGTGGCTGTGGACTTATTAAGCGATTCCCTCTCCAAACCAACGCAATGTCAATGTTTCGCGCCGTATCCGTTGTTATGATACTCTCTTCTTTGGAGTCTCGGACCAAGTTGCTCATGCGGCCTCTTCGACTTCTTCCAGCGTCTCCGACTCTGATGTCCCCTTCCCCGACACTACCGACGGTATGATCGACTTTTGTCTCAAAACAAAAGTGAGTCACTTGAACCTGTGTCTGAAGATAGTTTCAAAATTCTGTACTTAGCTCGACGACGATACCATCGCCAAACTGTGGATGGAGACAGACAGGGGCAAGGGGTCGGTAAGGACGTGAATTTCTTCATTACTTCAATTATCTGACCACTGCTTCAGCCACGCGTGCTCGGCGAACCCCCGCGTTCCGAGGTGCTCCACTCCTTCCACGAAGCCGGCAGCGTACCCCTCCCTCCCAGCTACTCCACGGAATGGCAAGAGTGGCAATATATCGACGAATGGTTCTGCTGGCCCCCGGACTGGATCATCGCCGGATACACCTGCCACCAGTTCCTCACATCCCTCGCGCAGCACGGCCTCAGAAACACCCCGTCGCGCCCCGTCTACCACATCATGTTCCACGAAGCCCGCGCGGACCTGGCCTTCCGGCACGGGACGGAGTACTACATATACTGCGGCGAAGGGTTGCTTTTCCGGTACAGGAAGGCGTACGCTTCTCTGGAGGAGTTCCTGCGCGATCCGTTCCATGTCGATTTTTGCGGCCCATTGTCTTTTGATGAGACATGGACTATGCCGCCCGAGCTCGAAGATGTTCCGCGTGTGGAGGGGCCGGTGTCGCGTGCAGGCGATGGTGTTCCTACCTACTGGAAAATTAGGTGGGGCGAATTTTCTCAATGTTATGCAGAGCGCTGAGGGTTATTTATTCAATTTATTCAAGACGCACAAAACCAAAATCGACTCAACGGCAGGGTGGTTGCACCGTCATATAGTTTCGCCGCATTTCCTGTAGCGTGCACCATTCGCGCTGTTAATGTGCTAATTCCAGCATGTCGAGAGGGTTTGATCTGTCACGGGATCGCGTATGTGGCGCTCGCCGCTCGGTGGGAACGGGATACCCTTCTCACGTTTAACTTTCAATGCACCGGAACCGTAAATATTGCATGCTTTCATTCTTCGTACATTACATGCAAAGTAAGGTATCGACTAGGTACTGTACAAATTGGCCTGTGGTTTAAAAATACAAGGCGCGCTGTAGACTAAATTACAGTAATTGTCAAGCTGGCGGGTGCACAAGGCGAAGGAGACAAAGAAATAATTAGACCAAATGCACCCAAGAGAAACAAAACAAGGGTTCAAGCCCCGATGCCCGCCAACACCTTGAACACGTCGCCCTGCCGCTCCCGGAACGCCTTGAGCCGCGTCATCCCCAGGCTCAGCGCGTTGATCCGATTCGTGAACGACACCGCGCGCCCCTCGACGCTCCGCCGGCCCTCCTCGTTGTCCCGCCGGCCCTGCTCGTACCCCACCCCCTCCTCGAGCATCATCCGCACGCGGTCCATCCTCGTCTGCGGGATCTCCTTCCCGCGCTGCGCGCACTTCATCGCCGTCTCGTCGTCCTCCTCCTGCAGCTCGCGCGCCGCGCGCCCGATCGCCGCGAGCTCCGCCATGAACGGCCGCAGCTCCGGCGGGCACTGCGCGAGCGTCAGGTTCTGCCCCAGCACGCCGATCACCGCGCCGTCCGCGGTCATGGACGACGTCGCGACGTCGAGCACGGCGAACGCGACCGAGGCAAAGTACGCGCGCGGCGGGTCCGTCTTGAGCAGCTTGCGGAGGGACGGCTGCCGGTCGAGCGCGTCGGCGAGCGAGGCGTAGAGCGTCTCGCGGATGAACTCGATCGCGGGCGAGTTTTGCCCGAGGATTTGGGGCGAGGGGCTGCGTGGGGGGAAGCCGGAGGATGACGCGGGGGCCGATCCCGGCGGAGAGAGGTAAGACGGCGATTGCGAGGGAAGGTCGTGGTTCGCGTATTGCGGCGAGCCCTGTGGGTGGCCGTCCAGAGAGGAGCGGGGAGAGGAGGCCGCGGATGACACAGGTGATGCATCATACGACGGTGGGGGTACAAATGCGGCGCGTTTCGATCCCGGCGACGCGGGAGTCGTGCCAGAGTCGAGCGCGGCTTGGAGGTCAGATGCATACCGGTCCTGGAAGGACCGCCGCTGGCTGATTTCAATGGCGACCGCGCGCAAGTCTGCTGCGATGCCATTCAATGACGGCTGCAGTGGCGTGACAAGGGGTTCGAGATTGCATATCATACGGGCCAGATCGTGCTGGTGCTCCGGGGCGAGTGCCTGAATGGCAGGTACTGTGTTGCTCCAGACGCGCAGAAACGACACAAAGGCCTCTGGGCAATTTTCATACGAGAGCTCCATTGGCTGGGAGTTCTTTGTATGCCGTGGAAGTGGTACGGAGGGCGGGTTCGTCGTGCATCGTAATGCAGCGAAATAGAGACATAGTGCAGGCCCTGCAAAACAAGGAATCAGCTCAAATGCCAACTGCGCAGTCATTCTGACCCACCCGTAATCATAAGATCGCCCTCTGCGCTGCTCAGGACATCGGTATCGAGGAGCCGCTCCGCCTTCGCCTGGGTGAGGGACGACTTGAGGTAGCTGTGGAACGAGTCTTGGAGGTAGGACTCGGAGAGCTGAGACATGGGGGAGATTAACGAGAATGACAAGCAGCTGAACGCTTTAAAATCCCCGGTGCGGTGCACGATGACGAAATTATCGCACCGCCACGGCCCACCGAAAGAGGAATTTATCCCGCGCCTGCCGCGTTTGCTGATCTGCCGCCCACAATTCGCCCACAGAACCCATGCCCAGCGCCGGGGTCCTCCTACAAATTCTGTCCATTTCTCCGACTTCTGGAAGTGCAACTGGAAGCTTTGATAGAGAATATCGATTGATTTCGGAGGCCAGCTGGAGCCTGGCCGAGAACGGACCGTGAGTCAGGTGCGTCCCGCTGCAATTATGGCCCCGACTCCCAGGGCGCGAGACACGCGGATATTCTGCTGAGGCGTCCTTCCAAGTCGGATTCGGATTCAATAGCACTCTGCGCAGGCCAAGCGTGGAAAACCGTGTTTCAGCTTGCTGTACATCAGAAACTTGAAGAATGAAATCGCGTACTCAGTACCAGCACAGGATTGCTACTTCCTACCCGAATCTCCTTCAGGCTTTGCGTGTGTGGCCAGTTGGCAGATTCGCGACGTCTCTGTGGCGTAGCAGTGGGAAAGTGAAGTGACGGATCATTTCTCGTGTCCAAATTCGGGCAGCAACAATCGCGCAATGGGCCGCGCCATACATTGAAGACTACAACGCAGTTATCTTGATACCCACCACTTTGCCTTCTGAATCAGAAGCGGTATAAACGTCAAAGCCCCCGTCGCCTCCCGTATACGAAGAAACACCCCCCGGGATGTGGAACGAATCGTCTTCCGCGCCGTGGAGGACGATGCACTCCACAAAACCATCCACATCCCCCTCGTCGTTGCCCGTCAAAGCAAAGATCGCGTCAGGCGAGGTCAAACCCTGCGCCAACAGCGCCATGCTCCCGCCGTCCACACTCACGCTGGTCAGTCGCCTCCACTCCAGCGCCTCGACAATATCCGCGTCCGCTTCACGCTCGACGACAAAGCTCTCCACCGGCTGCGTGAGGTCGATGGAGCCCTCGCGCACCCAGCGCACCCAGATGACGAACCGCTCCTCATCCGAGACGTCGCGCCCGCCCTGCCAGATCCCCGGCTTGCAGTTGTCGATTTTCTCGATCGAGGGCGAATCTATCCCGTGCAGCGCTATTTCGCCCGCGAGGATGACGCAGTCGCCGTCGATGCCGACCTCGAACTGCGGGCACTTTGCGGCGACTTCGAGGATGCTCGGCAGGCGATCCTCGACTGGTGCCTGCACGACTTCAGGCTCGACAACCTCCTCCGAGGCATCATCGACAAGCGCTAGGGCGCCGACCCACTTGGGAGTAAACGGGAGCGTCGTGTCGATGGGATTCGACGGAACCACGCACGCTTCCCCCGACCTTGAGCGTGGCGGACGCCTCCTGATGTTTCCCCCCTGTGAAGATTCGCAAGACCAAGCCCCCGGGGTCGGTGTCATCAACGCCCCAGACCACGCCCCAATAAATAGGTGGGGGGCTCTCGCGTCGTTTCTTCTTGGGCCGGGCGTTCGGGGGCAGCGGGGGGGCCGGCACCACCGGCACCTCGTACTGGATCGCCCTTCCCAAAAACGCATGCGCTTGTGCGGCAGTAATGGGCGGTTCCAATTTTATCGGCGTCGAGTCTTTGGTGACTTCCTGGCGATAGGCCGCATGGGGGTATATGCCCAGTCTCTCTCTGTCGAACACCCGGGGCACATATATGTGGCTCGCGATCGCGGGAGGCGAGGTCACGCCAGGATAGAGGTCATGCCCATCACCGACGAACGCAAGCGACGGGAGGCACTGCCAGACGGCCTCGCCGCCAGGAGGCGTCGACGGACGGATCCAGTGCTTTGGCGCGACGCAAGATGGCGGCAGCGTACGCAGCTGGGGCTGCTTCATGCTGATCTCCGGGATGGCGTTTCGACTGAAGGTGCTGCGATTATAGTACACAAGTTTGTTTTCTGGGACCGGGAGGTCCTTGACTCGACCCTGAACAAACCGACCAGTCGAAAGCTCCCACAGGCGTTTGTTGATTTCGAGGACTTCTTGGTGCGGCTTGCCAGCTAAAGTGCAGAACGGATCGGGTATCGAGGCAATCGAAAAGCCGCTCAATGGCGCAAGAGGATGTCGGTGCCGGCTATTGGCCGTGGAAGTGAACTGGTCGAATAAGATCTTGATGGGCTCCGTTTCGTGCGTTTCGACGGTTACATCCTCCCAAATTCGATGGTCTGCAACTCCTATTCCATAGATGCCCATAGAGCGAAGCGCGTCCGGGAGGGCATTCTTGTCACGGAAGGTGAGTTGGAATGCGGGGCCGCGGTCAGCCGGGGTGTAGTAGGAGAAGCTAGTCACCCGGCGTTGAATGTGTAAACTCATCGAAAATTTACTTGCGACGCTGTACATCCGGTTGCTCACTTCCTCTTCAGGGTGGCGAAGGGTGATCTGCAATGTCGAGAGCGAAAGGTGAAAAGCTTGAGCCTGTATCATGTGCATCAGAAACGCATAGGGAAGACAAGGGGCTAGTCTTACGGAGAGTGGTTCAACGTCAGCTTCCCAAGTCTCTATCTTATCCAACGCGTGGAAGATTCGGGAATGATCACTAGCCTCCGTAAGAGCATCTCGCAACTCTTGGAAGTCGTGGGCAATCTCTCCGATGCGATAAAGAATTTTGGGTGTAGAGTAGTTCTCGTGATTTGAAAGTTGGGGTGGCGCAGGAGGTGTATCGAGCCCAAGACGCGCCTTTTCGCTCGGATGGAGAGCCTCGGCTTCAAGACGCAATGCCCAGCGGTTCAGGAGCGAGGCAGCCCAGTTCCGGATGGGCTGCATGTAGGACACGACGGGAATAGTCGGAACATGTACAATGTCCCTCATTACCGAGGTTATTCCAGACGCCTGGAACTCCTAATAAGTCGATGAGAATGCATCAAGATTCAGAATACAAACGCTGAGGATAGAGAATTCAACGTCATCCCAAGCTTCGAGGTATCCTAATATCCAAGGCAATGAATCGTGAGTCCACTGAGGAAAGGTCCCGTTCAATACTTGGGAACTGCATATAGGACGAATAACGTACATGTTCTGTTCGCTGTCCAGGATCAAGCAATTCCGCTTGTATCTCCTTTGCCCAATCTCTCACAAGGTCCAAGTCACATCTCAATAAATACACCAGTCAGCTCCCTGTAAAGCCAGCGAATATTACTCACTGAGCATCACTTCTTCCCTGCCGATCCAGTCTTTCGTCAGAGCGCGCTTCGGCAAGAAGAGCCCTCTCAATATGGCGCTTCAATCTGACGAATCGCTGCCGGAGCGCCTCCGTCTGATCTGTACCATTAATATCAGGTAACCCAGTGCCATAATCACAGAACCGCAGCATAGATTCAACCAACAGCAAGTTCGTCTGCGTTTCGTTCAGTTTCATTTGCGCCGCAAGAAAACGGCGGCCCCACGCTATGTCGGCCTGGCACGCCACTGGCATCTTCAGACTGGCCGTTGTCGTACGGAAGAATGCTTATAGACTCTGGCGAGGTTTCCCAGAGCGTGAGCGGGGGGTCTGCCTTGGCTATATCCTCCGGGCCAAGGGCGCGGAATGGATTGAGAGGTAACAGGGCACTCCATAGCGCATTGTGGGCGTCATGGAGAGGACTGAAATGACGGAGCGACGCAAAGGCATTTCCTTTCCGGAGGGCCTTGTTCATCTGCATCGCGACTGAAGTTGGTTGAAGATGCCGTTGTCATTTCGCGGTCAGGCCTTTCGTTCTCGGGTGTCGGGCCGAATCAGGAAATAAACCGAGGCGCATCCTGAGCATCTTCGAAAATATGTTATTGCCTTTCCCAAGTATTGATCTAACTAGAAATGTCCTTGAGTCAACCCATTTTTTAATGTGAAAAAGAGTACTGGTGGGAGTGGACCACTGAAAGCTAGAACACGTGATCGAGTTGGGCCATCTCCTTCCGTTCACCCATCTCAAATCGAGCCATGTCCGCGAGCGGGTCCGAGAGAGGTACACTTCTCGCGTTCGTTTATTTTAAATCACTAAAACAAATCTCCCTCTCAAACTACAGTCACCCGAACGCGTGCTGGGTCCTCCAAACCCGTCTCGAAACCCAAACGAAAGCAGATCGAAGAGCCGGTCGTGGAGGAAGACGAGTCCGACGACTTCACGGCAGCGGTGGTGGATGGGGACGGTGCAGAGGAGAATGAAGTCATGGAAGTGGACCCGCCACGAGGGAAGCCCGCGGCGCGTGCCGTCAATGGGAAATCTGCGGCCAAAGGCAAAGGCAAAGCAAAGACGGATTCGGCACCAGCCAAGAAACCGTCCTCGCGCGCAGATGTTGAAGTCATTGACGACGACGACGAGGACGCTGGACCACCCGGAACAGCTCGGGCGATAAACAACGCGACAGTTCACAATAGAGCCACTAAATTACCTGGACGCGCGGAGAGCTCGACTGCCGCGGCCAAGAAGATTGACCATCTAACTCGTCAGCTAGAGAGTGCAAGTACATTCGTTTGCTATACCCGGTTTTGGTTTCTTGACTTTTTTACAGGCCAACGCCAACATCCAGGATCTAAAGAAACAGCTCGAAGAATCGTATCGGGTACGGCATACTGAAGCAGAAGAACTTCAGCGGCGTCAAGTTGAGAAATATGAAGAAATTATCAAAAGTAAGTCGAATTCGACCCGTAGCACGAGACTGATCCGCGCTGTTAGCAAAGGACCTACTCCTCAAGCAACAAGAGGAGATGCTTTCTCGCAAAGAGCCATTGTCGAAAGAGGGAAAGACCTCTGTACTCCATATGGTTACGCGTGAACACGCAGACGCAGAAAAACGTTCTGCCGAAGAACAAGTTACATATTGGAAGGACCAGGTCGCGCAGAGGGATCAACTGCTCCAGGAAAAGGAAGAAGAGATCGTCGGGCTCCAGCAAATTCGTAGGCTTTTAATCGCCCTGCTTTACTTTCGCATCCTCATAATCCACACGCACAGAAAGCGATTTGCAATATGAAATCAAAGCCGAACGCGAAAATTCGCAGAAAGCGTCCCGAAATCCCCCATCTGTACAGCGCAGCCGCGGGCCTCAGCCTCTACTCGGGTCCGACGATCCTAAGCACTCGGAGCTCGTGCAATTCTACGAGGACATCACGAATCTACTCGTCACGGATATCAAAATCCAAGAGCCCAAGTACTTCGACCTCGACGAGTGGGCTTTGACCTGCATATATACCTACGCAGATAAATCGGGGTCCGAAAAGAGCAAACGAAGTGGGTGATCCCCGCAAAACAAATGTTGATAGATATCCTGAATTCTCATTCTCCTAGGCCTGGCCTTTTTCCTTCGTTTCACTTATGATCCCCTCGATCCGTCCGCCCCCGTCGAGTCCGCAGCGGATCTCGACCGCGCTGCGCAATACACGCCCATGGACCTCGACAAGGAGTCCGCGGAATTCACCGATGCATTAGATTTCCTGAACAGAGGTTTTGCGTTCCCGCGGAAGCAGGTGAGCCGCATCAAAACGCACGTATCAGCGTCCTTCTAAAGTTTCCAGCTGCCGCTTTTCTTCAGTTCTCTTGTGGATAATATGAAGGCCGCGTGCGAAGAGCCAGGATCGGATGCGGACAATGAGAGTATGGAGGATGTTCAGCTCGTGGAATGAGTTTTCTTTGGGTCAAAGGCAGTCTTGTTTCCTGTATCTACATTCACTGTATTGATTAATACCCTCCCACCGTGAGCATCTCCATCCCATTGCAATCGCCCGCTGATGTTCGTCCCAGCTCTTCATGTATTACTGCTAATTTTTCATGTTCACCCTGTATCAAGTTTTGAATCCCCCGGATGTAACGGGTAATGCAGTTGTCTCGAATGAGTTCGAGAGGGCTAGTTGTAATTATATAAACAGCGTGGATCTAGATGGTTTGTACCGGGATAACAGCGACACCACGAGTCCTCCGTCCTCGAACGACCTGAGCCGCTGGCGCGATCCCTCCGTATCGGGGGCATTGCACAAAGCCAACCCCTTCAGTCTCGAGCGATCGCGACCGATTCGGGACTGAACCATGTCCAACAGCGCGGGATGAAATGTCGCAGTCTACAGTTCGGAACTAGTTAGATTCGGGAGTAGCCGAGTGTCGCCGTCAGACGAGTCCAGCAGGGTCAGCCACTGGAGGATAGAGTCGACGGCACGCATGGTCTGGTGTCCGTGGGCGATGATAGTGAAGTGGGTTAGGGAGGGTAGGGCGCGCAGATTACTGAGGAGAGTGGGGGCGTTATCTGTGAAGATGATGCGGAGGGTGTGCAGCAGACACCCGGAACGGGTCAGAAAAGAAGCGAATGCTTGACCTGGAAGTCAGATCTCGCGCACACCGACAACTTCCAGGTTTTGGAGCGAGGGGGCGGTCCAGGACTTCTATGATAGGATTCCGGCTGTATCCATCGCGGATAGCTAGAGTCAAGGTGTGGAGCTGCATAAAGGCCGGGAGTGGTTGCGGGATGGTTGGTAGCTTGAGAGGGTAGTACGGATTCAAAATCAGGTGTGTGAGGTGGGGACAAGGACAGAGTGTCAGAAAATGGAACATATCCAGAGTCGGCGCTACCCCCAAGTGAAGCTCCGTGAGCTGATTTCTCGGAAAAGGGATGTTTCGGGGCACAGAGGAGCCCAATGCCAGTCTACGCAGCCGAGGAGCGGCCTCGAAATAGATGCAGCTTGCGCCTTGGTTAGAATCCTGGATTTGTCCCAATCTCACGTCGAGGCTTTCGAGGCGGCTGAGCCGACCACTGAGGCGGACGAATATAGGGGAAAGGAAGGTCGAATGGGAGCTTCGCGCTGGCCCAGCGATCCGACCATTGCAGCAGGGGTCATTCGTGCCTTGGCATCGAACGGAAAGACTATGATTTTGAACCGTGGGAACTAATCTGATCTTGCTTCATATCATGATCCCAGTTCCAAGAAATTCCCTCAGACTCGCGAGGCGCCCGACTATCGTGCGGGAAATACAAGAAGCAATGGGCGACGAAGAGTGGGATAACAAGAAATTCAGTGAATTCAAAGTAAACTGTCGCTCAAGTTTATCTCATTTGCTGATTGGGCAGCCCAGGGCATTGTTCGGGAGTCTGCAGAGAAAATTGGCCTCAATCTCGGCAAATTGAAACAAGATCAAGACGAGACAAAGTGGCAAGAATTAGTCACAAAGGTATATCAGGCCCGTTCCGAAGTCTCAGCCGACCTCAACATCTTCAAAGGTCCTTATTGAGTTTCCAGACCTGAACAAGTACGAAAATAAATGGCCCTTATACATATATTTCAATCGATGGATCTGCGAACGAAGACGTAGTCACAACAAGGGCAAGAGAAAAAATTCTGAGGTCATCGCCACAAATCACATATGCTGCAAAGATGTTAGACTGACTATGAATCCCAGGGAGAGGCCCGCAGTTCTTCGCCGGGACACTCACACTCGGAGCTGGACTCAGATTCCGACGACATACCCCTTAGCCTGTCAGCGAGCCGAAAGCGCGCCGCCGATCCCATGGATAAAGGCCATGCAAAACATCGCACAAGATCCTCAGCCGAACGCGTAGACGTCGGTGCGCATGGTAATCCTCATTTTCAACGATGCGGAGACGACCGTGTCCACTTTACTGACAGGCACGACCCCAAAGGTGTACTACATCGGGAAAAATCCCAACAATTTCAGACACCCTCTAGCCAAACGAGTGGACGTTGGTGCGGATGGTGATGCAGAGTCGACCTCTTCTACCCCACCGACGGGCACGACACCAAAGGTCTATTACATTGGACAAAATCCTAACCATTTCAGACGCTCTTCAGGCAGAGGCAAGCCAGTTTCAAAGGTGAGCCTGCTGCTATATCATATGCTCCATCACGGGTGACACCGCGTGTAGGCTCCGACTACCTCGCTGTCACAGTCCAACGATGATTCTGGGACGGACTCAGATACCAATACTAACCCTGCCACGGTTGGGAGTCAACTTGAAGGATCGTCGCAGATTTCGAACTACGTACACGAGTCACCGGAACCATCCATCGTGAATCCCATTTTTGTTTTCCTAATTTCTCGGCCTTAACAGTTCATAGAATAACGAAAATGATTGGCCTACTTGGTGTGTATTCTGCGGCACACCTCCTGTCGTGCCGCAGGTTTACACCCGAGAACTTCGCCAGTTATTTCCAGGCGATGTATTAGGTATTTTGGCCACCATTGGCATCCTGCATGACCTGCACCTCCGTATTCTCGCCTTTTTGAACGAATCCCAACGGCAAAACTTTCTACTATCCTTCGTCCCTTCAAAGTTCTCTCAATTCAAGGTTTTGGAGATCTCGGAGGAGATCGCCACGTACGCGAGAGCCCACGCCGGCGATGAATTTCCAGCGGGCTACATTGATGCGGTATGGAAATTATTTGCTTTCGCCATCCCGACTCTGACGTTCACCTTCAGTGCTTGCGGCACCAAGATCAAAACAGCGTTGATGTGCCCTCCGAGCTGAATGGCGCTCTTCGCACCTTTGGAATGGAGGAGCTAGGGCCCGCGGCGGTGTTTCTCGGAATTGATTCCAATGCGCGATTTCAACAAATGCGCAGGTTTAAACCCGAGGCCAAGAAGGCGATGGTATTCGAAAATATGAAGGAACTCAAACTCAGCCCCTTCCAGAATCTAATGCTGGAGCTTGCGTTGACGGCCGCATCGTGAGGTTTGATGTTGTACTATACTGTATCCTGGAAGTGTATGTATCCTGTGTGTATGTCGCAAAGAATGCATGTCTTGTAGTGTCCTGGAAAGTCTCTAAAAATTAAAAACAAATGAATGATAGAGGCACTAGCAATACAGCAGTACAATTACACGCAGTCCAACCGAAGAATCGTTCAATCCTCGTCGTCATCATCGCGACTTTGCGCTTGCTCCTGCGCTCGCATAGCGCCAGCAATGTCGTCGGAATCACCTTTTTGGGCGGCAAGTCTCTGGCCTGGAGGGAGTTGGAGCAACCGCAGAGAAAAAAGATAGCACAACTCACGAATTAAGGTGTGTATGGCTTCCTGTGTCCGCCGTTGTAGCTTTGATAGCTTTTTGTCCATCTCACGTTTTAGGTCCCAGTTCGGACGTTTAGGAGCAATGTTGAATACATCCTGCGCGAAGAGAGTTGGCACGAGCATATCTCGCATTTGGTTTGCCACTTACCAGCTCCTGCGCGCGTCGCTCCTCGTCTTCCGCGATGATGTTCTCCGCGAGGCCAGCAACATCGCGCTCGACGGTGTCTTCCATGTCCACGTCATCTGGTATTATTGCGCGTTTCTTGAGCGTGCGCGACTCGGGGTCGAAATTTCGGCTCTTAATTACGGGTTCCGCTGGGCTGGACGAGTGTAAGCGAGCGGGACGAGGGAAATAAGGCAGTATACCCATCGCCATCTGCGCCCTCTTTTCTCCGTTTCAAAGCGAGTAATCGTGCCTTGCGAGCGTCCGACGCGGCGGCGAGAGACGAGTCCATCGTTGAGCTTAGTCAGCCATCAACGATCGACTTCCTCTTTCGCTCTTTCGACGCGACTTTTTGGCGCACTCAGCAGCGCATATGGACTCGCTCTCCAGCGCCCTGGCTTAAAAAACTTGATTCGGACAACCTATCCACACTTTCTGGAGTCCGCCACCATGTTAATCCAATGGCACCACGCGTGCCTGCGTATCCTGGTCCCTGGCTGTCGTTCAGCGACCCCAAAATGCTTCAGTACCTCAAGTCGCTGGGGCGTCCCTAAAAACGTCGCCATGGAAGACTTCACCTGCGACCTGATACGGTATGCTTTCAACCCCTAGATGCAGAGGTCTGTTTTCCTAAGTCTGCCCCAGGAATTTCTCCATTATAGCACATATTGGTGGATAGCCTCTCTTCTATGTTACACTAGTCTAAATTTTACAGACCACGGTAAATCAACACTTGCGGACCGGTCTGTCTTTCTGTCGTCTGTGTTGCTACCTCTGATTCTGATATTCGGCCGATTCATAGGCTCCTGGAGGTCTGAACTTCGTACTGGAAAATAGATGGCTTCTAACCGATGTTTAGCTTACGGGGACGATTAAAAAAAAGGAGGTCGGCAAGAACGAGCAGGTTCTTGACAAGCTCAAAGTCGAGCGAGAGCGGGGGATTACTGGTGAGCAGACGCGATTTCATTTCGGACTCGAGATTGAAAACTGAGAACTCCAAGTCAAGGCCCAAACGGCAAGGTATACCTCAGCCATCCTTTCTTCATCTGAACACTCAATGATACTGTAGTATGATGCACACCTTCAACGGGAAACAACACGTCCTCAATCTCATTGACACGCCTGTACAGTCGCCGCCCACTATATTATAGCATCGGGAAGTGACATGCGTTCTCAGGGGCATGTTGATTTTGCTTGGGAAGTTTCTCGTTCATTGGCTGCCTGTCAAGGAGCCCTTCTGCTGGTACATTTCTCGCCTTATATATTTGAGCTCCACTGAGTCTCATTTTGCAGGTTGACGCGAGTCAAGGGGTCCAAGCGCAGACTATTTCGGTGTTTCACATCGCGCAAGAGCGCGGTCTTAAGATCATCCCTGTCTTGAACAAGGTTTTCAATTCGTTATTCCATGACGCTCATCCACTTGACCGTGGATTAGATTGATTTACCCGCGGCGCAGCCTGAACGCATCGCTGCACAAATGCAAGCCACCTTTGGAACGGACCCTGCAGACATCATTCACATATCGGCAAAGACTGGCAAGGGCGTCGACGCCGTCCTTCAAGCCATTATAGACCGGATCCCTCCTCCAAGTGGGACGCAACAAGGACCGCTCAAGGCTTTTCTGTTTGACTCTCTGTAAGTATCCGATCTGTTTTGCCCGCACTGCCATTGTCATCTACTCAACAGGTACGACAAGTATCGAGGCGTCATTTCACTCGTCGCTGTACAGGACGGAATCCTTAAAAAAGGTAATCTCAATTAGCGAACTCCAGTACGTCTATAATCTGACCGAAGCATCTCAGGCGACCGAATCGCTTCTTGTCATACCAAGAAGAAGTACGAGATCGCTGAAGTAGGCATCATGTACCCAGAGGAGATCCCCACGAACGGGCTGTTCCCTGGTCAAGTCGGATACCTTGCCTGCAACATGAAAGAATCGTCCGAAGGTATCTAATGAACCTTCTTGGATCTTCTCGAATGCTCATCATCGAACTCCAGCCCACATCGGTGATACATTATATCGTGCTGGTGCCGCGGTCGAACCGATGCCTGGGTTCAAACCTGCGAAAGCAATGGTAGGCCCCGCCATTATGCCGATTGAGCCTATAATTTATTTGGCCTTAGGTGTACGCAGGCATCTTCCCGATTGACACCAGCGATTTCCCGAAGCTAGAAGAGTCTATCAAACGGGTGGGTGTATCAATCCCACAACTAGCGACATCATCTTGAACCCGGCATTTCAGCTCGCTCTTACAGATAGGAGCGTTACCATCCAGCGAGAATCTTCAACAGCTCTTGGGCAGGGCTGCAGACTCGGTTTCCTTGGTACGTTGCACATGGATGTGTTCCGTCAACGACTAGAAGATGAGCATGACGCCAACATCATCATAACCGCTCCAACGGTAAATTCGCCAATATATTGATCGCGCACTCTCTAACCGAACCCCCACAAGGTCCCGTATAAGAGTAAGGCGTCTATCGATCTTATCTCTCAACATCTGACCATGATAGTACAGTCGTGTACAAGGATAGGGAAGAGTATATCAGCAACCCGACCGAGTTCCCAGACTCCGTCGATGTGTCAACTAAGGTTAAAGAGGTCCAAGAACCTGTTGTAAAGGCGTCCATCATTGTACCGGAAGGTACACGCCTTTAATTTTTTTGCCCTTGTGTATAGCTCATGTCCTGAAGAATACCTTGGCGACATGATGGATCTTTGCTTCAATCACAGGGGCGAGGAGCTGGACCACCGGTATCTCGACGCAGGCACGCTCGACGCTCCGCCACTGGACTGCCCGCCTTCTAACGAATTATATACAGGAACGGGGTCTTCCTCGCGGATCATACTGACTTGCGTTATACCGTTGAGCGAGATTGTGACCGATTTCTTTGACCAGCTCAAGAGCCGTAGCTCTGGATTTGCCAGCTTCGAGTATACGTTCCGTGGTGCCAATCTTTTGCTGCGTTAATGCTCTGTATCTCCTCTTAGTTACGAAGAAGCCGGTTACAAAGCAAGTCAACTCGCTAAGGTGCGCTATTTCCTTCTCATCGCTGCAGCCCCTGACTTTGAATGGAAAAGATGGTGTTCCTTCTCAACGGCAAGGTAGATGACAGTCTGCACCTCTAAGCATAACTCTCCTGATCGCGATTCTAGCCCGTTGACGCTTTGGCTTTAATCGTTCATCGCTCACACCAGGACGCCATCGGAAAACTCTGGGTCAAAAAACTCGGTATCGTAATCGGCTTTTGAACGTGGAACATTCTGAACGAGCGATCTTTCAGTCAAAGTCATACCTCGGCAAATGTTTGAAGTTCCCATCCAAGCCGCGGTTGGGAGAACAATCATTGCCCGGGAGACACTCAAGGCTTATCGGGCAGACGTCACCGCTGGGCATGGCCTTTTCTCTTATCTGTTGCTTCATCGGCTAATTTGTTCAACTCAAGTCTTTATGGTGGCCATGTCGAGCGCAAGATGAAGCAGCTAGAGAACCAGAAAGAGGGGAAAAGGAAAATGAAGCGCATGGGCACCGTAAACATGCCTCAAGAAGCATTCTTCGAGATAATGAGCCAGAAGAAATAATTTAATGTATTAGCAACTAATCTATAACTCGTTATCTTCGTCGTCGTATGTTTCCTTGATGAGCCTGTAGATTGATGATGGGGGATGGTCACCACTAGATGTCTGTATAAGTCTCGCGAGCCGTCAAAATCTTGACAACTCACTCGTTTGTTATGTAGGCGTCCACCAAATTCGGCTGTACGTAGTCGTAGAAAGGATTCACGACATCCACCTTGTCCACCAGGCTACCTTCGTCGAATCCCAGAACCTGGCTAGGGTCACCAAAATCAAGCGCACCGTACTCATGGTACAGATTCCACAGCGGCGTCAACTTGAATTGACCGGCGCACACGACCACAGGGGTGCTGTGTGCGCGGGCGGCTGTCGCGGCCAGAAGCGATCCCGTGATGGCGAACATCCCGCCGTTGGCGAGAATGGCATGTGCGCCCAGGATGACTTTATTGACGCGGGACATCAAGCCGTACATCGAGGAATCGGGCACCAGAAATGTCGAAATGCCGGCCCCCGACAGTGTCTGCGCCATATCGCGTCCGCCATAACTAAACAGCGCGTCAAGGAAAGTTGGATACAAGCAACGACGAAAAACGGACGATGGTGCTGTTTCCAATACCATAACCGTGTAATTTCTATGATGCGCGGCGGATATAAGGAAGGCTTCCACGGTTTTGGACATACCCAGCGTCAATATGATTTCGCTGTGCGCCGTTATTGACAGTTACACCAAAGATAAAGCAGCTTACTCGGAATGAATATGATTTTGTGCGTTTTTGGAAACGTTATCATATACTGTTTCCAGCTCATCCAGAACGTCTTGGATTGCCTCCATGAGCACGGGTTTGAGACTTCGGGCGAAAGAGTCGGGATCTTCTGGATCGTTCTCTTTTAAAGTACCCTTGCTTTCTGCCTTGGGCATGGGTGTGTTTTTTCGAGGCTGCCCGAGCATCACAAATTTGGAGATTGAAAATCCGCTGTTCGATGCCGCTGCTGTTCCTCTGGTAGCGGTGTGATATTCTTCTCGTATGTGGTGCAATACTTTGCGCACGGTATTGCCAACAGAATGCTCTATTCCATCCATGGATGAGAGAACGTATGGTACATGTAGAAACGTCTGGACCTTTCGGTTGTGCCTCCACTAATCGCCGCCCAACACCCCGTATTATGGTCACAAGCTGCTCCATGTTGGAGAAACGGGACTTCGAGATAACTTGACGTAGCACGAGAAGCGTCTCTAAAGCAGTAGCACGGGAGCCCACGATTTGCCTAAGAGAGAACGCGCGTAAATGGCTACGCGTTCCTTGGTACGCGACCGAACTGACCGCCGCCGTAATTTCCATGCCAGATTCTCGACAGCACGCTGAGTTGGAGTATTTTGAGGCTCGGACGCCATGTTTTATAGTAGACGAGGTAAAAACGCAAGGAGCACAGTGAGTGCAGGTCGGAGGCCCGTCACGTCTTCTGACTCCGAGTCACAATTCGATCGGAGGATCGGTCCGATGAGCCGGTCGATACTCGCACACGCATTGCACACGACTACCATACAATACAGCTCTCTACATTACTTGTATGGCTCACTGAGACGCTCTGCCTTGTACGTGAGCAGCAACGTGCCAATCTAGCTTGTCAGCCCACTTGGGTAGGAGCTCAGAAATCTGTTCAACATCCTTGTCGCCTCTTCCTGACAAGCACTGGATGCGTAGATTAGCCCACGAATGACCGAGTGATACAATTGAACAGCTCACGATAACGATATCGGCATCGGCTGGCAAAGTTTTCGCGAGCTGGACGCCTGCCCAGATTGCGTGGGACGATTCAAGCGCTATGAATTAAATCATGTAAGAACTAATCGGATTTTTCAAGAGCTTGCTCACCAGGAATGATACCTTCGCGTTGAGTCAACATTCGGAACCCTCGGAGGGCGTCTTCGTCGGTCGCAACAGTGTATTCAGCTCTTCCCGAGTCCTTGAGCCAGGCGTGTTCGGGGCCCACTCCCGGATAGTCCAAACCAGCACTAATAGAGTGTGTTTCGACAATCTGACCTGCGGTAGACTGTAGGATATATGTTCGGACACCGTGGAGAACGCCGGGTTGGCCCATTGAGAGAGTAGCACTGTGGCGGTCGCCATCCGTGCCTGAACGAAAGATCAGAAAATAACAACAGTCCCAACAGTGTACCCTCACCTTCTCCACCGGCCTCGACGCCAACCAAACGAACAGATTTATCCTCGATGAAATCGTAGAACGTTCCGATAGCGTTGCTCCCTCCTCCGACGCACGCAACGACAGCATCAGGGAGCTTGCCCCGGACGTCTTGTAACTGCTGCTTAATCTCTTCCCCGATAACTTTCTGGTAATCGCGGACAATAGTCGGGAATGGATGCGGACCGATACACGATCCAACCAAGTAATAGGTACTTGAGAGGTTCGTAACCCAGTCCCGGAAAGCTTCGTTTACAGCGTCCTTTAGAGTGCATGAGCCTGAATTGACAGGAATAACCTAAAAACATGGAATAATGAGGACTCGATTCATGTGTTGTATAGGGAAGGGTATTACCTTTCCCCCAAGCATCTCAATACGGAAAACATTGAGGGCCTGACGTCGGACATCCTCCGCTCCCATATAAACAATACATTCCATGCCAAACTTGGCACAGACGGTTGCAGTGGCGACACCGTGCTGTCCGGCACCGGTTTCAGCGATGATTCGCGTCTTCCCTATACGACGGGCGAGCAAAATCTAAGTCTTTGTAAGGATTTTGTTTCGTGGAATTGCGCAGACATACCTGGCCAATGGCGTTATTGATTTTATGTGAACCTGTATGGTTTCTGTGCCCATGCATCAGAATCGTTTGAAAGGAACAGATGTATATACTTGCAAGTCTTCTCGCTTGAGCCAGATTTTGGCTCCTCCTGCGTCTTTGGTGAGGTTCTCTGCCAGGTACAGTCCAGAGGGGCGGTTCATGTAGCCATAATGGCTTCGGAACTCTTTCCAAAATTCTGGATCGGCCACCGCGGATTTGTGGGCTTCTTCGAGCTCGATGAGGCAGTCCACGAGCGCTTCAGGGACATACTGTCCACCAAACTGGCCAAATCGTGCAGGAAGTTCTTTAAGCTCCGAAGGCGCCTTGACCAATTCAGGAGCTTTAGGTGTTGCTGAAGGGGTCCGTACAGGAGGTGTGCGAACTTGAGCCGGCTGCCCCTTCTGACTTATTTCACGGCAGTAGGCTTCCACGAACTTGGAAATTTGACCTGCTGGGGCACTCTGAATCACAGAGACCAAACGGCTTCCGACTACGACCCCGTCAGCACCAGCGTCTGCAACAGTGTCGAAGTGACCGCGGTTTGAAACGCCGAAGCCAACAGCGATTGGAACTTTGGCATATTCGCGCACACGCGAAATTATGTCCGGCAATGCGGCATTCATACCGACTTCGTCCGAAGATCCGGTTGTACCCATCTGAGAATTGTCAGTGCGTCGTCATCGGGGCATAACTTATGACCTGGACCTTGGAGACGACGTAGATAAAAGTGTCCGCGATGGACGCTAAGAACTTGATGCGGCCTAGGGTGGTGGACGGCGCAATTAACGGAACGTAAGAGAGACTGTTTATTTCTTAAATTTTGCGATAGACTGGAGGAGGGAAACGCACTTTGATTTGACACATTTCTCCCGGAAACCGATCGCTTCCTCCGGGGGAAGATCCACCATGATGAAGCCGTTAGCGCCTGCTTCAGCAGCGTCTTGGATAGATCGTTCTTCGCCGTATGCAAGGAGGGGGTTGTAGTACCCTGCCAATATTTCGTGAGTTTGTAACTCGAGTTGAAGTAACCAAGCGCGGACCCATTAACAGGATCGGTGCAGTAAGCCCTTTGCTCCTAGCCTCTCTGACCTGCCCAAGAACTGTAATATAGTCTACGTCATTTTTCACAGCGATCTACGGACAGCTAAGTGCGGGTTAAGCAAAAGTTGGCGTAATCACCTACAGTGTTGGTTTCTTGGATGACAGGGCCGTCCGCGATGGGGTCTGAAAAGGGGACACCGAGTTCAATAATGTCGGCTCCACCCTCTTGCATGGCCAGCAGCATGGGAACAGTGTCATCCCTGGTGGGATAACCTGCAGTGACGAAAGTCACCAATGCTGGCACACCCTGTGGAGTTCTGTGAGCGATCGAGACGCAGCGGTAGGCACCGGACAAGAGACCTCTGCCTTTTTGTCTGCGAATACTTTCTTGAGGGCCTCCATGATAGTTTGAAGCAGGCTCAACGAGTCAGAGACGCGTTTAATAGCCGGGCGTTATGATCACGTTACCACGGAATAGGAGTTTACTTTTTTTACCGACCAACGTACACGAACAACATGCAACAGCCTCCAACTGACGAGTCAAGGGTACTCGTCATCTATACCGGCTGGTGCCCTCGTAGACATACCGGGAATTGATCTGACTGCTGCTTCAGGTGGCACTATTGGTATGCTCATTGGCAATCGCGGCTACGTTCCAGAGCCCTTCTTCTTGACCGAGACCCTCAAAAGGTTCGGGGAGACGTGCTGCTATCCATCTTGGCTGATGCTATGCGCGACCCAGCCAAACTCGTTTCCACGATCCCCTTCAAGACTCCCTTTTCTCTAACTCCGGCTCTGTTCAAGGTTTCAGAGAATTTCTGAGTGGCAGTGGAAGATCAAGCCCATCGGGACAAAGTCCGTTCACTGCCCAACTCCAAATCCCGACATTGCTCGTACGATCTTCACGGCCCATTGGTAACTTCGCGACCCTCGGACCCAATCAGCTCGATGCCCCGACGCCTCCAATATGCAACAAGTTAGCGGATAACCTATACGAGGCCCACCTTCCCAGCTTAGTGACACCTCGGAGTTCTGTTTCTGGAGGTAGCAGAAGCAAGTCAATCCGATACGCCATTTTGGAGGTCAGTGCTGGCATTCCTGGTATTGGATTAATTCGATCAAATCCATTTTCTGGTAGTGGAATCCATTGTTAGACAGCAGCAATATCGAGACTGAAGGTTAAATTTAGAATGACCGACTTGGTTTATCACTTATTCACCCGTGGCCAGCGCAGATTGGATTCGATTAGCGTCGGAAATCGAGTAAGCACCAAGTACTCTACTGTGCGCCGAAAAAAGCTAAACTGTCGTCCGACCAGACTCAATTATTCCTTCGATGCATTCGTCATCCTCCATGGAACGGATACGATGTCATATACTTCTAGCGCTTTGAGTTTCCTCCTTGAAGACCTGGGTAAAACGGTGGTACGGAATTGTCAGGCACGCAGCACAGGAACCTGTCTCGATTCCTTTCCAGATCCTGACAGGCGCGCAAATCCCTCTGTCTCAATTGCGGAACGACGCCGTTGATAACCTGATGGGAGCACTCTCTATAGCCGGCAATTATATTATCCCAGGCATGTGTATTTTCTTAACGAAGGACCTCCGACTAATTTATCCCAGAATGCTGTCTATATTTCAATCATAGTTCGTGCTGCATTCTCTGTGATTATTTCCATCAACTCGATTTCCTTCTTTCAGCTCTTTTCAGGGGCAACAGAGTGTCTAAAATCTCTTCTTATGATCTTGGCGCCTTCCAGAGTCCGAATTTCCCGCCTCTGGTAAATGGTGAATATTCCCTACGCTCCAACCGCTCATCCCTCAACACACGGATTTTAGTTGGAATCGACATAGTCGTCAACTGGAACGATGTAATTCGACAGACCAGTTTACGGCGTTTTAGGGCTCACAAAGGCAAATTACCCATGTAATGATAGACTGGCCGACTAATCATGCATTCACAGAGATGAGTCCGCATGTCGGTCCGTCCCATTTTGTTCATTCTCTGAAAATTTACGAATTTGTATTCTGTTAGCCACTTTGCGTCTATTTCCAGGTATAGCGACTGTTACCATACGGGCGTTTCTATCGCCGCCTATCCGGGGCGTCGTCCTGGAGAGCTTCGGCTCAGGGAATGCGCCCCAGCGGCCAGATCTTATCCTCGCCTTCAAGGAAGCTTGCGATCGAGGTGTTGTCATCGTGGCAATCTCGCAATGCATGAAAGGCTCAGTTTCGGATGCCTACGAGGCTGGTCGAGAACTGGCTGCAGTCGGGGTTGTGCCTGGCAGCGATATGACACCGGAGGTATAACTTGCATGTTTCAAGGCAGTATCAAGCCCGCATTAATATATTCTTCAGTGTGCTCTCACAAAACTGAGCTATCTGCTCTCCAAACCC
Source organism: Mycena epipterygia (assembly GCA_029281465.1). Lineage (NCBI taxonomy): Eukaryota > Fungi > Basidiomycota > Agaricomycetes > Agaricales > Mycenaceae > Mycena > Mycena epipterygia. Next base: position 146,621 of record JARJCQ010000100.1, on the reverse strand, counting down.
GAGCTCACCACAGCGGACATTCGCAAGCTCGTCAGCACTCCGCTGCGCGGCGAACTCACTCGACAGTCCGCCACCAATGTCAGCCAAACGACAATCAACCAAAATATTGAAAATATCCAGGGTTTACTTTCAGAGTTTGTGCGTCTCTCCGGATGGGCATCACAGAAACCGCAGATTACAATCTCTTTACCCAATGAAGCTCAGGACGCTGCAGCGTCTTGGACGTCAACAGCAGCGGAAGCGGCATCAACCGAGGCCGTCCTACTTCCCTTCCTCATCCACGCTGCTGCGGCCAGAAACGACGTCGAAGGTATCAAGTACTGTTTGGAATCCGAGGTGACCAATGATTCCATCGCAACCCCTGGTCCATCCAATGTGGCGAGTGGACTAGTCAACGCTATAGACCCGGCTTCCGGCGGCTCCCCACTGCACGCCGCTGCCCTAAACGGCAGCGCCGAGTGCGTGAATATTCTCTTGCACTCTGGGGCCCTAGTGCACTTGCGGGATACCTTGGGCCATACTGCTCTTTATTATGTATGCATTCAGCTCGTCTTGAAGCCCGAGTCCTCAGCTGATTATGCACACAGGCCGCTCGAAAGGGCCACGAGAATATAGTTGTCATGCTTGTTCAAGCCGGAGCGACTCTCGGTGGGCTTGATAGTGGTTTCGCTGCATTAGCGGTGAAGACGGCTGTTCACAATGCTGACCAGGTTTCGCTGAACGTCTGGTCAAAAGCTGGGATGCAAGAGGAATCTTAAGGGGAATAGACAAAATTGATGTAAAGAACTTTGACCAAGTGGAGAATACATGTATTATCTTGTTCTCGTGTCGTAAACCGGGCCTTCCAGAGATAAGAGGACTGGTCCTCGTCAGATTCACACTTTGGAGGTGTCTTGAGAGAGAAACTCGATCGGGAAATTCGGTCCGATCAATCCACACGTGCTCGAAAAATTCTCGCCTCCGCCGTTCTGCCTCTTTTTCAACGACTTCGACCAAGGATCAACACGACGTGAGGTCACCTTTCTAGTTCATCTTTCTCCTCTACACCTCTACACAATGGCCACCGATCGTGGAAAAGCCTGGCCGCTCGCTGATGCCGACCTCACCAACTCCGTGCGTTTTGGAGTAAACAAAATTGGTCTGCGAATTGAACTGTCGGACAGATCCTAGAGCTCGTGCAGCAGGCTGGTCAGTACAAACAACTCAAAAAGGGAGCCAACGAAGGTATGTAGATCCCAATTGGAGCGTTCTGTCCTTGATTCCAGCCACTAGCGACCAAAACCCTCAATCGCGGTATCGCCGAGTTCATCGTACTGACCGCTGACACGGAGCCTCTCGAGATTTTGCTCCATCTTCCCCTCTTGTGCGAGGAGAAGGTAAGCCAAGCACGCGTTTTGTCGTCCATTCTGCATATTAATTATTATGCTTTCTAGAACGTGCCATATATCTTTGTGCAGTCCAAGGCTGCCCTTGGCCGTGCATGTGGTGTAACGAGACCCGTCATTTCGGCGAGCGTGACGACCAGCGAGTCGAAGGAGCTGTCTAGCCAGATCCAAACGGTCAAGAATGCGATCGAAAAGCTCTTGGTTTAGTTCAGTGCTCGCCCAAATATCATGAATTTTAAATAGGCTTGGTTTGAGCAGTACATAATCAAGCAGTGGAAAGTACAAATTCGAGACATCAACTAAACATCGAACTTGAAGCCAGATTCCCGACTTTTCCCACTCAATTCCCATGAGAAGTCTGCATCCTGCAAGTGAGCATCAGTGCAATGGTCCATCTGCATCTACTTTTTAGCGTACGAAAAAAGGGTTTGAAAGAAATAATGACTGACCGCCTGCAACCAATCGAGCGAATGGGGCAAACGCTCTCGTAGTTTAGACCTCTTCGGATTTGCTACGCACTTGCCGCAGATCACAAGGCGCATTTCCCTAGCTATCTCTGTGTATGTTGTGGTCTTTGGATCGCGCCCATAGGCTCTTACCACGCTCTCCAACGCCTGCAGCCTGGATCCGAACTGCAGCATGGTCGGGGTGAAGCAGTTCTCATAGAATCTATCTTCTACGAGCGATTCGTAGGCGTTTGCATCGTTTTTGCCTTGGGTGTATCGTTGGTGTAGCCAATGGAGACCATAGAGACAGGAGTGCTTAAATAGCTTGGGGAAGTACCCTGTGGCGCCGCAGTTACGGGGGCACTTGACATGTGCGATGGCAAGCCCCAATACATCAGGTACTTCAGGGTCTGAATTGAGAAATCTGTGTGCGTGCGCGACGATCTGAGCCATAGCTTCCCGGGCCCACACCTTGAGTAGCGTTGGCATTACAGATCGGAGGGTATGCACCAATTGATCGCTGGATATTTCGTCCTCTCCCTTCTCTTCGATGAGCGTACGGACGGCAGGAATGAGCAAGATATCCGGGAGGCGCGGCCGCACACTGAGTGCAAGGTTCTCGATTTCTGTGTTGTTGATTATGAGCGGGAAGGCCATACGAAACACATCAAGGCGCTTGTTCAGAATCGCAGCGCGTTTGTCGGCGTTTAAGCGCAAGAGCAGCGCGGGTTCGAGTTCGTTGTAGGCTGGAGAAGAACAGGAAATATAAACAAGGAAAGTTGAGTACTGATTAGATTTGGCACGCACCGCGAGGCGTGAATTCCGTGGGCACGTCGACTGAAGGATACCACCGGATCTGTTGTGATAGGGTTCCGCCGCTCATCCACGGCTCGTCAGACCACCCGAGCGCAGTGAGCTTTTCGACTATTCTGTCTTATGCGCAATCAGATAGACATAATAAAATGATAGAAGAGCCGACGAACGCTTGCAATCTTGACCGCTTCGTAGCGTCTTTCTTCTCATTTTCCTCTCGACGGCGGTCCTCGGCCTGCCTTTGGCGGATTGCAGCCTGTTTTTGGCGGCTTCGAATTTGCTCCTGTGCCCAGTTGCGACAAAGCTGACTATGCTAATTACAATTCCGGTGAGCAAGGTGCTTCACAGAGAGCACAACAGAAGAACAACCTGCATGATAAGATGCGTCTGCTCGGTACGCTTTTGAATAATTGCCGCCCGCAGTTCCGGACTTTCAGTCTCGACATACGCGTCGATTAGTTCCCGCTGGTGCGCGATGAGGTAATAATACCAGGTGCTCGTACCCGGGTCTTGATATAATTTAGTATTCGCAGTCAATTGCACTAACCGGGTTGGGAATGCGTACATCGGGGGACGCGCGGAAAGACTACCTCCCACTTGCGCTTTGGATCTAGGCGCTTCACTTTCACAGAAATTGATTTAGAGACTCTGCATACATGAATAAGTGGACAACCAGAAACCAGAGAAAAATCACGCACAGAGAGCCCATGCAATCTCCACAGTAACGAGCAGCAAATTCCCACCACACCGAGTCTACGTTTGGGTCATCTCGCAAACTCGCGAGACAGATCTGCATTTTACAGTCAACGCAAATACATGTGTATAGGATGGAGGAGTTTACATGGCACGTCTTCTCAAAAGCGACTCGCGCCCACGCGGGCTCACACATGTATGTGGGACACCCAGGTGGCCCGCCTTCTTTGATGCTGGTGGCAAACGCGGCACGCCATATTGCTGCATTGGAGCTATTCAAAAGAAACCGCCGAAAGGGCTTGGTAGTACGCGTCAGGTATAGTAGATCGAGGGGGTGCAGTAGGCTAAATATCTGTGGGATGTCACGAATTCAATTTTTGTCGCCGGTAAAAGTGACTTAGGCGCCGCACTTCGAAGAGAATGTCTAGCGGCAGTGCCGGGAAACCTGCGGGGCTTGCTGGAAACGCTAGTGCTAGTCGCTCGACTCCGTTTATCTTTCCTTTCGTCTTTTTTCGCGGCGGCATGTTGTGGGACAGGAGAAAAGTGTCACGTCACATGCGTGACCACTCGCGTTTAATCACTTACCGCTTTGAGACGGTGGCGGTGTCGACGCCCCTATTGGTGATATCTCGTTTTTGTGGTACGAGCTACGGGACTTGCATTTTTGTAGAACAGACGCTATCGAATGGACGAATAGAATATCGTCCTCCGCCTCTCCACCCAAAATAATGCCCAACCGCGTATGCATATCGCACACCTGTAAAAAGTTGTCCCCTGCCATTCCCCCGCTCTCAAAAATTGCCTACATACTCCGAGCGGACGCCATTCCCGGATTAAGGAGTGGTCTCGACCACACATACAATAGATGCTGAGCTTCCATGCACCAAGCCCACTGTGCGCAAAGATGATCATGGAACTCGAGAAATGTAATATCTCGCCTGGTTGTTGAAAGCCTGGTCATGTATATATCATGCGAAGCTCATCTCCTCATGCATCAGCGCTCGGATATCACGATTTGACTCGGAGATGCCGCAGACGAACTGTCCAACTGAGAACGGGACATATCACGTTTGCGTAGTCTCCGCCCCGGCCCCATCCCATTCATTTCGACAAGGTGGCTAAGAATCTCGACCCGCGTGAGCTCGGTATCGCGTCCTGCCTCACGAGATTTCAGGACGAGACCAACACCAGGTCGCATGGCGCTCGCACCGAGGTACATTGTTTCAGTCATGGTGATTGCTGACTTCAGTTACACACACCAGAAAGCACTTGTCTTTTTTTTTGAGCGGGGTTTTGCGGATGGAATTTTTGAGTTCTCGCAAGCGCTGACGATCGCTCCACCAATAAAGGATCCAAGGGAAGTTTTCGATAACTGCTCATTCACCTTGCAAACAACTTCTTCAAAAAGGAGGCTTCAAATTGGCTTCAGACATCCGTAAATCGTGTGACACGAGGGAATTCGGATAGTTAGCGATGATAAGAGCTGGAATAAATTATCATGATCTGTCTCCGGGGTTGTACTGTAAACCCCAGTCAAAGAAAATCCGAGGTCTGCGGTATCTCAGAACCAAAGGGCGCAGAGATCGTCTCCACTTTGCAAGCCGCCAGGGTCCGGACGAAGAAATCAACTTGAGCCTCAGCGGAGATCTTAGATAGTCGGGAAACGTCCCAAGAGCACCAGAACTTGAAGGACGTTCGGCCCTCGATGTGTTGGATCCGGAGAGGTCATGAAAGCACGATGTTGAGTTGCTCAAGTGTCAACCAAGCAAGGACAACCGGCGCGCCGGCCACGCCGCCCAAAAGTGATCGACTTGCGCTGACTTGCCACAACCCTTTCCACTTTCCGGCCTAATGGACGCGATCCGGGTTTCAAAGGTACTTGGTCTCTCATTTACCTCCGCCTACAACCCCTCAAGTTTCCTCATGCAGGTGGAGAAAGTTGCCTGCACAAAGAACGGCACAACCCTCGTCGGCACGATTCACCTGACAGCGCACCATCTCATATTCCGCTACGACGATGGGAAAGAACAGGAGATGTGGGCAAGTCGACTAACCTCCTCATTCCGGTACAATTGTCTAATATCGTATAGGTTCCATACCCTCTCATTTCGCTCGTAACACGTTTGGCGCAGACGCTGCAAGGGCAGTGTCCATTGACGTTCCATTCCCGGACGTTCGAGACGTTTTCCTTGGCTTTCAACAAAGAGGCAGATGCATCGGATGTCTTCGATAGTGTCAAGGAGCTGACGGTAGCCAGTATGTCGGAATGCCCAGTGAACAGTCCATCTGCTCACATTACCGAACAGCCTCCGTAGAACAGCTATATGCTTTCTTCTACTCTCCGAATCCACCGTTACCTACCAGCGAGGGTTGGTCCATCTATTCTCCCCGAGATGAATTTGGACGGATGGGTGTCGGGTCGCGGACGAAAGCGTGGCGCTTTACCGACATCAATAAAGACTACTCTGTGGGTGGCCAATTTCTGACTTTTTGGTGCGCTCATCGATGACCCTCAGGAACTTTAGTTCAGTCCAACGTATCCCTCTCGATTAGTTGTACCGACTCGAATAAGCGACGCAACCTTGCAGTATGCTTCAAAGTATCGCAGCAAGTGCCGAATTCCGGTACTCTCGTATTTGCATTGGGCCAATTTTGTGCGATTTATCCTGTATTTCATGTCTGTTTTCGCTGATTTGGGGTTTATAGGGTAGTATAACGCGCTCCAGCCAGCCGATGGTGGGCATCACCCAAAACCGGTCTGTGCAGGACGAGAAGCTCATCGAGGCCATCTTCCAAACTCACCACTCCCCTGAATCCCGTGCATCCGCGGGACCTGTTTACGGGGCGATGACTACAAATCTTATCGTCGATGCTCGGCCAACGATCAATGCCATGGGCAATACAGCCAAAGGCGCAGGCACAGAGAATATGGACCATTACAAAGACAGCAAAAAGGTTTACCTGGGTATTGACCACATCCATGCTATGCGAGAGTCGCTTGCGAAGGTGGTAGAGGCTCTACGGGAAGCAGATGTTCTACTTGCTAGCATCAACAATGACCTTCCGGAGCAAATAGCTGGATTGGCGGTTCTAGACCGGCAAGCACTTCGTCGGTCCGGATGGCTGCGCCACATCCAAGCCATCATAGAGGGCACAGTGCTGATCACTCGGAACGTCCATATCAACTCTTCCCATGTTCTTATCCACTGCTCCGACGGATGGGACCGCACCTCACAACTCTCCGCGATGGCTCAGTTGTGTCTCGATCCATTCTACAGAACAATCCGCGGCTTCGAAATCCTTGTCGAGAAAGACTGGCTTTCATACGGCCACAAATTTATGGACCGCTGCGGGCATCTGTCATCGGACAAATTCTTCCTTTCACCCGTCGAGGGGGCCAGCGGGAATAGCAGCGCCGACGCAGCACAGGCATTCCTGGCGTCTGTCCAGAATCGCTTTGCCTCTCAACACCATATCAAGGAGACCAGTCCCGTATTTCACCAATTTCTAGAAGCCGTACGTCAAGTCCAGCGGCAGTTCCCCGACCGCTTCGAGTTCAACGAGCGGTTCCTGCACCAGCTCTACTATCATCTCTACTCGTGCCAGTTTGGTACGTTCCTGTACAACTGCGAACGGGAACGTCGCGTAGGCGAAGGCGGGCCGCCTCCTTGCGAGCGCACTGTCAGCGTTTGGGACTTTTTCAATTCACCTGGCGAGATGGAACAGAATCTGAATCCAACGTTTACGCCAGAGCTGGATGACCCTGCGAGTCGCGCCCCGAAGGCGGATATGGGTGTATTGATCCCGAATCCGAAGGACGTGCGATTCTGGAACGAATTGTATGGGCGCACAGATGAGGAGATGAACGGGAGGGTTCAGCCCCCGCAGGTGTTGGAACCCGAAACCATCAGCTCACCCGATGACGAGTTGGCAATCCAAGGGGCGCGGACACCCCCGCTGGCTTCTCAACCTCCATCGCCAGCGCAATCCCCTCCCATTGCACTCCCAGGGTCGTCCTCGCATCTTACACCCACTGGTGCGACCCCGCGGTCTCTTTCACCCGGGCCGCAAGCTGGGCAGGTGTCTGCGTCGTCGTCAATGACAAACGTATCACCGCGACCCAGTCCTGCCAGGCCCGACAGCTTCAGACCCATATCCTCCGCTTCTGCGTTTTCTCTACGGGGCATTTCTCCTTCGACTCCCCCGCCTGCCGGATCACCCAGCGCATCCGCTACGCCCAAGAGCGGCGGTATTCGGCCGCCCGACTTTTTCGCAAACAGCGGTGTCAAGTCAGTTTGGGGGAAGCTGTCTTCGAATGCTTCTGCCGCGCTGTCCGTAGTGCAAGAGGCATACGTCGGCGTCGCTAAGGATCTGCGGAGCACCGGCCAAGACGGCGAATCGTCCACAAAGACGGCAGAACTCAGCAGTCGGGACACCCTTCGTGCTTGGGGAGAAGAACCTGAGCCTGCACAGGGATCCTCGCGGTCGGCGGCAGGGTTTGTGCCACCTAGCCCAAACCCGTGGAACACGGATTCATCCGGGTCGACGTCGACGTCTGCTTCATCGTCCAGCATCTTCGAAAATCCGTGGGGCACGTTTTCGCGCAGCACCAGTGATCCGTTGGGCGATAATCCAGTATCGACGGCTCCTCGAGCGCCCTCCTCGTCCATGTCTACTCCGATGCAGCAGCGTCCCGACCCGATTCGACAATATACCCTTCCCGCGGACCCTACGGTTGCTCTACCGTCGACCCAACGCGTGCCGCTTGAATCTGGGCTGTCCGCCATGACTCTGGCGAGTGTGTCTGGGTCGCCGCGGCCTCGGGAGTCGGCTGCAGCAGCTCCACCCAAAACTCCGCCACCCACCAGCAAACCCGCGTCTTTAGGTGATATTGATCCCCTTGGTGTTGGGCTATCGTAGTATTATCGGCTGCCTTTTTATTTTACATTTGCTTTTTCCTGTTAGACAGACTCTGAATACGCTTAATGTAATACACGACGAGGCTGTAATGATACGATTTTAGCAGCGCATGAACGTGCGGGACCAGTACATTTTTGTGGCTGATTGCGTGATGATCAGATGACCAGACTTCAAAAATTTATAAAAGTGAGTTGATTTTGGAACAAGCTTACCCACTCCTTCGTCCGTTCCCATCTTCCTCTCCCTCTCCATCTCCCTTCATCCACATCATGTCTGCCAACGGTTCCACTCGCCCTCCTCTGCCTGTCGGCCACTTCCTCTTCACCTCCGAGTCCGTTGGTGAGGGTCACCCCGGTATGTTTTCTCATTCGTCGTCCAGCGTTTTGCATCTTACATCCGTTATCCTCCTCAGATAAGATCTGTGACCAGGTCTCCGATGCTATCGTGCGTTGTCCCGCATTTTTCACCGCTCAGAGCTGGTATTAATTTTTTTTTACAGCTCGATGCCTGCCTTGCCGAGGACCCGTCCTCCAAGGTCGCTTGCGAGACGGCGTCCAAGACCGGCATGATCATGGTCTTTGGCGAGATCACCACCAAGGCGCAGATCGACTACCAGAAGGTTATCCGCGAGACCATCAAGCAGATTGGGTACGACGACTCGTCCAAGGGCTTCGACTACAAGACCTGCAACATCCTCGTTGCGATCGAGCAGCAGTCGCCCGATATCGCCCAGGGGCTGGACCACGGCTCGCTCGAGGACCACGGTGCCGGTGACCAGGGTATCATGTTCGGATACGCGACGGACGAGACGGAGGAGCTGATGCCGCTCACCATCATGCTCGCGCACAAGCTCAACGCCGCAATGGCCGTCGCGCGCCGCACTGGTGCGCTCCCGTGGCTCCGCCCCGACTCGAAGACGCAGGTCACCGTCGAGTACAAGAAGGACGGCGGCGCGACTATCCCCCTCCGCGTCGACACCGTTGTCATTTCCACCCAGCACGCCGATGACATCTCCACCGCTGACCTCCGCAGGGAGCTCCTGGAGAAGATCGTCAAGAAGGTCATCCCTGCCAACCTCCTCGACGAGCACACCATCTACCACGTATGCATCTTTTTTTTTTATAACCCGGGCCGCGCTGACAGGCGTCTGTCTATAGATGCAACCTTCGGGCCGTTTCGTGATTGGTGGACCTCAGGGTGACGCCGGCCTCACTGGCCGTAAGATTATCGTCGACACCTACGGAGGGTGGGGAGCCCACGGTGGAGGAGCTTTCTCTGGAAAGGACTTTTCCAAGGTCGACCGTTCGGCTGCATACACCGCCCGCTGGATCGGTTGGTTTTTTTAAAACAGACTCTTCTGATTCTTTGATTCAAACTTTTATGCAGCCAAGTCGCTGATCGCTGCCGGTCTTGCCCGCCGCGCGCTCGTCCAGCTCTCGTACGCCATCGGTGTCGCAGAGCCCTTGTCGATCTACGTCGACACCTACGGCACCGGCAAGAAGACCGATGAGGAGCTTGTCGCGATCATCCGCAAGAACTGGGACCTGCGGCCAGGTGTCATTGGTGAATATCGTCGTCTTCGTTTTTACATGCTCAGCCATTCTTACAAAACCTCCAGTCAAGCAGCTCGACCTGCAGAAGCCCCAATACCTCAAGACTGCGTCCTACGGACACTTCGGTTAGTCTTCGTTTGAGTCGCTGCGGTTCTGTCTCTAACGTCGCGTAGGCAACCCCACCTACACTTGGGAGAAGCCCAAGACGCTCAAGCTCTGAGCGTGGTCGTTCGTTTTCTTGGGCCTCATCTGCTCTCCACTCTCATTTGCACTCTGCATCGGAAGTTCATCCTTCCTTGACTTATTATCGCATGGCATCGCTCTGTTTCTCTAGACATATCCAAAACCAAACTATCCCAGGGCGGGTTGTAGCACTACCCCGCGACGAGGGACGTCGTGGGACATAAAAACTTTATAATGTATAATGAAGAATAGACCGCGCTCAACCGCGAATTCTGTCACCCCATTTTGTGTGAACTGTGCAAAGACTGTGCTCGAATCTTCCAGCAGCCTTTGGAATTAGACTTTGTACGATCTATTGCGTGAATCTGATTCTGATGTCGGGGAGCTCCTTCGGGGAAATGAGCCCGGCGCGTGACGTGACAGTGTCACAGTATATATAGCCCAGCAATAGCGGTCAGGACAACCCTCGCATGTCCCTCCAGCATCCACGACCCTCTTTCCTCTCCTCCCCGCCGCAGACCTCGGCCTCTGCCTCGTAGCATTCCCCTCGATACGCCGCCACCCTATTTGCCCGGACGGCCAGTGCGGATTATGCAGCACCGTGAACGACCCAGCTACACGATCGTGGAAGAACGCAGCGACATGCTCGATAGATTGAACGAGATTCCCCTCAAGGGCTTCCCAGAGATGTTCCTATTCTCCTCGTCCCCCCGCTGCCCCCATAACCCATATATCCTTTTGTGCGTAGGGAGGAAACCCCCACCTCAGCAACCATGTCGCTCCCCACACCCCAGTGCGACCGCGTCCCCCTTCCCCTCGACGGAATGGAAGTCCCCCCAAAGTCCGTCCAGCTTTGCTTGTTTGTCGTATTGTCCCCTAACAAACAGCGGACCGCGCATCGCAGCATGCCTGTCTCGTACCTCTTCCCCAGTGACGACGCGGGCATCGTCGTACCCAATGCCCCCAGAATGAAGGACTACGACAGCTTCACCGAGGGCACCGCCAAGGGCAGCTTCGACTCGATCCCTGCCGGTGACACCAACGAGTTCGGCGAGCCCGTATACCCCATCAACGACCGCGCTCTCTTGGAACTGCCGCAGCACGATCTCACGCTGTCCATCGAGCAGTGGCGGCAAGACGTCGACGACCACCGCGAGCCCGCAGAGACGGTCCCGCTGCTCATCCCTCGGACCCGCCCGCCTGCGCATGAGCTTCCCACGATTCCAATAATTGATCTAACATCAGAGTCCGAGGCCGGCACCACCCCCACCAATACAAAGCGGCCCCGCCCCCGCTCCAACGCCTCCGAGGACGACGACGCCCGCCGTAACCGGAGGGCCCGTGCACGCTCGCCCCCGTCGCCGTCCCCACCCATGCGCGCGCGCGCGCAGTCCTTCTCCTCCGCGTCAGAGGGGATTCTGAATTCTTTTACCTGGGTCGACCACGGGCCCCCGCCCAACACCGCCCGCCCGCGCTCGCGCGCCAACTCCGCGCCGCCCGACTAACCCGTGGCACTGCACGCGCAACGACCAAAAATTAACTACCAGTGCGTACACCGCCCGTTGTCGAATGAAATAATGTTTAACCCCTTGCACAGACCGGCACCCGACACTCGACAGCACTATTACACCTGCGCCGCCGTCGCGCCGCCCATCCTAGACTGGCCAAACGAGCCACCTAGACCGTGTGCGTGGATTCCACCACACCGTAAATTCAGCAGCAGTAGACAGACGTCCCTGCGCCGTTCCTTTCATGTCGCGCATACTCCGGCTGCCCCAGTTCCCATTCCAAGGCTACCTCCATATCCCCAAACCCCACCGCAAGCCCATGCCCAGGGCTGTGCCATCCCATTTCCCCACGCATCTATGAGGACCCAAGCTTTGTCATCTATCGGACACGATATTCTTCCCCTTGCCCAACTTGCCCAACCTTTTCGATTCCCTGGATGGTGCACCACATACAGTGCATCGTAGAGACTACCCGTCTGTTGTCCCCGTCACCCCCGCTCTGCACCTGCTTTGATAAGTTCGTATTTATTCTTCGTATCGTGTGCCACGAGCTTTAGGAGCCATGTTTCGTGTCCTGTCGTAATAACCCCCCTTCCCCCGTATGCTTATGTGCCGTTCTTTGAATACATCGGATGTCTATTCCCCAAAATAGCAAGGATTTGAATGCGATGTGACCTATCAATGTTGTTTGGTCACTAAGCCAGCTGTTCTCCACCCTCACTGAGCTCACGACCACGACGGCGCCAACGGCGACTACTGGGGAGGAGGACCACTGGCAGCACCCTGATGAGTTCAAACACCAACACCTCGCCGCTCTATCGTGCGTGCCCGCCCTTCGCCTGCACACTACTGCTTATGTAGACGCGCAGAGTACGTGGTGCTCGCCGCCGTCGCCGTCTTCGCGAGCGTCTTCGCCACGGTGTTCTTCCGCTCCAGGCGCGAGCGCCGACGCCGCGTTTTCCACACCGCGGCCGTCTCAGATGCCGAAGCCGCCGTCGCGCTCCTGCCGACGCCGCTCCTCTACGATGCGTATCTGGGCGCGCCTGCTACGAAAAACGAATGGGACGCGATGATGGTGCGTCGGCCTGTCATCACTGAATACACTTGCTTATTGGGTTAGCCATTGTCGGCGTTGGGCGTCGCTGGAGATGATAATGATAATGATAATACTCGGATACCTGCAAAAGGCAGCGCTGTGTCCGGGTCCCCGCCGCGGCGCGATTCCGGTTCTGGGCTGGCGGGCGTGCTGGTGAGCGTGCTTGTGCGCATGCCCCTGCCCGAGCTCTTGCCCGCCGTAGGAGGCGAGGATGAGGCGCTGCCGTACCTCGAGATCGGGCTGTCGGCGGTCGACGTGCCGCACGGCGGATAGACTGGATGGAGGCGGAGGCGGACGATGGAGCGCTGTACAGTATGTATGCTATATGGGTTTTTCACTGATATTGCGAGTTTTTCGACGCCTATTCGAGGTCGACGTACCGCTCAAGGTCGGTCTCAGCAATAAACCTCGTAATAATCTGGTTTGTCCTTTACGACCAAGAGCTGCCCGACAACTAAGCTGCGAACTCGACAGGCATTCAGAGATGGGCTTTAGCTTTCACAAAGAGCGCATTGAAAATCGCCTCAGCGGTCGCATCGGGCTGTTCCTGTACCGCCTGGATTAATCACATATACAATCAGCTCCTGCTTATAATCGTCCTCGAGCCCCGACCGACATACCAAGTGCCCTGCGCGCGGGATGGTCGAGACGGACGCCATAATGCGCCCCGCGGACGCATCGCAGGTGCTACTGCGCGCCTTCGGAGACCTGCGTGGGATGACGTTTAGTGCTAAGTATCGACACCAAGGACGAACTGGGCTGGGGCTAAGACTCACACAAACTCGGCCGACTCTGCGAAGACGGTGTGCACAGGGATCTGCGCGCATATTTTGTGCAGCGCGTGCCCTGCGCGCACATGCGGTTCGTGCGTGTAGAGACGGGATTCTTGTGTCGTGGAGCACTTGGGCGTGAGCAGCGTGCGGCCGGCGACGTGTACGCGTTTGAAGCCGTGGCGCTAGACAACGAAAGATTAGTCAGATGCGGTTTTTTCTCTCTGAATTCCAGATTTATTCCACAGGCGGTCGCCGACGCACCAGATAAATATCAAACACCCTTGCGTCCCACGTCTTCCACGGATGCCGCTTCCTCATCCACGCAGCCAGCTCGTCGCCGTCTGCCCATGTGTCGCGCCGCGCCGCCACGGCCTTGACTCTAGCTTTACCCAGTTCGATCAAGTCCTGGTGGTCCGAGAAGCTGATCAGGACCGGCTCGATGAGGACGAGGGCCTTAAGTGGGATTGAGCTTGGGGGGAACAGCGTGCAGGCGAGGACCCTGTGGAATATCGACCCTCAGCATTGGAATAGTCCCCAATCGGCGGAGCGTACCAGGCGCTGGTGCTAGACGAATGCCCGACGGCGACGCACCGCTCTCCGCGGATGGGCCCGTTTGCGACGAACCAGTGCAACAGCGCCGCATACTCGTCGATCCCTACAGCGCTCGGTTATAAGCTAAGCCCATGGGAAATCGGTGACGCCAAACGCACCGACGGGATTCTCCGCGCTCAGCAAGCCGGAGTTGAGGCTAGCAGAGGCGCCGTGGCTCTGGCAGTCTACCGCCCACGCCTCGCAGACTCTGTCGTTCGCGAGGTGGAACAGATGAGCGATGGTTGGCTCCCACTGTTCTTTATCTGGGCGTGCGATGAGTGAACGTTTTCCTCAGGCTGCCGCCGTCATTTAATTCGGCACGTACGAGTGCTGGTGCAGTGGGCAAAGACGAACGAGCATTGCGCATCTGCATCTGGCGCGCGTTTTGAGTCGTCTTCGTCATTAGGGACATATCGATTCGCGGCAAAGCACAGCCCGCTGGGGAGCTCGAAGATGAATGTCTCGTGGCGGAGCGGAGACACCATGCCAGTGGTACAGAGGCCCTTGCTCGAAAAGTTCTGAGAATATTAGGCGCCGCCGAGTCGGCGGTCACGGTGACGGGTGACACGGCGGTTGAGTAAATCTAAATTGGGAACGGGGACGTTCGGGGCAAGTATGACTACGATTAGAGGAAGGTTGTGAAGTTGTGAGCCAAGGTCCTTGGGTGATGTGGGTTCCCTCACTGACGATATCACAGTCACAGTGATAGTGCGCGCAGAGTTTCGCCTTCAACCCGGAAGCGCGGTGCTTTTCGGCTCGACTTTGAGAGCATCGGGTCTCAAACGTAAAACTGTAGCGTTGGTTGGTAACTGCATGGCGCGTCGCGTCACGCGTTCAATCACATCATGTTTGTACTTGCGTACACCACGTGATCGTACTTCGTAGGCGCCCAACAGGCGCCGCTTGAGTCAGCTGCGACCAGGTCTATTCCTAGTATCATACGGGCCCGTTTTTTTGCACGTCTCAGATCGATGCCTTGCGTGCCCCAAGAGCTCTAAGTATATCATGGCCAATTCGAAAACCTACTACTTCGGCTATGGGAGCAATCTCTGGAGAAACCAAATGGAAATCCGGTGCCCCGAAAGTAAATTCCTGGGGATCGCGTA
This sequence comes from Mycena epipterygia, assembly GCA_029281465.1. Taxonomy (NCBI): domain Eukaryota; kingdom Fungi; phylum Basidiomycota; class Agaricomycetes; order Agaricales; family Mycenaceae; genus Mycena; species Mycena epipterygia. Next base: position 131,554 of record JARJCQ010000100.1, on the reverse strand, counting down.
TCTGGAGGACTGGTAAGTCGTCCCCCGCAATCTCATGCATAGCCTATGTGTGCTGCAGGCGCTGGATCATCAACACCCGCGGCTACGCGAACGTCGTTCCGTCCAAGGGCGACGAAGTGTACGCGTTCCTGTACGAGCTCAGCGCGTCCGACGAGGAGGCGCTGGACCACTACGAGGGCGTTCCCGATTCCTACGTGAAGCAGACACTGCAGGTCGTGTTCTTCGGGAAGAAGACGGGCCCCGGCGAGAGGCCCCACGCCGGCGTGTTTCTGGACGCGCTGGTTTACGTGGATATCGAGCGGGTCCAGGAGGGCCCCCCGAAGAGAGAGTACATCTACCGCATGAATTCTGCTATTGCGGATGCCTTGGCGGAGGGTGTGTCTCAGGCATACATCGAGAAGTATCTTCGGCCGCGCATTCCAGTGGAGACCAGCAGCACACCCGAGATGTTGGATCCCGCAGAGTTGAGCGATCGCCTGAACAAAGTCTAGCGGCGAGGATGAGGTCTGTCACCGGATGGGGAGTTTTTTTTCGTGTTGATTGGTAGATAGTGGATTCTCGTACATACATGCTTGTATTTTCTGTACATACATACTTCGAGCTAGGTAATCAAGGGTACACTGTCCACGTCCTAGGTAGTCCATCTCGCGAAATCTTGCAAGTGATACAAGTCCAATTCGGTAACCCGAGCTTTCTAGATTTCAGTTCACCTCCGGGCGCCGAACGGCGGCTCGGGATACATGGACCGCGCGTTTGCTTCGAGGTCCGAATCGGAGCCATAGTATTTCTTTTTAGAAAACTCGCGTGGGGCGGCAGCGAGGTCCAGTTCCTCTGCATAGCTGATAGACACAATCCACGTATCTGCCCAACAAATGGATCAGGAGGAATACAGCGCACAACACTCCAAACGCACTGAATTGGATGAGGCTCGCAGCTCCCAGGAAAGCAATGGGCAGGATCCGGATGAACGTCATGCTATGGCTGCAGAATTGCGCGATTATGGGACTGCTGGACCCATTCAAGCATTTTGTGGGCCCATCCGGATCCGAGTTGTCGGGCTGCAGAGTGGCGAACAGCGTGAGGCCGAAGGAAAGGAGGATGACCGGGGTGTGGATGAAGATGAACTTGCTGTAAATGTAAACGGCACCTCGCGCGCCCTGAAGGGCGGCGATGAATCTGTGATATATATGCTGAGGTTCGTTCCTCAGACGGTCTGAAGGGAAGGAATACGGACCCAAGAATAGACAAAAGAAAGAGGGAAGAGAATACGACCGCTCGAGCCAGTATCGCCATTTTGTCACGCAAGGAAATCGGGTGGTTTTCTGGGAGGACATAGCAGTTAGGAGCTGTAAAGCGGGACTGAGCGTGAAGTGGAACCTACCCGTCCAGTACATTTCCAACCAACTTCCACCGGCCCCAGGCCCGCTAACCATCATAGCAATGAGGGCAAGAAGCCAGACTGCCGTTCGGAGAGGGACACAGCCAAGGAACGCACGACACCGAAGTAAGGCCATCTTCACTGCGAGCCGCGCGCAGTTGAAGAGTGGGGTAGAACTGAGCAAGGAAAAAGCTACTGAACTCGTACGCGCCTGGGCCATATATATCGTCGCATAGTCGTAACGCTGAGCCGGCTTCGAATATTGACGGTTACCAGTTTAAGAGCAACGGACTTACTCTGGGCGTTGATTCTCCAAGCGGCGCGCACCGTGAAAGACAACAATCTATCCTAATTCTGATGGGGGTTGACAATACTATTATAGAACCAAAAACACAGCAAAGATGGCCGTCGATGAGCATCCAGGATGGCAAATCAGCGGCGTTTCGCTGTCAGGCAGTGCCCTCCGATGAGCCCGATGGGACAGGATGGGACCCACAAAATAGCTGTCCGGTATGCGACAACGATTCGGAAAGACTAATGGCGCTGACATTGATAGATTGTACGAGAAAAGCACCGAGGATGGATTATCCTCGTTACTGTTACTGAGGAATTAGGTCGAGGCTGCGCGCGCAGTTTTAGAAGAGCCCGATGGTGGGCGGGTGCGGATATGGGATCAAAAGTCTGGGACGCGGTCACGTGCACTCAAAGTACTGACCAAGTCTTCATTAATTTCGCAATTTTTGCTCACCGAAATGGCCGATAAATTTTCTTTTGATTTATGGCGATTTTTAAAAAAGCTCAGAAAAATTGGCCGTCACGCGTCACCTGAACGCTTGGTATTAATAGTACAGTAAGGTTGTCCGCGCCGTGTCGATGGACGACAAAGAGTTCTTTTTCTCCAGACATTGGCACCCCGTTTCCGTTCATCTGTCTACCAAGCGCGTTTGTACCAAAGACCGACTAGATATTTGCATTGGCGAGTTTGGAAGTATTTTCCTAGATTCGCTGGCTGCTCCTCTATTAGGGTGTTTCATATATCCTATTTTGCAACCAACTTCAGATCCTATTTCGACCCCAACTTGGCTCAAACTTGGGCCATCATTTATCGGGATTTGATCCCGGGAAGCGCAATGGGCGGGCCAAATCGAGCGGGCGAAGTTGGAGCATGAAGTTGGGGTCCAAGTTGGATGGCAAATCGTGGTCCGGAGCATGATTTGACATCCAACTTCGAGTTCCGAACTATTTCATGTTCCAACTTCGCGCGAAGTTGGGCACGAAGTTGGGTCCCAAGCTGGGCTCGAAATACTAGGATATTTGAAACACCCTATTCGCCAAACCAAGACAATCGTTTTCTCGGATTCCAAAATTCAGCTGTACAAGTCGACCAAATTTCATGGCCTGAGGACCTCGGACTCTATGTTCTTAGTTGCTGTCGCGAGGTGATTCTTCATTGTCAGCTGGGTGTTGGTCCAGGTATATAAAATATTCTGGGATGCATTGGACACATGCAGTATCGAAGACTCTGAACCATCTAAAATGGGCCATAATATCCGATGTGCCTGGCAATCCGGACACGACGATCTGCCTCGTTGGCTTCCGGTTCAAGCCCATAGTTTGTACAATAGCGAGTGGATTCTGCCGACGTAAGCGCACGTATATCGGATATATTTCGCAGGGCTGGGAGGTTATGCTAGCGGAAAGTACATAATTTAACTTTGACATTGACTGAGTACTTACAGGTGCTGCAGTCGGGTCACTTCCATCGATAAAGGGAACCATGTCGTATGGAGCCAAATGACCCGTGCCACTGCGCACATTCGCACTCTGTGGATGGATGATAAATTGAACATCAAGGGGATGTGACTTTGGGACACACTTACCTGTGCGACTAGGATATCCAACTCGTTGGCTAGGAGACCCACCTTGTTAACGAAAGGCTGAAAATGCTGTTGGTCCCACTGCTGGAACCACAATGGAGCCACAGCTTCATCGAACACAGAGTCAGCATGAAACGAGGGCACAGTGGAAATTGACAAACCGTCGCCGGCGTTTAGTTCCGAAGCAGTGGTTCCTGTCTCTTCATTCGCTTTCTCGTCCAGTGTGCCACCGTGGTTTGTGGTTCTGTGATCCATTGAAATGTGTTTCGTTGACGTTGTTCTAATCTCGATACAAGAACAGAGGAAAGAGAAACCGAGTTCCAAAATAGGAGTCGTCAATGATGTGATGGGAACGGCTCCCAAAACAGCCATTTGCCCGTCGCCCCCATATGGGAAGAAACTCCGGGAATTTGAAACCAGTGTTCTTCCAGGAGGACGACTCCGAGGAGGACGATACTCCACAAAACCGCCCGTCAAAGCGAAGATCTACTCTTGCCGTGCATACGTCGAAGGCCTCCCAGTACTTTCTCATCTTCTCGACCTCAATCGGCAGCGGGACGTAGAATTTTTTCTCAAAACACTGTACTCCCGTCGACAGTTCCACCAACGCCTCGTGGTTCGCGGATGATTCCTCCTTCTGGGATCTTGCCCTATAGGGGTCTTCAGTGTCCAGCTGTTGAAACATCCAACATGCTGTCATCTTGTCTCTCTTAACAGAGGCTGTATTAACAAACCGCCTGTGCCTCGCTCGTAGCTACTTTTCTTGTCTTCATTTCAATTCAATTCGGATAACGATGAAACCTCTCCTCAAAATGATATTCAAATTGCTGTCTCTCAACTGAGACCAAAACCACACCTACATCTGGCTTGCGACTATCCACCATGCCCAAAGTCCCGTCTCGAATTCAGGTCGAGCTCGCCCCACGCAATGGTGCCACCATCCTCAGAACCAAGGCCACGGAAGTTTACCGACTTGGGGCGAGCGACCTCGACTCGATCCTGCCTGTGAGCACCAGACCGCACGGGAAGAATTTAAGAATGGAGTACAACGTTGTGGACGTCGTCACGCTTGACACCCGCCTGAACAGCAATCTGCCGGGTCCTTTGGAACGAGCCGTGGAAAATGGTCCACAGATCCATTATTATGCTGCCATGAAGCAGTTCAAAGTGAGCGCCATGCGCACCTGGAACCGACACCACCTAATGCACGCACAGCTGAGACCCGCACAATTGCACCGCATAAAACCGGTCAGCGAGATTCCGACCAGCGGGAAGCCGTTGGGTATGTACAACTGCTGTGATGTGGAGGTGCGTATTTTGTGTGCCTGACTTCGTATTCGATTGCGCTAACACCGATATGATCCCTAGGCGCTCGCTGCTTCAGTGAATGCCGCGGCGGCCTCGCCCAGCCGCCCGGTGTCGACTTCAGCAAGTAGCTCTGTCGTACCCGAAAGCTCAGCCGATCCAGGTCCCAGTGTTCCTCGCACTACTAGAGCTGCGACCCGTAAACGTGCACCCCGACGCCCTCGCATTCGAATCGAGGAAGACTACAACTACGAAGACGATTTCAACATGTTCGACGGCATGTCCCCCGACGACGCCAAGGCCCTCCTGCATGATGTATGTGGATGGTAAACGGGTGCGCTTTTCATGGGTATATAAAGTGTTTTTCTTCTATTGCAGTCCACACTTACGTCAAGTACGAATCCTGATTGGGACAGATAGAGTTGATGTTAATGATGGAAAATCATTTGAAAAAGTTAAACGTACTAGTGAACTGCAATTGCATGCTAAATTTGATCCCTCCACAGGCAAATTTGAAAAATGGCCCTCGCCAATCGGAGATGCTCACGTCCAGACTTTCACGTCGCGTCAGGTCTGGACGTGGTGGGCATCAATTTTGCAAAGCGCAATCAATATTAGCACAGCCACCACCACCAGTTTCTGTCTCTTCCCACCATGCCCAAAGTCGCTGCCCGCTCGACCCCCAGGCTGGCCCCCCACAATGGGCGCTGGATCACCAAGACGGATGCCGTGAAGCGCTATAACCTCGCCTCGTCCGATCTCGACTCGATACTGCCCGTTACCGACCAGCCAAACCCGCGCAACAGCACGGGCCGCATGAAGACTTATAACATCGTGGATGTCGCAGCGCTCGCCCGGCGCCTCCAGAGTACGGCCCCAAGCGCCTCTGCTTCCAGCACATCCCGCCTGGCGCCTGTCAACGGCCGCAACATCATGCGGACCACAGCAATGAAGGAGTTCGGGGTTCGTTTCCACTTCCACTGTTTCTACCATCCAGTACGCTGACGGCGGCCGATCGACAGCTAAAGTCGTGTCAGATGGACCGCCTCAAGCCCGTCAAGGAGACGCCGAACCTCCACGCCAACGCGAAGGGACCCACGCGGTGGTACAACCATTGCGATGAAGGTGTGTTCTTGGTCTCAAGCTGTAGTGCGTCCGACGTTCACACTAACACCCTCTCGCAGGAGCTCGCGGACTCGGTGACGACGGCCGCTGCGTCGCCCACTAGTACCCCTATGCAGTCACCGTCTCGCCGCGGTCGTACTCGTACTTACCGCAATCGCGACGACAACTACAACGTCTTCGATGGCATGTCAGGCAGATGCCGCGTTTGCACTCGCCCGGGCGACGGGAATCGTGGGCCCCGCCATGGCGTATTGCCGCTGAGCATGCGCTAATTTAATCGGCACATACAGAATTTGTAGCCGACTGTACCGTCCGTTCGTATGCCCGGGTCCTCCGTCCTCCGTCCTACCACTGCGGAAACAATCCTACAATCCTATCGCCGACCCATCTAGCCCCCGTCTATGTCGTCCAGTCGGATCTACTCCAAACACACATTCTTGACGGTTGACTCGGCCCAGCACAATATGAATCCCATCCTCGCGCTACCTTCACATTCGGATTAGCGGCATCGCCGATCCAAATTAGCGCGCCGCCGCCACCTCATCCACATCCCTCTGCGCCCACCTTCCACCTCCACCAACACTACTTTCCGCTCGCCACTGCCCATCTATGCCTCCAGCTATGATCTATGTTTGTAAAGTAAAATACATGAAATACACTCCGAGTCACCCTGCAGTCCCGATAACAGCTGGCCCATTAGGCGTATGCGCCACATGGTATTAGGCGCGCGCTATATATATGCAGCTGTGACGTCAGCGTATACGTCGCTTTGACCGACTTTTTTTTTTTTTGGCGCGCAAGTGTTAATAACGAGAACCTGGTCTTACAAGTCATAGAGGAGTCCGAACTTGAACTGTAGTTGTTCGAGGCTTAAACAACGGCGGGCTGGACGCTGGGACGGATTTGACCGTAACCTCGGGTTTAAACGAAACCTGCCAGCGGCAAGGTTTTGCAGAATACTGGTAAGTGGTCAGTCTAATGAACTATGTCTTCCAGTTGTCTATCAGCGAGTCGCGACTCAAACTCGTCGGAGGCATCCACCTCCTCTCAACTTTAAGCAGCGCATGAAAACTTGGACACGACAGTTTCCGACGCCCGTCAGGAGGCTCGTATAACACGCGGGCACGTCCAATATTGAAAGGGCATGGGAGTCAGGGACGACATTGACTCACGCCCAGGAAGCACTCGCTTAAGGACGGTACGCAAGCGATCCATCAGATGACTATGATTGAGGGACCAGGTATGGAGGAGTGCTGAGTTAGGACTGAGTACCAAGGAGGGACTCGGAAGAGATCCAGATGAGAGAATGAGACCTATAGGAGAAAACGAGACCCAGAGAGCAACTCGCATGGACAACGTTGCGGGACGCGACGAAGCGACGACCTCTCATCAAGAACACGCAGCACAGTTCGACATCCACCAGTCAAGAGCCCAGGTGTAGATCAAAGTGAATTGCGCTTGCGCTCTACGTACAATAATAAGAAGAGATGCGGCTATAAACAGTACGGCGGAGAAACGGAGGGTCGGATGTCGAGGGAGGTGTAGATGACGCGACTGGACGGACACGTCGGGGTGGATAGTGTAGCGAGCCAAGGCCGGTAAAGAGCGTGGGGGTGATCCAGGTATACGAATACGAGAGGAAAGTTACTGGAGGGAGTGGGGTGAGCGGGCAGACAAGGGAGGCAGGGGCGTACGACGCACAATTTAAGCAAGGCCAGCCCAGGCCATCTCCAGATGCAGTATGTGACAAGTAAGGACAAGAGGGCAGTTACATTATCGTGCAATTGCAGCCCTGGGCCGGGGGAGCGTACGGGTCCTCGCCCTTGCCAACAGGCCCCCATACGGACGGCACGAGGTGGTCTTTTGTGCTTTTGCAGTAGCGGATGAGGCTGGGGGGCGTGAGGGGCGAGCAGTTGAGTCGTCGCGAGACTCACCCGGCGCTGGCCTCACTGACGCGGACACGGGGGCGGGCAAGGTCCTCACGCAAACGCTGGTTGTGCTCCGTGAGACGGCGGAGCTTGAGCTCGGACATGGATTGCTGGGGATGGTCAGGAGCGGGGGGCGCAAAACAGATAAAGACGGACTTTGTGGGGGCGGGAGTTCATGGTGGCTGGTGGTTGCGGGTGTGGAGACGACGGGGTGACTAGACGGGAACCTGGTGCAGGACTCTGGTCAAGGTGAGCAGGTGAGGCTCGAGAGCACGGAAAAGCGGACCTGGCTTTTGGTGGTAAAGGAGAGAGGGATCACCGGTCGGGGTCGGAGATTCAAACCTGCTTTCTAACCCGGTCCCCTGCCTAACCCGGCCCCTCCTGTTTCGTATGCGACCATACACACCTAGAAAATGGCGAAGGGGATCCAAAGTTATTACTAGGACTTGGATGGTTATCACTGTGGCTTTTCTTGGAGCGCACAAGCTGAAAATGACACTGCAAGTTCATTCCGCACACTCTGACGACTATTTTCACAAAGTCTTTGCGAGACTACTCTGGACACTGGGGGTTATCACGGAGTATGCCTACTATGGATCGTTCGAGCGGAGCCTGGCTCAAATTTCAAGGAGCTGGCCGTCAAATTGCCCGGGAATAAAGACTCCTAGCTCGAAGAAGTACCGCGCGTACCCACCTTGGTACTTTTCACTTAACCCTGGGCCAGTTCTTGAAAAGTGACAATACTGCATAATTTACCCGCATCCCTGGGCCCAGAGTCCCCATCCCTCAACAGCGTTACGTCGACCCGCAAAACCATCACAGGAAAGGGCGAGCACAACATCGATATTCAGGCGTCGAAGAAAAGTTTCAACCTCCCCCGGTTTATTCATCCAGCTGGCCGTAGATATAAGGGAACTCGCCCCTTGGACCCTAAGGCTGCAATGGAGGTCGGCGTACTATATATAGCGTGTTGGCGTCGTAGATATATAGTATTGCTTGACACCCTCGCTCATTCCTGGTTCTGAATACACGGGCGAACTCGCGTGAGGATCTTCGACTCGGAGTCTTCACAGATTTCAAGATAAAATGTTTTATTGCCGTTTTCATAATAATTGGCGGTGGCAGTAAATACACGTCAACCGGCATTTTTCCCGTCAAATCTTGCGGGACGCATATCTCCTCAACCACTGCTCGGAATCATGGAAGTATATAGTGAAAATTTATCGTTTTTTCAAGGGCTAGGTCGCCCCGCAGTCAGTTTTCCAATCCAAGCAATTTATGAGATGCTTCATTTGGCGGCCCCGTTTCAACGTATTTTCAGCTTTACTTGAGAACGGCGCAGTATTGACTATAGGTCTATTGATAAAAAATGTTTATATGATATCTCCGCAGGTCGCCCCGGCGAGAAATACCCCAGGAGAGGCACCCCCCACGTGCCATTTGTTTGTTTCGGCGACTTTCCGACATAAACTCAACTCTGCCCTGCATCTCACATCCGTATCGTCCTCACACTTATTTTGCCGGGAACCCTCTATCCACAGGCACCATGGGAAGTAGCAAAACAGCGAGCAATAGAAAGCCACGCGATCAGCGCAGTTCTGGCACCAGAAAGACTGGTAAAAATAACAAGAACGACGAGAACAACAAACTAGCGTCGCGTCCAAAACCAAGGCCGCTTGCCAAGAAGCCAAGTGTCTCTGCATCAGATGCAGATGCGGCTGAGCTCCTTATGGGACTGGGCGGAATGGCGCGTAATCGTAATCCATTGGACAGGATCACCGACGCGGTACTGGGAATAGCACCAGAAGAAGGCGCGGCCTTAGATGCTGATCAATATGGTGATATGGATAAAGACGAGCAGGATGAGGCGAACATATTGAATGGTTGGTCCGGACCCTTTCCTCTTTCCTCTTTTCACGCGTTTTCTAGTCGATGAGGATTCTGACAGTGACGAAGAGGATTATACCATTATCTATGTGGTCCCCTACAAGAATGCGACCCGTGAACTTGCACTTCCTTCCACCACGTCATTCGGCACGTTTCTGACAGCAGTCTCACTGAAAATGGAAGTCAGTGTTACCCATCTTTCGGCGCTTGGGTATATCCCTTCGTACAAACCCAAGAATTCGAAGCCTCTGCCGAAACTGTTGGAAAATCCAGAAGACTTTGAGAGAATGATGGAAGATATCTCAGAGTATCGTAAAACCTGCCTAAACTCCAAGGGGGGAAAGGTCAAACCATTTACAATCTCACTCAACGACACATCAGAAGCCCCTGTGGATGGTCGATCAAAGGTATGAATCCAGACTGTCACTGAATTGTTCCTCACTCGCTTCCCGCTTACAGAGCTCAGGAAAGAAGAAAGATGTGCAGCCTGCTGCACCACTCGATGCCGGCGAGCAACGGGAGCATCAGCTGATGGCAGAGATTGAGAAAAAGCATGCGTGTCAGGACCACGTAGGCAAAGCGTGCTACGTTACAAGCTCAGGCGAACATTATCAGTACAACAACAATGATTTAGTAATCTGGGCTACGCTCGCTGTAAGCTTGAGATCTACCGAACATCTGGACATACTCTGAACAATTATCCACAGCGACGCAACCTGGCTACTCTGGACAAAGTGCCGCCAGAGCTGAAAATCGAGGACAAGCTGGATAAGCAGAGGCGAGCGAAAAATGCGGTCATGCAGACACAGTCAAACAACTTCAATTTTGGCGGCTTCAATGGCGGCATCAATGGTGGTGGCCCCATGTGGCCGCAAATGCAGATGCCCCCGATGCCCTGGATGTATGGGATGCCGCCGTGGATGATGCAACCCCCACCCCAAGCGCCTGCGTCGGCTCCGACGCCAAGCCCTCCACGCAAGCGCAAATATCCGACAATCGCAATGTGGCTGGAGGAGCTTGATAATGACGAGGATAGAGGCGAGGATAGGCTCAACTATCAGCAGTATGCCAGCATTCTCAACGACATTGGAATCCTCCGGCTGGATGATCTACTCGAGGTTGACACAGCGGAGAAACTTCAAGAGCTGACAAAGATGAATTGGGGGACGGCCAAACGGGTGATGAAGTATGCGCAGGAGGACAGTCGAAAGATAAAGAAGGCACGCATTGATTGAATAGTTCTTTGCTCCACTTCCTTGAACGGACAACCTCTCACTTCGTTATATCTGACTATAGTTCTAATAATAATTTTTTCTTTGATATGAATTACATCGAGTCAGCTTTCTAGATATAGCCACAATGATGAAACCAGCCCATTGCACTTTCGGCCGACACAGAAAATGCAGCATCAAGTAAGTGCACATACACATATGTGTCGTCGTCATCCGACTCGAGATCTGTACGCCCAAGAATCCCCATTCGACGCACAAATGCCTTGATGGCGGAAAAAGCCAGTTCGATGGGGTTGAAATCCGGCGAGTAAGCCGGAAGGTATTTGATACGATATCCACTGCAGAGTTGAGATCAGTCACCAGCTCGAGCATGTCAAGATGATCTTACCGTGCTTCAATAGTCTCACGGATAGACGGGTCCTTGTGAATTCGGGCATTGTCCATAACAATGACTGAGCCCGCAGGCATTGATTGATCCATACGGTCCAGAAGGCCCAAAATAAACTCAGAGAACAGTTCTGTTGTGAATGAACCTTCAACGACCTTGGCATAGATCACCCCGTTCATTGTCAGGGCCGGAAGCAGTGAATATCTCCTCAACGGTAAGTATACTGGCATTGGAACAAAAGCCAGGACTACTCACCTCTTTCCCCGCACAAAAAAAACATTTTCTTTCAGCCCGTTTCCCCCTTAGAGCCCATCCACGGTTCCGAATAACAGTGCGCCGGTCAAATGAACTTTCATCAACAAAAACAGTGCACTCGGGTTCACATGTCCGCCCATAATCAAACCGATAATCCAGTCGATCTCCTTCATTGCGTTCAATGGCATGTCGAGTAATCTGCACAGTCTCAGCCCAGAATAATGTAGATAACACTGCACTTTACCTTTTTCATTGTAAAACCTGTACGTGTGAGACTTCGCCATACGGTGATGTCTGAAACTTCAACACCAACTCTCTCTTCAAGAAGTTGCCGCATTTCTTGGAGATAGGGATCGTTGCGGAAGCGAATATAGCCTCGCAAAAACTGATCTGTGAGCCAGAACAGATCCGAAATTTACTCTTACCTCGACATTCCTGGTAGAAAGTTTTCTCTTCCTCCCTTTCAGACTGCGTAGGGGACCCCAACGAGCCGCAGTACCGTATTTGCGGTAATCTGACATCAGACGCTCAACTGTCCGCTTGCCGACACCTGTAAGTCGGGAAATTGTGTTGATATCATGGGTCCTGGCCATCTTCAGAAGTGACCATCGCAGGTCCTGTGACAAGGGTCGTCCACGGGTCATTTGAGGAGGGCCCAGAGGCAGAGATTGAGCAGAAGAGGAAGAAAGTTGCGGAAAGTCGCCGAAACAAACAAATGGCACGTGGGGGATGCCTCTCCTGGGGTATTTCTCGCCGGGGCGACCTGCAGAGATATCATATAAACATTTTTTATCAATAGACCTATAGTCAATACTGCGCCGTTCTCAAGTAAAGCTGAAAATACGTTGAAACGGGGCCGCCAAATGAAGCATCTCATAAATTGCTTGGATTGGAAAACTGACTGCGGGGCGACCTAGCCCTTGAAAAAACGATAAATTTTCACTATATACTTCCATGATTCCGAGCAGTGGTTGAGGAGATATGCGTCCCGCAAGATTTGACGGGAAAAATGCCGGTTGACGTGTATTTACTGCCACCGCCAATTATTATGAAAACGGCAATAAAAATAAATATTAGCTAATCCCCTTCCTTCCTCCCGCCATGGCGCGCACTCCCATCCCCGGGCGCAAGGCAACATGTTGGGCTCTCTCTGGTTGTGGTGTTCGTCTAACGTGCTGTTTTAGCGACCAAGTCGGCACACAGGGCTCCGCCGACCTCGCACCGCGTCAACCGCGCGAAGAGACTGCCGGCGATGCGACTTATGCCCATTCGCGAAGAGACGCCGCCCCGCCGCCGCGACTCGATGGACTTTTCCGACGACGACGACGATGGCCACGATGAGCGCGGCGCATCCGACGGCCCCGAGCGACGGCGGCCATCTTACGCGTGGGACGACGAGACGACGCTCGTGTCCGCGCTCATCCACGACGGCTGCGACGACCCCAGCGATCCCACCACCAAGCTCGCTGCCCTCGCCGACTCGCTCCACGCGCCGTTCGCCCACGCAGGCACTGCCCTCCTCCAGGACATGGCCCACACCCTCCAGCCCGCCGTCCAGCGCGTCACCACCGCGCACCGCACCCTCGCGCGCCGCGTCGACCCCGCCTACGCCACCGGCCTCCTTGCCTTCGACGACGCGTGCAAGGCCCTCGAGGCCCTCACCATCAACGAACAGCACGCTCTCCAGCACGCCTTCACCACGACCGAGGTTCGCCCTCCGTCGCGTCGCGTCTCGTCTTCACGCTGACGCCCCGCAGACCCGCATCAAGGACCTCTTCACGCGCCTCGAGGACGCGTACCGCCACCGCGACCGCCTCTGGGCGGATCTCGAGGCCGTCATCGCCGCCACCGTCGACCCCGCGCTCGCCGCCCTCGCGGAGGTCCCCGCCGCGACTGAACGCACCATCGCCGCGCTCGAGAAGCACGCAAAGACCCTCGCCGCCAAGGACGATGACGGCGCCGACAAGATCCGTGGCATGCTCGCAAAGCTCGTCTAGCCCTCGTTGTGTTCCGTTTCCTGCATTGCTTTTCTCCTGGGACTCTCGCATCACAAATTTCGACTCGGCCTCGCACTTCAATCTGTATGACTATTGCATCGCACCGCACTGTATACCGACCCCATCGCATCGCACTCGCACTCGCCTCGGAGCTGTATCCGCATTACACTGTACCTCTACACGTCTCGGAATCGGAATTATCGAAATTAATAATTTGCATCTCTCTCTGTCGGTGTCCGGAGCTTATATCCAAGGTCTAATGAGTCTGCCAATATCCGAGGTCCAAGAGTCAAAAAACGGGAACATGTAACCTGTTTGTCAACCCATCTTACAAACCACACCCCAACGGCAGCCGCTTTTTTATTTTCTTTCGCGCTCGTGTCTGTCAGCCAGGAATCTCGGTGTTAGCAGTCTTTCGTCGAGCTGATCGTCATTTCTGTTTAAATTCCCATGTCGTTGCCAGCCGCATTACGGGTACGTTAAGGTTCGTCGCCGCGAACTTGAAGGGTACCACAACGTCAGCCGCGAAGCCGTAGCCGGAGTGGAATCAGCGCGCCTCCGCGCCGGCCTACGTATGTACGTATCCTCGGTCGTCAGCCACACCCCGTATTGCAACGACTAAATGGAAAATGGCAATCGCGGAGCTCAGCCACATTCATTGCGAGCTCTCGTTCGCCTTCCAGCTCCGCGTCAGCCACATTAATATTGATTGAGGCTGGGACTGGAGCTGCACGCTTTGAACGTTTGAACGTCAGCCACTCTGACTTGCCGCCGTGTCCATACATTTTGGGAGGGCGTGTCAGCCGCCGGACTGTTTGATTCAACCAATCCGACCGAGTTTCCCGTCCACCCGTCTACCCGGCGTGTTCGTGCGTGTTCAAAAGCGTGTTCCTGAAATCGTACCAGGGACCGACTGGATATTTTGCTGGATTCGCCGGCTGCCCATTTGTCGAGCCAAGACAGGTCGTCCTCTCGGATTCCAAAATTCCCCTGCACACGTCGACTCCCGAGCCGGAAGCCCCATATTCTTTTAGTACTAGTTGTTCTGTCGCGAGGTGCTGCTTCATGTCCATCGCCCACCGGATCCGAATATGCGCATTTCATCCTGCCCCACTTGCAAGAAATCATACCGACCATTCCGGAGTTTTGCCCCAATCTGAAGCGGCTGAAGCTACAGATGTCGACCGGAGGATACACGGGGTTCCTTGACGCGAAGCAGATGACTCGAAATTGCGAACTAAGGGGGGGGCAGAATTCACGCTCCTCGAAGACGTTTCACGGGGCTGTATCACGACCTCATGATTAGTATTCTCCAGCCCCAACCCTCGTTACTGATTGCTCGTTTTCAAGACCGCCTTGCCATGCGTCCTTTTAAATGCGCCCAAGCTCGCTCACCTGTACCTCCGCAATTCGCACATCCTCGATAACGAACGACCCTCCGATTCGGTGCTGCTGCAATCTTCAGTCCGTGTCCGTGTCACGACCATCAACATTAAAAGGGACGGAGACATCGCCCGATCCTACGTGAATGTTTTCGAAAAGCCGTTCCCAGAAAAGCGTGGGTGGCTGGTACGATTAATAGACACTCTCGAGGTTACGTAATTGTACATCCCAAAACGGCCATCTCAAGTTGCCTTTTGTTTTCTTTACACTCTCTGCTTCAACTCTGCTCCGCATACACCAATGCCAACATACTCCACTGAACTCTCAACGGAGAACATCGCCCAACTGCAGCATGCCCTCTTGACGATAACAAAACTGGAAGCAAATTCTGGTGTACTCAGTGGTGAAGCCAAGGACGAGCTGGCAGAGGCGGTGAGAACGATCGAGAAAATCACTAGTATTATAGATATTGTCCACACTGAGGTACGGACATACCTTGTGTATCAGGCGAACTATTCAAACAGGTTTGCGCAACAGCACGTTGCTTTTTCTAGCCTTCACTGGGACCACCTTGAAAAACTAGGAATCAGCGGCTATCAGAAAGACTTAAAAGTCCAGATAACTCCCGAAGATCGCCAGAAAGCAAAAACATTAGCTACTCAAAACCACTTGGCTTTTCATCTCGATATGATTGCGCAACATGTTATTATGTTTGTCCGTGCCAGTGCCATTTTGATTCGGGTTGGGGTACATGCTGAGCCTCGGACAGAACGAAGCCGGCAGCCGCATACTTGTTGATACCATCGTCATCGAGGCCTTGAATCAGCTCCTTCCTGAGCATCTTGGTTTCACCCGACTTGAATTCGAGGTGGATTCTGTAACCGAGTTGAAGGAAGATGTTCCCTTTACAACATCTGGGCGCACCGATTATATTTTAGCTCTGCTGCACAAAAAAGACACTGATGGGTATTTGATGCTTATCAGTGATAACAGTGCGCCAAATCCACAGGCACTGGTCAACAAATGTAACCGGCGAGTGGCCATTACGGAGGCAAAGTCTCTGCGGCACAAACTCATAGATCAACTTCCGGAGGGTGTTGGGCAGGCATATGCGATGTGCAAATCTGCTAAGTATATTATATTTTTTTCCAAATTCATCTCTTGTGAGCTGACCAGTGATTCATTTCATAGAGTTGAGCAAATGCATTGTATTATGACCTCGGGAGAGCATTGGTTGTTCTGGTATTATCATCATGGAAATGATGTCAAGCACCGCCGGGTACACATTGCTAAGAATTGTACTACGATCGTTTTGGTAAACCAGAGGACCGGCTGGAACAAGCCGCAAATATCATTGCCCATGTCAAGCAATGGGTGTGTGTTCAATCTTCACGTCGTACATGCTCGGAACTGAATGCCACTGTAATGTAGCTTATTGGCTCGGGTACAACCATTAGGAAATTTGAATCCTGGTCAACCGACGACTAGGATCAGAAGTCGATGCCGCTACCTGGATTATACGGGAAACCATCGATCCGTTCCCAGAGTTTATGTTCAAGTTGGAATTACCCGTCCGGCAACCCCTGTCCAACACTGGAATACAACTGCAGATAGAATATTTCGAACGCACCACACAACTACGTTCAAAGAGTCGGATACATCATTCCGTATTTTCTGTTCTCCTTGCCTTACCAGTTACGCCAAATTTACGCTTACTACGCATTCGTGCCTCCGCTGTATGTTCGCCATAGATGTTTCCGATTCCGTGATGTCGGCACTCGATTGCCTCTGTAGTCCGACGAGTCCGACCTAATATCTTTTTTTTGCGGGAGATCGAAGATTCGAAGGCGCGAGCGTGACGTGACTGTGACGCAAACTTAAGCTTGAAGCCGAGTCCGGATTCTGGACGGACCTCTAAGCTTTTCAGTCAAGTTGAATATGTGTGGTATACACAAACTGCCTGTCGAGGTCCTGGCCATATGTGTCGAATCGCTGGATGTAATCGACGTGCTGAAGCTGCGTTCGGTGCGTTGAACGAATCTCTTTCAGTACTCCTTACTAAATTTCATCAGACGTGCCGCGATCTCTATAAATCCATAGAACAGTTTCGTTCTATCTGGGTAGACCTACATCGCAGATTCTCCACACTTGAGCATGGTTCCGCTCCTCTGCATGACTTGCATGCGGCGTCACTATCCGAGATGCGTCGGTGTACAATACAGTCTCACAGGCTCGACGCACGATGGACGAGCGGCCGGATTTCTCTTCCTCCAGAGGCCACCCCGTTTCCTGTTCATCCGACTACCAAACGTGTTGTGTTTTTACCTGGGACCGATTGGATATTTTGTATCGGCGAGTCCGGAAGTGTTTTCCTGAATTCGCTGTCTGCTCCATTCGCCGAACCCACTGGCAAGCAAGTCGTATTCTCGGAATCCAAAATGCTCCTACACACGTCGACTCTTTCGTGGTCAGACGATCTCGGATCCTACATCCTTCTAGTTGCTCTGGCGCGCTCTGACCTTGTGTAGGTGTTCATTTGTGAGCCACCTATGATATTTTTTGGCTTATGATTCAGTAGCTCGCGAATACACGAGGGGGAGATTCGCATATATCTTGTCGAACCGATATCTGCAAAGCTCGTGTTGGTCGCCGCTCAACTGCTGGACGGCCGCATCTTCTCGGTCACGTTCCAGAAGGATCTTTTATGTGTGACATGCTGGCGCCGTCTGGAACCCATACCTTTCCGCGTATATATTCGGCGACTCGTTTTCCAGGGTGATCCTGCAACGTCTCTCAATACTGGAACGACAGTCACAGTCAACAAGGTACCCTTTATGTTATCAGCCCGGATCTCAGCCTTCAATAACATGACCCTTTTCAGAGATTCCTTACCAGCATCGGCGTAATTCTCTATACAGCCACATGCATCCGGGAGGACACCCTCATCATCGCCAATCCCCGAACCGGGCTCGCTGTGTTTCCCCTCCCCCCGTTCCAATATCAAGATTGCTCCAACGCCGGAGGTGGTGCTGTTGAGCTCGTCGAACCCATCCGCTTCGAGGAATACGAGCTCAACGTGTACGGGTGTGCCCTCCCCGCCGTCAGCCCAGTGCTCCCCCATCCGACGCGCCCCGGATTCTCGCAATGCACCGTCGTCACAGCGAACGCCTGCTGGGTCGTTTCCCTCGGCAGCACGCAAACATCTCCCCATGCATTGGAGATCCTGCGCACGGACGCTGCCGTGGGCAAATCCACCTTTCTTGGATGCGCGCGGGGATTTTCCCTTGCTCCCGGAACGGGACGCGACTCGATCCTCTATGCTTACAGCTATCCTTTTTCGACTGGAGTTTCGGAGTCTGGTGCCGTCGCCGTTGCTACACTCGTCGCCCCTATTTCATACGCGCACAATTGGCTCGCATTTGACGATGTGCGTGGGCGCATGGGTTTCCTTGCCGCTTATTCGTCTGTGCCGCCGCGGTTTGCGTTTATGGACGTCTTATAGCCTTTCCGCGTTTGTGTGTCTGCAGGTCTTATGTATGTATAGTATTCCTATCTATCATCACCAAGTCTGTGGGCCTACCGACATGTCTCTGCCCATTCAAAAGAGGCCGCGGGGCACAACTCACGCCGCCCGGACGTCGTAACTGAGCCACTCGTCGGGGAGTCATATATCTACAGGCTGGTCCACTACAGCTACAATAGCTATTACAACCCTGACCTAACTGGGCATATTCGGCAGTGTGAAAAGCTCAGGACTTTGTGGGGAATTACTGTCTCTCATCTAAGATGCATAGCACGAAAAACATGAGTCCACCGCAATAGATGTGCCATTAACGACGTACCCAGACCACGATCAACCCCAATATCTCTTTGGCGCCACACGCATCGAGATCGACCTTGGCGGCTTCGCCATCGGGGCCCCTCCTAGGCGGCACGTACTGGAACACCTGCGAAGGGACATAATACGACTTGCGGTTGGCGTCGTACACCCAAAACAGCCACTCCGTCGCGGAACAGAGGATGCACCGCATGAACTGCTTCCTAAATAGTAAATCTCGTTGAGCCCCGCGATCCACATATCATATAGTAGTACAAGACGTACTCGTAAAACGCGCACGCGGTGGCGGCTTGTGTGACGGCCTGCGGCATCGCCGCGTAGAGGTTCTCGCTCTTGGCCTCGACGAACAGGACGTCCGGGGTGAGGTACGAATCCCGCAGGTAGTACTCGACGTTGTGCGCCGAGACGGGTCTCTTGATGTCGAACTCGCTGTACGGGAGCCTGAACACGCCGTAGTCGACGGCGCCGCTGTGGGGAACGCTGGGCCCCGCAGCCGTGGGCAGCGCCGCGCCGACGAAGTGCTCCGGCAGCATCATGACGACGCCTTCCGCTGCGCCGTCGACGTCGACGAGCGTGCGCATGATGTACGCCGCGAACAGGAGGAAGGTCGTGATCACGACGCGGTGGGGTGCTTCGCCCTGGCGATGGATGGACCGTCCTGAGATCGCGGATTCGACGGTAACTTTGGATGCGGGGGGCTCACCATCATCGCTATGCGCGACTCGATGCACTGCAGCTGCCGGGCAAGGATATCCAGCGTGTCGACATCATACACGCGCGTGTCATCGCGAGCGATCGCGTTCGCCAGCGCGGACGCGCCGGAGTTGGGCTTGATGTACAGGTTGCCGTATGAGATGCCCAGGTCCTTCAGGGTTTGGTTCGTCGCGCGCGAAAAGGCGACACTCAGTTTCTAGCGCGTACATATAAGTAGAAGCAAACCTATTCATGGAGCATACGCACCACTGAGCTCAGCAAAGAGCCCGCTTCGCGACGGAGTTTGGTGAGGTCAAAGTCGGTCGTTGCGGGATCGGACAGGGTTGGGATCTTCTTGAGCTTTTTGAGGAAGTCATCCGAGAGGCGGAGAGTCACATCTGGCTCAGCTGGCGTCTGACCTTTAGGCATATAAGAGATTGTCTGTGTGATGCAATGTCGGCGTGGCTGTGCACATATGAGCGCGTTTCGCGACTGAATTTCATGTACCCCAGATCTCGAGTCGAGTCGACCTCGGCAGGTTACCAGCATCTCGCATCACACAACGACGGCCCAGGTAGAGTTTGCAGCATCATGTATACCAGTACATTGTCCGTGTCAAATATTTAACCGTGGCACCGAAGGGCCTCGGCGGTAAATGCGAGTCTGTACGCCGAACGCGGTAGTCCACGAACGCCCATTCTCCATTCCCTGTCCCCATCCAGTTCCCATCATCCGCCAGCACCTTATAGGAGGATCGCGGCGAGACCCACAACGGCGAACAGCGAGACGGTGCTGCCGGCGACGGCACGCGGGGCGGCGTTGGTGGTGCCGTTGCCGCCGGCGCTGGCGCTGGCGCTGGGGGCCGCACCACCCGCGAGGCTGGTGAGGCCGGCGGCACCAGCACCGAGGGCGCTGGCGACGTCGGTTGCAGCGGCACCGGCAGCAGCACCGGCAGCCGAGGTGGCAGCACCGACAGCACCTGCGACGGCCGAGGTGGCATCACCGACAGCGCCCGCGACGGCGGACCCGATGGCCGAGGTCGCAGCAGCGGCGGCAGAGCCGACGGCGGAGCCCGCAGCAGCACCGGAGTTGTCGGTCATGGCGAGGGCCATGTAGGCGGCGAAGCTCTTTGCCGAGTCGGGGTTGGCGTTGACGGAGAAGACCATACCCTTGTTGCAGTGGCTGACGGGGTTTGTCTGTGCGCAGAAGAACCAGAGGGGGGCAGAGGCGTTGTTGACGGTGAAGCTCCACTCGGGCAGCTCAGTCGCGTTGGCGGCGACGGGTTGGAAGCCCGAGTCAATGCCCTGTGCGGGGGTGGTCTGGATCGCGCACGGGTTGGCGAAGGTGGACTGGGTGACGGAGTGGTTCTTGCCCTGGAACTGGAACGCGATCACATCGCCGACGTTGGCCGTGACGTTGGAGGGGCTGAAAGCCAGCTGTTGGAAGATCAGAATCAGCGGGATGCACGGCTGCAGTGGGAGAGAGAAAGACGAACGAGTCCACCGGCGCCGACTTGGACGAGGATGTCCGCGGCAGAGACGGAGAGAACGGGGGCGAGGGCAGCAATGGCAAGAGAGAAACGCATTTTAGACGAGTAGTGGATAAAAATCGATGGACTGTTGATAAAAAGTCAAAAATGAAGGACGTAGAGCCTAGAGAGATGGAGGTGAGTAGGGGTGCATTGGAATTGAAGGAGGAATGGGCGCACTCTGCTCTTGGAATGCTGCAAAAAGGAAGGCCGGCTGGGGGGGGACAACGAAAAGGGTGTGGAGGGGCGTGACGCGGAGCCCTGCTTTTATATAGCGCAAATATAGCGCACCATAAATAGATGGATACATCTCCATCCCAACCACGCCTTCGTTCATCATCCCTGACTTGTTGATCACTGATACCACTCGTGCATTGGCTGCCCTCCTCCTGCCCCCGCTACTATCGAGTTTTCCTTTTTTTCCATGGCGACTCTCCAATGACTCCAACAGAATTCCCGGCGTCTCCTCTGTTCATTAGAATCTCGTTCCGTCGGACGATTGCACCCCTCTCCATCAAACAGGGGCCTAGAATAGCGGGTACGCATCTAAGGCTGTCCGTTTGACCCTCGCAAATCCTATTCATCCTAGTCCAATTTGTGCATGGAAAAGGCGATCCTCACATGCCATTAATACTTCCGTTACGTGGTCCCTCCGCCGAACGGGCAGAGCGCTCGACCTCCTCCATCTCTCCATCAAACACGGAGTTCGACGAATAAATACGCCATCAAACCGACGCGCCGGGTGGTTATGATTAGATTCGAGTGATTGCAAAGTGATTGACACATGTTTGACCATAGTCTCGTTCCCGCCGTTATAGGGCAGTCGCTCGCTGCGCTCGCGGGCAGGTGGAGATATGCACACTGCTATTTATAATGTCAGAATGTTCAGATGATGCCGAGGCAGATTTTTGATGAGAAAAGATTGCGGAGTACTGCCCTATAACAACTCGTATAGATAACGGGCGATCGTGTCACGCTCTCGACAACTCTGCTTCAACTGCATGGTTTTCCTCAATCCCTTCATATTTTGGCCCCAAATCTTTGACTATTCGCTCCATTGAGTCATTTCGGACTGAATGGTGTCCTTAGATTTCTTCATTTCGTCCCGAATCAATTTTCTTATGCCTGCCAGTCAAACCCTGAAAACCTGTGGAATTGGAAGGATATGTGGCTTATAGAATTTATTTTGGTAGCTGCGAAGTATCCATGTGCGTATTGGATGTATTTCCGGGTGGTTTCGACGCTCCTTGAACACTGGGAGCTCGATTTTGTGAAGACTTTAAGAAGTGTGCAAAATGATGACTTCTTCAAATAGCCCCGTTTGAACGTGTTTTTCCGCTTTTTTTTTGACCTATATGTCCTCCATAGCTCATTCCAAAGATAATGGAGGCTTAATAGCTTGAAATATGTCTGCTGTGTACCCATACCCTCGACAATTGAGGCCAACTGCAGTTTGTGACTGATGTGACCGATTGGAGCGATCGCATGCCTACACTACGAGATACACCAGATGTTTGGGTGTGGCCTTCCGCGCATCTTTTTCATCATTTTTCTGCCTCCCATCAATGATCTCGGCAGGAACGGCACACACCCAAACATCTGGAGCCGAGATTAGTTTGACCACCAGGTCCACGTTCCGCCGGGGAAACAACAAATCGGGGGTGCTATTGTATCTATATTGTATCCCACTGGATTCCCACAAGAGCACATCGAAATCGGTTCTCGACGAGATCTACTTCTTTGCTGGACGTCTACGAGTATACTGTCCACCGGAGGTACACATGAAACTCTAGACTCTCCAAGATGAATCCACCTCCTGAAAGCACTGTAGTCTGCACTGTAATCTTGCCCTCAAACACTGGCGTCCACCTCGCGGGGCTCTTCCTGCATACCACCTAACGCATCAGTGCTGCCTGACGAGGGAAAATCTCACGTCCGGACAAGCGTCACGCCCGTCCGCCAAGTGCGGCAAGACATCTTGTCCGCGCTCGCTGTTAATCCGCACCGCGGGAGGGTACATATGTGCCTCAAACGCCCCTGGGCCAAGCTTTTGTCTGTTCGCCAAGGTAAGGCCCATGTATCTTCACGATGTATCCTCATCCTCAAATGTATGCTCAAATATAACATTCCTATCCGAACAGTCTACACGAATGTATTCCTATTCGAACAGAGTCTATGCAATACCAATACCAATACCAATACCTCTTCCCCTAAGCAGTACATACATACAACCAGATCGCAAGCAATGCATACATAGATAAGTAGTGATAGTAAGTGGATGAGATAGAAAGTAAATGAGATGAATCTGGATACAGGCGAGTGATAAAATGGAAAACGACGGAAGGGTAGGTTGGTCGGTAAGCGGCGGATGCTAGGACGCCCGCTATGGTCGATTCGAGAGGGATTTCGGAGTCGAGATGGTGCTCGAGGAGTTCGGGATGGCCGGCCCACTCGAAAGTGACATCGTCGTCCCCCGGCGCTCACTGGATCACGCACTGGCACCCCTTGGTCTGCGCGCCATACGGGTCCTCCGCGCGCCCGACGGGGCCCCACACGGACGGCACCAGGTGGTCTTTCGTCGTTTTGCAGTAGCGGATTAGACTGTAATGAAAGAAGAAGAAGAACATGAGCGATCGATCGGGGGTAACACCAATGCCTCCGCCTCTTCCTCCTTCCTGATACATCCTCCTTCCTGCTTGCACCGGCTGCGTCCCCGCAGCCATGGCCATGGCAGTTCCCCGCACGGCGAAGGGGTACAGGTGCGAAGGAGCACAGAGGATGCAAAGGAGGTACAGAGGCGGAGGGTGCGGTGAGTGCGGTAATAGTGGGTGTGTACACACCTCGCGCTCGCCTCGCTGACCCGCACCCGTGGGCGCGCAAGGTCCTCACGTAGCCGCTGGTTGTGTTCGATCACGCGCCGCAGCTTCAGCTCCGACATCGCCTGGCGTCCCCCTGCGCGGCTGCTCATCTTCTCTGCAAGTTCAAGGTGGCGGGGTTATTTAGCGGGTGTGGGTGGCCGGTTGATTCCGGTTTGGGTTTTCAATTCGAGGTGCGAGCTTGAGAAGAGTCGAGTGAGATTAACGAGCGTTGGAGCGCTGCGCGGACGGCGTACCAGGGAAGCCAACAAACAGGACGAGAACAAGAACGGGGAACAGTTGAAACGGGGAAGACGGACGGACGGCTGGATGGCTATCCTGTCACTCGACGAGGCACTGGCTTACTTATACTGACGCCCCGGGCGCTGAATCGGGACTGTTGTGATGGACCACCACACACGCCGATATACAGCTGCCGCCGAGGGTGATACAGTCCACGCCGAGTGATACAGAGTGATACACTACTTACACGCCGCGCACAGCAGCCAATCACCGACTGATGCATTTGATTCGGGAGTTACGTTGTCGAATGAGGCTGTTTTTGTCTGCGGGCACTCACGCGCCTCAAAAGGAGAAAATTAATTGAAATACATATACACATGGATATGTTACTGGGCTCAGATTCCTCAACACGGATGGTGAGCAGTTGGGGCAATCCTGGAACGCGACTCGGAGCGTGCCCTCCCGGACTGATCATGAAAAAACGGAGGGTTTAATACAGAGATGCAGCCTGTGTCGTAGGATCGCCGCCGAAAAGAGTCGAACATGTACACAGAGACGTGTTGATTGACGCATAAACACGAACCGCGGCGGCACAGACGAAGCGACAAAACCCATGCGTCCACGGTACGGGCAGGGGAAGACTATAAGACCTCCATAAACGCAAACTGCGGTAGCATAGACGGAAAAGCGGCAAGGAAACCCATGCGTCCACGCACGTCGTCAAATGCGAGCCACGTGTGGGAGGAGGAGGAGGAGGAGGAGGAGTATGAAATAGGAACTATGAATGTAGCGACGGTGATGGCACCAGACGTCGAAGCTCCAGTCGAAGGAGGATAGCTGTAAGCACGGACGAGCGAGGCGCCCCCCGTTCCGGGAGCCAGAGAAAATCCCCGTGTGCAGCCAAGGATGGTGGAGGTGCCCACGTCAGCGTCCGTGCGCAAAATCTCCAATGCATGGGGAGATGTGGGCGTACTGCCGAGGGACACAACCCAGCAGGCGTTCGCTGTGACGATGGTGCATTCCGAGAATCCGGGGCGCGTCGGATGGGGTATCACTGGGCTGACAGCGGGGAGGGCATATTCGTACATGTTGAGCTCGTATTCCTCGAAACGGATGGGTTCGACGAGGTGAACAGCGTCGTTGGAGCAATCTTGATATTGGAACGGGGGAGGGGAAACACAGCGAGACCGGTTCGGGGATTGGCGATGATGAGGGTGTCCTCCCGCATGCATGTGGCGATATAGAGAGCTACACCAATGCTAAAAAGAAATCTCTGAAAAAGGACGTGTTACTAAATTCACGGGCGGATAAACAAAGGGTACCTTGTTGACTGTGACTGTCGTTCCAGTATTGAGAGACGTCGTAGGATCGCCCTGGAAAGCGAGTCGCCGAATATGTATGCGGAAAGGTGTGGGTTCCAGACGGCGCCAGCATGCCACACACAAAAGATCCTTTTGGAACGTGACCGAGAAGATGCGGCCGTCCAGCAGTTGAGCGGCGACCAACACGAGCGTCGCGGATATCGGGTCCACAAGATATATGCGAATCTCCGCCTTGTGTATTCGCGAGCTACTGAATCATAAGCCAAAAAATATCAGAGGCGGCCCACAAATGAACACCCACCCAAGCTCAGAGCGTCTCAGAGCAACTAGAAGGACGTAGGATCCGAGGTCGTCCGACCACGAAAGAGTCGACGTGTGTAGGATCATTTTAGAATCCGAGAACACGACTTGCTTGCCAGTGGGTTCGGCGAATGGAGCAGACAGCGAATTCAGAAAAAACACTTCCGAACTCGCCGATGCAAAATATCCAATCGGTTCCAGGTAAAAACAGAACACGCTTGGTAGTCGGATGAACAGGAAACGGGGTGGCCTCTGGAGAAATCCGGCCGCTCGTCCATCGTGCGTCGAGCCTGTGAGATTGTATGGTACACTGGCGCATGTCGGACAGTGACGCCGCGTGCAAGTCGTACTGTATGGTGGGACCATGGTCGAGTGCGGAAACCCTGCGATGAAGGTCTGCCCAGATAGCACGAAATTGTTCAATGGATGTGTAGAGATCGCGGCCCGTCTGCTGAAAATTAGTGAGGGTATGCGGAATTTACTCAACGCACTGAGCGCAGCCTCAGCACGTCAATTACATCAAGCCACTCGACAATGAACGCCAGGACCTCCACAGGCAAATTCTGGAGTCCCGGCATTGAGTTCAAAGTGGTTTGAAGTACGATTCGGTGTTCGGCCCGAACGACCGAAGAGGTTATCTCTTCCCCACAAGCTGTCTCTACGCGTTACATTAGCTCAAGATCAAGATGCGCCTGCTTCCTCGCGAAGAAGCCAAACTCCTCTTGCACCAAGTCTGCGCTTTCTAAACCGCGAGAAATGCTAGTATTCACGCACTCCAGGCAGGTTTCCTGGCGCAGAAACGTCTCGCGCGGGGTCTACAATTGAACCAGACAGAAGCTGTCGCTCTCATCGCGTCACAGCTCCAGGAACTCATTCGCGATGGACGGCACTCTGTCGCTCAGTTAATGCAGCACGGGAAGACTCTCCTTGGTCGCCGCCATGTGCTTCCCAGTGTGCCGAGTCTCCTCCATGAAATTCAAGTCGAAGGCACATTCCCCGATGGGTAGAACCAACTGCTGTCAATATTCCCTTCCTGACCAGTAATTCAGGGTCTTTCTTGTCACAGTACATGACCCCATCTGCACGGAATCTGGAAATCTTGAGAACGCCCTTTACGGCTCATTTCTTCCCATTCCGGCCGAGGATCTATTCCCAGTGACGGATATTTCAGAATACTCGCGCGAAAAGCTGCCGGGTGCCATCGTATCTCGCCCAGATCGTATTGTGATAAATCAGGGCAGGGAGCGAGTGCAGTTGCGTGTAACGAATAACGGGGATCGTCCCATCCAAGTGCGTAATGAAAGGTCTACATTCATGTTGTTCTTAATCAGTCAACTAGATTGGCTCGCATTACCACTTCATCGAAACCAACGCCGCACTGTCCTTTGACCGTGGAAAATCCTACGGGAAGCGGCTCGATATCCCGGCTGGTACTGCGGTTCGTTTCGAACCCGGCGATGTCAAAACTGTGACTCTATGCTCCATCGCTGGCGCCAAAATTGTTTCCGGCGGTAACCGGCTGGCATCGGGCGTGTACGATTTGAACCGGACAGACGAGATTGTTAGTGCGTTGGTGCAGAAAGGCTTTGGTCATGTACCCGAGCCTGGCGCAATGGAGATCGATGCCGACACGGATATCGGGCGCGACGCTTACATTTCCATGTTCGGCCCGACAGTCGGGGACAGGGTTCGCCTGGGTGACACCGAGCTCTGGATTGAGGTGGAGCATGACGAAGTGGGTTCTCTTGTCTAGATAATTACCTGGTGCTCATTATATTCGCTAGACTGTTTACGGAGACGAGGTCAAGTTCGGTGGAGGTCAGATTAATCTTGATTGGTGTACGTGCCTCGTTCATTTTATACAGGAAAATCTATCCGCGAGGGCATGGGTCAAGCGACGAATCGCCCCGCCTCCGAAACCCTTGATCTGGTCATCACCAACGCCCTGATCATAGACTGGTCCGGAATTTACAAGGTGCGACTCGACTGGTTTAATATCTATTGACCTCGAGTCTCAACCCCGTTTTAGGCTGATATTGGTGTTAAAGACGGACTTATCGCAGGTATCGGAAAGGCTGGGAACCCGGATGTTATGGCCAACGTGCACCCTTCCCTTATCATTGGTTCCTCCACCGAGGTCATCGCCGGCGAGAAGCTCATCATCACCGCTGGCGCCATTGACGCACACATACATTTCATCTGCCCTCAACAAGTGGAGGAAGCCCTCGCCGCAGGAACCACAACCATGATCGGAGGCGGGACGGGTCCT
Organism: Mycena epipterygia; assembly: GCA_029281465.1. NCBI lineage: Eukaryota > Fungi > Basidiomycota > Agaricomycetes > Agaricales > Mycenaceae > Mycena > Mycena epipterygia. Next base: position 103,751 of record JARJCQ010000100.1, on the reverse strand, counting down.
AGCGCAGGGACGAACGCAACGACATGCACATCAAGTCCGTTTTATATGCGGCATATGCTCGCGGCTACGGACGGGCTGCCGATGAACTTTGCCTTTACGGGCAAAGGGAACGATGCGGGTCCTAATGCTTTAGAGGACATTGTTAAAGCCGGGGCAGCCGGACTAAAGCTTCACGAGGATTGGGGGACTACGCCTGCTACTATCACAACCGCGCTCGATATCGGAGACAAGTATGATGTACAGGTCTGTTGCGCCGTCTTACGATTTTATGACGACGGTTAACTGGTGTCCAGGTCAATATACATACAGATACCCTCAATGAAAGCGGCTTCGTCGAGAGTGCGTTTCTTGGCTGCCTACTCCGGGTTAGCTTCTCATCTGCATCCAGCTACCATTGCGGCGTTCGGAGGTCGCACTATTCATACATACCACAGCGAAGGAGCTGGTTGGTTCATACACTCATCTAACACTCTTCTATCTAACAACTTTCTAGGAGGAGGACATGCTCCTGACATTATTGTAGTCTGCGGTCTTCCCAATGTCTTACCCTCATCCACGAACCCCACGCGACCCTTCACCAGCAACACTCTGGACGAACATCTTGACGTACTGGGATTCCTACCTGCTTTGTGTGATACTTACGCTCTGCCCAGATGCTCATGGTCTGCCACCATCTCGATAAATCCATTCCGGAGGATCTTGCATTTGCCGAATCCCGTATCAGGGCAGAGACGGTCGCCGCCGAAGACGTGCTGCACGACAATGGCGCGATATCGATCATCAGCTCCGACTCGCAGGCAATGGGCCGCGTTGGCGAGGTTGTAAGTCGAACATGGAGGACTGCCAGTAAGATGCGGGAGTTCCGCGGTCCCTTGACGTCCCTAGGAGATGTTGAGGGCAAGGACAACGGACGTGTCAAGCGATACATCGCGAAATATACGATCAATCCGTGAGTGGTAGCCTCGGCCCTTGTGCATGATAACTGAATAAGTTTCACAGTGCAATGGCGCAAGGTATGAGCCACAAGGTCGGACAGGTCGCGGTCGGGACACTGGCGGATCTCGTTCTTTGGAAGCCTGAGAATTTCGGCTCCAAGCCCGAAATGGTGATAAAGTCGGGGGTTATCGCCTGGTCACAAGTACGTTGTGTGTCGCGCTCAGGGCATCGTCGCTCATGATTCAACCAGATGGGCGACGCCAACGCCTCTATTCCGTCGGTACAGCCATTCTTTGGGAAACCCATGTGGGGTTCCAAGCCTGGCTCTGCCGCTCTCAACTCTCTTGCATTCGTCTCGCAAATATCCATCAACTCGGGCACTGTGCAATCTTATGGGTTGTCGAAGCGGTTCGAGGCGGTGCGAAACTGTCGATCGGTGACCAAGAAAGACATGAAGTGGAATGACGCGACGCCGAAGATGACGGTCGACCCAGAGAGCTACGAGGTGCATGCGGATGGTGTACTGATGGACGTCGGGCCTGCGGAAAAACTTCCACTTGCGCGGGTGTACAATCTTTTTTAAACTTTACGATCCCTCTCTACTCTGCCAGTGTACAACTATTTCCGATGTTTCAAACGTTCATTATAAGTGAGTGTATTTATAGGAAAACGGGAAATGTGTTTGATTGGTTCGCGTCGACGCGTGGTATCACATACACGTGGACATAGTCACAAAATCGATCGGAACTTGGTTTCAACCAACAACCAAGCGTGCATTGCAAAGTCACGCATTGCTATGATGCCAGGGATATGCAAACTGCCCGTCGAGGTTTTAGCATTCATTGTCGAGTGGCTGGATGTAATTGACGTGTTGAAGCTGAGCTCAGTATGTTCAGTTAATTTATCACTAATTTAGCAGACATGCCAAAGTCTCTATACTTCCATAGAACATTTCCGTTCCATCTGGACAGACCTCCATCGTATGGTCTCTGCACTTGAGCACCGTCCCACCGTCCTGCACGACTTGGACGCGGAGTCACTCTCCTTCCAAAACCTGGCGCTTTTATTGTATGGCGGTCGTATAATCTATTATATTTACTCGCTATGTATCAAATTCCAATCTCGATGCAGCAGAGGGAACTGAGCAGTTTCAAAAGTACCTAGTTGCGGGCCAACCTGAGAACAGTAACCGATACAAGTACGGCCCTTGGCAGGTTCTCTCGAGCGACGTTGTATGCGAAGTCCGACTCGCCTCAAAATATCTCCATCAACGGTCGCGCAGTGGGAGGGAGGAAAGGGCAGTCGTCGATCCCTTCGCGCACGCAACTCAATATATATATGGGGGGGAGAGGGGTCCACAACATGAATATTAATAGCCGGTGCTCTTTTAGTTGCACCAGCCACCCACTCCCTGTTGCTTTTCCCAGAATGGCTTTTTGAAAGCATGCATGTAGCATCGGGAGATGCCTCCACCCCTTTCGATGTTGACGGTCGTGACACGATCCCACGAAACGGACTGGAGGCTAGGGATTGCTGCGGCATAGGAGTCGGCACATTGCAACAGCACCGCATCGGAGGGTCGTTCGTTATCGAGGATGTGTGGATTACCGAGGTACAGATGTGCAAGCTTGGGTGCATTTAAAAGGACGCATGGCAAGGCGGTCTTGAAAACGATCAATCAGCAACGAGGGTCGGGGGCTGGAGGGAATACTAACCATGAGGTCGTGATGCAGCCCCGTGAAAGGCAGGCGGAGGTCTTCGAGAAACGTGAATTCTGCCCCCCCCAGTTTGAAAAGTTCCCAATTTCGAGTCATCTGCTCCACGTCAAGGAACCCCGTGTATCCTCCAGCCGACATCTGTAGCTTCAGCCGCTTCAGGTTGGGGCAAAGTTCCGGAATGGCCGGTATGATTTCTTGCAAGTGAGGGAGCTGGAATGGCACGTCGAGGACCAGTTCCTGAAGGGAGGGCAAACTTCTAGCACGCCACTGAGGGGAAATATTGTAAGAGGGACGTGGAAAAAAAGGGGCTATTCTCACCTTGAAGAAATTGGTTATATTCCAAGCATCCCGCGTTTCTTCCTCTTCTACCTCGTCCTCGTCCTCCAGATCTTCATCGACCAGACAGTACTCGACATGTATCCGCTTGACCTTCTCGCAGAATTTAGGATCTCTGAGCAGCATCCGATGGATTCCAACTTCGCGGTAAGCTGGAAGAAGTGTAAATTTTTTTGACACAGGATTGAACACGGCTGGCTCGTACTGTGATCGGGTCCGGGCTGGCACACGTGCATTTCCACAACCTCGACATTGGGAGTGGAAAGCCAAAGTTTTCGCATCGCAGGATCGACGTTCTCGCACACAATATGGCGCAGGGAGTGCGATAAAACCTCATCGCCAGGGTCATACGCATTGCGGTTGTATTCGTTCTCGTCGTCCTTGAGGTCGTCTTGGAATTCATCAAAGTCTTCGTCCTCGACAAGGCAATGGCTCAAATACAGGGCATCGAGGGCGGGAAAACCCCCGACGATGGCGTGGATCATATGGAAGCCGTCATACCAGTCCGATGGATCCATCCACGCGCCAAGAATTTCTAGGTGCGTAACGTTGCGCAGTTTGGCCAACAGTTTGATGCCTCGTGTGTGAATCTCTCCGGTTAGCACCAGACAGCGAACCGCTGCCGCCCTCGTCTCGTCCGAGACAAATTCGAGGAAACGAGCTTCGCGCGGGGATTGTTCCTTCCCAGGGCCCCCGAACGTGCCTTCCAGGCGCAGTTCCCGCCAGGTCAGGGGGCGTGCAATGGGAAGCAGACGACGATGTACAAGGCAAAGGGCATCTAGCGCTTCCCCGTCATTGGCGAGCAGTGAAACAAAGATAAGCTGAATCAGCTCATTCGGAAGATCCAAGAGCAGCATCTTTGGTGAAGTTTAAACCGGGACGCAGACTCTCCTTTAAAGCTTTTGAGCAGCCAAGCTGGCCAAGCCCGCATGAGACGCCGTGCCATGCGCCGCCAGGGTCAGTAGCGATGTTTATCACACTGGCAGACCGCGCTTGTGTTCGGCTAGACCCCCAGGGGCGGCAAAAGGAACTTGAGCTTGAATTTGAAGTGTGAACGGTCTCCAAGGGTCTTTTTGTTGGACTATTCCAACAGTACGAGAAAACGCAAGGGTGAGGCAAGCGAGGATGTCTGGACAAGCACTGAAAATGATTTGCGGCCCGCCAGGACCGGTTATTGTGTGCTGTTTGCTCTTCACGTCTTTGCCTTCCACATTTTTTTGGACTTCATTCACGCTACAGCAATGGTCGTCGTAGCAGGGCAATCAGCATTCTCCGAACAACCCGCCGCACGGAAAAACAGAAGAAAGCAGTCGAAAAAGAAGGCCCCATCAATTCTAGACACCGACATAGCTATCGATTCGGACGGCGACGACGCCAGTCCCACCGCCTCCACTTCTGCTCACCCTCCCCCGCCCCCCGACGACGATGACCTTATGATCGACATCGAACCCTCTACTCTACCACTTTCCTCGGCTCCTGCTTTTGCACCGCTTCCAGCAGACGCCGGCAAATCTGCCCTCAAGTCAGAGACGCGGCGGATAGCAATACCGCCGCACCGCATGACACCCTTGAAGAAGGAGTGGATCAACGTGTTCGGGCCACTGACCGAAATTTTGGGACTTCAAGTGCGTATGAACGTGCAGCGGAAATGTGTTGAAGCACGGGTAGGTTGCACGCCCATTCGATCTGCAAAATATCTGAATGTGCGATGCAGACATCTAAGGCCACGAAAGACATCGGCGCCCTGCAAAAGGGTGCTGATTTTGTCAAAGCCTTTGCGCTGGGCTTCGATGTTAATGTATGCTATTTTGCGATTGTGCGTAATTCGACAATAACGCGTCCATGTCCAGGACGCCATCGCGCTGCTCAGGCTAGACGACCTTTATCTCGACTCGTTCGAAATCAAGGACGTCAAAACGCTGCACGGCGACCATCTGTCTCGCGCTATTGGCAAGTCCCCCTTGTATCCCAATTGTACTTTCTTTTAACACATCGCATTTGCAGGCCGGATAGCAGGACAGGACGGGAAAACAAAATTCACCATCGAGAATGCCAGTCGGACGCGCATCGTTCTCGCAGACACGCACGTCCTTTTTTTCCATCAACTTACTCCCCATACTTACCTGCTGGCAGAAAAATCCACATAATGGGCTCTTTCCAAAATATCAAGGTCGCACGAGATGCTATAGTATCGTTGATTCTCGGGTCCCCTCCTGGAAAGGTGTACGCAGGATTGCGAACAGTCAGCAGCCGCATGCGACAACGTGCGCTCTGACTTATCCTCCCTACTTTGTATTGTCTCGGTTGTTAATCCACTTCGCTTTATGGGAATCAAGTATTATTGAGGTATAGTGATGTGCAATGCTACAAAACAATCGACGAGCCTGAGCGTAGGGTATGTTACAGTCAATGGGGACCGCGGATTAGTGATGTGGTACAGAAATCTTGCTCGTCGAATCTATTCTTCTCCGCCACTAGATTTAGATTCCTCATATTGATCAGGCTTGGTATTTTTGAGGACACTGGAAGTTGAAAGATCAGCTCAATTGTGAATCAAGTCCAGGTCGGTTTCTCACTTCTCTAGTGCGGCTTTGTCGACGTCAGGGCCCTTCCCGTCGCCAACCATAAGGGGGTGTGCCTTGCTGGGTACGCCAGCTACTACAACGAACAACCAACCTGGGCCAGGTGGGTAGACCTTTCCGTTGGGCGGACCAGTGATTGTCAACTCGGTCCCAGCGGAAGACAGAGTCGCTCTGAGGTAAACTAGGCGAGAGTTGGCGTGCACCGCGTGCGTAACGTAGCCAAAGTCCATAAGCGCCACTATCAAAGGAATCAATACGCTGTTGAAACATTCACGGCTAGAAACGCACCCTTAATATCCGAACTGTCTTGAACCGAAGTTGGGAGTTGTATCGTAAGCACCTCCGTCGCCCCAAACTCAAGCTGTTTTGGCCCTTCCGTGATCTGTGGTCGCGCCTTGGTCATATACGGCGGACCCAGCCACTCGACCCGATACTCCGTTCCGTACATGATCTCACTGCGGTCCAGGTTCGGGTTGCTCCCTGCAATCATGATCTCTCCCCCAGGCGTCAGCGTCGCGACGCTATGATACATCCGCGGGATCTGACTGGTGGGCATTCCGGCGCGAGAGAAGCGCGCGCGAAGTGGGGCGGACGGCGTGTAGAGAACCGGCGTCAGCACGGGCTTGTCCGCGTTGGACGCGCCCACCTGGTCGAGCACGTTCCCGTAGCCCGAGATACCAGACGCTGCGCCATTGACGACGACGATATTGCCGGTAGGGAGAAGGACCGCGTCGGGCATAAGGCGCGGTTCCGGCATTTCGTCAACCTCCCAGCCGGCTGCGATCCCAGCGTCTGTCAATGTCATGCGAGAGCACTGTGCGGAGGCGGAGTCCTGCGAAGAGATTTCATAGCCGGGTTTGGTATCGTTGATGTTGGAACCTCCACATATAAGAACTGCTGGCTCGTAGTTGTTCTCGGGAGACAGAGGCAGTAGGAGAGCCGTGCCCGCCATTGGGTACGTCACTCGAACACCGTTGGGGATCGGAGGGAGCGACCGCTCAGTGTTGTTTTCCCAGTCATATATTATCGCGTCGTTGTTGGCAGCCATGAAAATAGTTCCATCAGGGAGAGCAAATGCGATGGGGAACAGGTTGGAGTTGAGCGTCCGCTCCAGGAAACGGAGATTGATCGGCAATCCGTTGGACCCATGAATCGATTTCGGAGGGAAGTATTCAATCGTTGGATTATTCACGGTTGCGTTGTTGATCCATCCTCCCTTCTTTGAGCCGCCAATTATCATCGCGCTACCATCGGAAATTCGAACCACCGTATTGTACCACCGCGGAGAGGCCATCCGGATCCTATCGTGATTCTCGTACATCTTGCATCCGTCCATCGAAGACGACGGACAAGGTTGAAACAAGCGGATCGACTGAAGTCCATCAAGATCACCGAAATCGGCCGCAGAAGTGTTATCCTTCACAACAGGATTACCTCCTATGTTGACCAGCGTCCCATTGCCAAGGAACGTGCCTCCTGCGCAGAAAGAGTTGGACTGCATTGACAGCGGTTCTACGGCGTGAGTTTCAATGTTGTACAAAGCTGCCCAGGCTGGATGACCATCAATAGTGAGCGGATTGTGTTCGACCTTGTCGACGATGAGGGCATGAGTGGGAGATATTATGGCCAATTGCATTGCGTGGACGCCTGTAGATCCCTTTTGCTCTAGCGTCCACGTCTCGGTGGGATCGACGTCTGACCTGAGGCGCAAGGGAGACGGAGGGTGTAACTGGGTGCCTTTAGTGACTACAAATGCATCCAAACTGGCGATATAGCTCCGTGTCGATCCAGGACGCGTGCTTGTGTTAATGATCTTCAAGGTGTGCCTTTCGGGTGACAAGTTGAAACTCCAAAAGATGCGCTGCTGTTTGCGCGGTGTGTCGGTGTCGCACCATGCATCCACACTCTGAAAGAAGCGACCGTCAATATAGACATCCGAGACACCATAATCCCTATCACAGTCTCCAAACCACTCGATGCCGGTGCCATGGAACGTAAACGAGATGTATGCACCGCGGTGGTGCGTTTGTTGCAGCGATCTTCCTACATATGCCTTCGAGAATAGCTCGGTCCATTCGCCGGAGTAGAGAACAAGGGGAGAGGCCGAATCGTAGCTTTTTGCACCCGGCGGGACGTAGAAAGGTAAAAACGGGGCGCGCGTGATGGACTCAGGTGTGGTGTGACCGTTCCAGGCTAATTCCGCCGCGTAAACATTGAGGAAAAGAGCGATAAATGTGTAGAGTAGCAGCGAGAACATGTGAAAGGCCATATTGCTCGTAGGGCGAAGGAAATGTGGCGCAGGATGGTCAGTGCTGAGCGCTGAGCGTTGAGTACTGAGTAAACAAGCGTCTATAACGCGCCCTTGATGACATCATAACCCAAATATGGCTCCCCGAACAGACCGAGCTTCAAGTTCCTTTTTCCCGTCTTCGTGGTGCGTTTCTAGTCGAGAAATAGTGACTGGAACTGATTGTCTCGTAAAGAATGGCCACCGCTGGCAGCGTTCGCCTTCCACCCGAGCTCGCCGAGCAGGTCATTTTAGACTTGCGCTCTGAACCCAAGGCGCTGGCAAATTGCGCCTTGGTTTGTCGTGATTGGACACCTGCTGTCCAGCGCCAACTATTTTTTCATCTCAGTATCCATGAGCGCAATTGCACGGAGATTGTTCAACACCTAACATCAGCCACTGCTCGCAGCAATATAGCCGGCTATGTTAAACACCTCTCTGTCTACCTGTGGGGGAACCTTAGACCTTATATCAACAGGTTAACTGCTAACAAGACTCCTCTCCTCCACCTGCTTCTGCCTCACATTTCCCATTTCACCAATGTAAAGGAGTTGGAATTCGATGGTTGCCGTATTTTCCATAGCCAAAGTTGGGACGAGATTTGGACCGATCTCCTCGCCTCCGGACTCCCCTCCATCAGCCACCTCACTGTCTACCATCTTAAATTTGAAGATCTCCCGGACCTCGTCGACCTTGTTTCCTCCTTCCCGCAGCTCACCCATCTCACCGTCGCAGAACTTGACGTTGCCGCAGCCAGCCACGAATACTCCAATGAAGAACAAGAGCTGTATGATGGCCCGAAAACCACACCACCCCTACTAGAAAACATTAAATATACCTCCGGCCAGCATTTCGCGTCGGGCGGGGGTCCTTTTCTCCGTTGGCTCGCAGCCGGACCACGTATTTTCAGCACACTGCACCTTGATCTCGATGCGGAAGCCGGCGACGTCAACGCCGGTGTAGAACTCCTCGGAGCGGCTGGCGACAATCTCAAAACGCTCTTTCTCACCTTCAGTGACCAGTGGCACCTGTGTAGGTTCCTTTCCATCCTCGCAGCATATCTTCTGATCGGTTTTCAGGGGAGGGTCTTACATTTTCTGTGAACTCCAACCTACACTCGTTGGTGCTTAAGAGCGTCTCCAATTTCGGGGAAAGCCTAGTTGAGATTCTGGAGTCGATAAACTCACCGTTGGAATATTTGGATCTCGGCGGCGTGGAAGAGATGGACAGGGATATATGGCCCAGCCTCGTGAACGTCCTCATGTCACCGTCGTTTGCATCATTGACCAAAGTCAATTTCTACGCCAGTTCTCAAGATAGCATAAAAGAGTTGGCAAGAGACATTCCCCTGGAATTCCCCGAGTTCTTTGAAAGAAAAATCGCGTTCTTTAGTAAGCAATACTTCTGCTTGAATTCTCAACTTAATCTGCCATCCAGCGCTCAAACTGCACCACGAGTGGAATGAACAGTACAGTTACTATCGATCGCCTAGAAGTGCAAGATGATGGTGAAATGCAAGATTTTGATTCACTGACCTCAATTCTGGTTCAATCCAGGTGTGAAAAAAAGGAGAATGGTTCTGTGGAAGTCCCAATAGTACCTAGATAGTAGTTCAAATGCCCACGCAGGATCCGCAGCCAGAAAAAAATCAACAGTGGCATTTTGATCGCCTTGCACTTCCGTGTAAAATTCCCAATTAGGAAGAGGCTGTACTTCGGTAACTTTACTGTGCGTTCAATTCGGCCTCAGATATTAGGCAAAACTTGGATTCCTCCTTTTCATACCTTGGAAATACCGCCTGCCGAAGCCGACGCTAGCAGGGTCTTTACTGATGCCACAATAGTGCTATCAAAAGTATCTTGCACTTCTAGGCGATCGATAGTAATGAGAAACTTCGGCTACATGTGATCCTAACTAGTACATTTATTATGCCTCTTGTGGAGGTCTATATTGCATTGTATTAGTCCGAGATCCAAGCGGTACCCCCGCTCTCCGGGTCGCGAGAGCCACGCCAGCACCGTGGATATGGTACTGTTCTCCGACAATCTCCTTCACCGTTAACATCAGTTTGTCAAGTCGGCTCATAATCCCATAAGCAGTCGCTACCCCAACGCAAAACATCAAATATTGTTCTGGTAACTCTGAATGAGCGTGATGTCAACTACAAAAAAACAGTCTACCCACCGTTCTTGAGGGTTTCGAGGGTCAATGCTCTGGGCAGCCCATAATCTTCTTCCGATTCCTTATGAATTACATTTAGGCCATATTGAATTTGCGAGAATCGATCAAGCAAGGGACATGGCGTTATTTGGGGAAGCGGACAGCCTGTTCGGAGGGCTGTAGAGATCATACCTGGTTCACCCGAGAAATCAGAAACGCCGCACGATGCTGAGGGGTTTGAAGCTTACTGATAACAGCAAGAACATCGCCCTGGAAGTCAGAATCCAGTAATCGTGTTCTCCGTAAGAAAGCCCGAGTCCAAGACGGTTCCATATGTTCGACGATCGACATCACTAAGTGAAGGTCAGGCGTCTATGAAAGGCAAATATTTTTTGAAAGGACATACGGTGGGACAGAGAGTATGCGAGTTGTCTGGTACGACCGTTCTTAAATCCGATAATTCCAGGTGACATGAAACTTACAGTTGTGTTTCCATGATCTTGTAGTACCGTTTAGCCGGCCATCGGCCCCTCAACGAAAACTATGAGAGGTGAGCAACGGAGGCAGAAGAAAGGCGCGGAAGTAACCTCGTATATCGCGTTGTTCTTGAGTGTGATTGACCGAAGAATTTTGCTACGTATGGCAATCAGGCCTGTCACAATCTCTTGAGGATCCATGCCGCGTGGTGAGTGGGCGTATGAGATAATATCGCAGTATACTGTCCCGATTTCAGAGGCAGTGGTGGCCATTGTCTTGCGTTCGTATCGCCGGATTGTGGTTGACGGAGGTAGAAGCGAGAAGAGGCCAGCAGCTAATACCCCAGCATTGACGAGGATGAAACGACGCCATGCTACTTGCCAACCGAACCCAGGGTTGCCAGGCGAGAAAACATAATGGTCTTGGTACGAATATCCGATTACCTGTAAAACCGATTGAGGCGACTATCATCCTTCAGGAAAGACCAACGAACGAGGATCGCAGTGACAAAGAAAATTATTACACGTATTGGGGGTCCCGGCCAGTAGAGTCTGCCTATGATCCTTCAGAAAGACCGACAAATGCAGTGACAAAGAAAATTACCATAAAAGAAGAAAGGATAACAGACGGCACAGACAGCAGCCAAGCCGTATGGGCTGCCGTTACCAGACCCTGTTGAAATATACCTGGTCCATACTTAGTGAGAAGACGACAAGGCCTGTTGAAAGGAACAACAGCTTACCACATGGTCATGCCCAGAAGGACCCCGAGGAAGGTGCTCAAAACACGACTGCTTAAACCAAACGCAGTGTCGCCTTGAGACAAGCATCAGCTTTTCGACACCGGTTAGATTCTATCTACTGACCGCGGAATCGTGCCAGCGTGACTTGGGCCATGAAAATGGCCCAGACAAATTTGTTCTCGTATGCAAACGTCGCAGAAGATTTTAAAAGTGAAGGCAGACACATTATCACTGGGAAAACGGTGAACCACAGTCGATCGAAATCATTCATGGACTGACCAGTTAGTGCTGATGCCTTCAAAGCAAACATGGTGTTTCCCTCTCCAAGCTGCACGAATCCGCGGTATATTAAACGCATCGCCCATTCCAAATGGTTTCGGGGCGGCAAGGCATCGGGATCCCGTCGACGAGCCGTGCCAAGATCGTACTCGTCGAGAGTGGGGGGCACGCCTTGGATCTTGTCCGGATCTTCCTCGTCGTTGCCGAATTCTGACAAATGCCAGTTACTCCAGTCAAAAAATAATTTGTGTGCCGGAGTCCAAAGCCGTTTTTTCTTGCGTTCCTTTTCCATAGAATGAATCTCGTCGAGCTAAATAGAATTTTAGCCATTAGGAAAGGGACGCTGTGATTGACCATTTTACCATCGTCACTACGTTGGCAGAAACCTGAAGGAGATGGTATTGATAAACATAACAGTGAAACAAGTGTCGATGCGGCGGCATTTCCTGCTCAGGGTCGTGATTCGGGTCAAACGAAGGGCGCCACGGCTCGAGAACGAGATGTCTATAGGAAGGTTGATTAGTATCGCTCCAGTAAAATAAAGCTGAACTTCAACCTCGTATTCTTTTTAAATTCGTCCAACACAGCGATGAGATTTTCCCGAACTTTTGGCAACTCGCCCATTCGTTGCTCCAAATCCCGCCGCTGCTTAGCGCCACTCATCAGCCGTGCCAACGACCCCTGTCGTACATAACCCAACCAATCTTGGATCCACACCAGAGATTCCTGGCAGCTCTTCAGTAACGGGGTGCAACTTTGAGACAGAAGTGTGGTTGTTTCTTTGGTATGAGTTTCTCCCTCAGGATGGCTGAGGTGGGCCTCGAGATCGAGGTATCGGTGTGATTCGAAAACGCCGACAGCATGCTCGGTTTTTTTGCGACCCAGGGAGAGGTGGAGCAGGGGGTTGTGGAGGAGACCATGATGGTGCGAATTGGAGTGTCTATTGCGTCTGTGTGTCGGAGTAGGAGGCACACTGTCTTCATCAATGTCTCTTGACATGTTTTGCGGAGACGGGGGCCGCGATATTACAGGACTTCCTGGTACCGGCGTACCTCCTCTCGATGGGATAGGCGTAATAGGAAACTTCTCTCTCATAGGATCCACCAGCGTAAAGTATAACGACATTCCATTCGCCCGCACCGCCATGCGCTTCACCACTTTTTGTAGAGCACTGAAATCAGTGGGCGCGAATCTTGAATACACCAGATCGCTTTTGAGGAGACGGGCTGAAGCAGCAAGCGGAATCAGGCCAGCTTCCGACTTTGCCACCGAAGCAACGATCGAAGCAGACATCGTGGAGAATTCGGCAGAATAAGGATCCTTCTTCAAGATAGCTTGATGAAGTTCAAAAGATTTGGCGAGCGGTGTGAGAACCAAGGTTAGCCTGGTCGTGAACTGGGCTGACATAGTAGAGGGGAAAATGAATATGGAGGCAAGGAGGGCGATGGCGGAGTGGAAACTGATGGGGAGGACTATTAATTGGCCAACCTAGATTAAAGACGCGGGGTAAGAGTGGAAATTATAGAGGGACATGCGGCACATACTTGGTAGAATGGATACGGGAAGAGCGCGGCCGTCGTGAGCGTAATATCCAAACCTCGGAGCAGTATGTAAGTTTAACATAGCAATAAATTGGAAATGGACGCACAAAGACACCCCAGAATGCAAGCAAAGATCTGGGTAGGAATTGACCGAGCCCTGATGTACAAGAGGACAGCGCTTCCTAAGAATATGAAGACGCCGATGATGACCGTGGGCTTGGTGGAACATGAATGGAAAGTTGCAGTTCATCATAAGAAAAAAACTTGCCGCGACTTCAAGATACTGCCCAGTCACAGCTTCCAAGAAAGTCGCGTTTGGGTTACGATTTACTCGAGCTAGATCGGCGAGCTTAATTCCAAGGCAACTCCATCTAAATAGTAAGTTAGAGAGCGTGGAATTCGAATGGGAGAGAAGGCTTACGCCCAGGATGTCGTCACGAAGAACAATATCATTATTTCACGTTCAAGAACAGCCATGAACGGATCATTGGGCGGGGACATAAAAGATGCTGTCACATACGAATATCAACCCAGAACACCCAGGAATAGGAGTCGACCCACTAATAACAATCAAGAAGGCGGCCTAGTGCTTTTGAGAATGGGTATACTGCCTTTAAACAATGCATACCTGTCCCAAGAACACTTCAACCTTGGGGATGAGGAATAGCACGGTCGATATCCATCCAGCTAGAGCCGATCGAATGGTCGGTTTGATCTTCGCCCATGTCCAACTATTTGGGACCCACTGAAGACTTGAGGGCCATCCCAACCAATCGAGGGCTTTGGAACCAGTTTCTTTGACAGCAGAACCGGTGGAGGAGGAGGAGGAGGAGGATCCACTGGGAGGGGAATCTGTGGAATCACTTTTTTTCTCGCGAGGGGGATGACTAGGACTTTCGACCAACCCGGCGGGGGTCGACGACAAACCGGCAGACATGGGGGTTATGTGCTGAGAGAAGAAGGCGCATTCTTAATTTATGGAATGAGGTCACGGAGGTCACGATACAGGTCGTTTAAATAGATCTACGTAACCGGCGATTCAATCTACGACCTGCGTATTGTGTCCGACGCGCCGATACGGCGACGAGCATAAACCAAAATGCATTTCAAAGTCTGAGCGAAGACAGCAAGGAAAAACTGGGGTGGTAGCTCGGTGTCTTCAAATCCGAAATATTCACCAAGCGTTATGATCTACATGCGATTTGCGGTCTCGCTCGGGGATTTAATGAATACTTCCTGAAGGAGATCCCACGAGGGTAAAAGCGATTACAAGGTTCACACGCTAGTGATGATCCCCGATTAGATACTCAGCGCAACTTTGAACGTTCAAGCCATTATTTCATTCCATCCGTTCTGCAAGAAACCTGGAAACTTTTGCTGGTCTGTCCGCTGCTCGTACTACAGTTGGCGGATGGTGCGGCCGGCGAGTTTCGGGGAAAGACGGGGACTCAACGACCATGGGAGCAAAAGCTACACTTGAAGCCGATCTTTCAACGACGGCCGATGACAGAACGTCGGCTCTCGGACTGGGAGTCACTGGCTGACTTTCAGCTATCGGCGTAGACAGTTTCGGAGAAGATCTTGCTGCATTTGATGGGGGTGTCGGAGAGTCAGACACATTAGGGGAAGAAGGTGCTGCAGCAAAAGGTCTTTGCCCGGAACGCGCTAGCTTGAACTTTGATGTTGGTGGCTTCCTAGATGAGGGAGGCGGGGGGGCATCGGTTGTGGCGACAGATGTGCCTGCAGGAGGTTTAGAAGGAGGGACGGCGTGAATCATATTTCCGTCGGGCCCTAGGTTGTAAACCTCGCCCTTTTTCAGTAGTTCCATGATTTCTTGCATGGCCGCATCGTCTTCCTCGTCGCTCCCACTCTCGCCAGCGTCGCCACCAACAAGATGGTTGTCCGAATCCAATTTGCCGATGCGAATAGCGTGCTGCAAAGTCTGAGCACTAGTCGCGGGAAGGACATTGGCCCCGAGGGACTTGGACGATGTCGGGGTAGCGGCATTATAGGATGAAGTGAGGCGATTGGCTTGGAAATGAGATATAGCTGGCTTGCGAGAGGACTGGTTCAGAGACTCTTCGGCCTTGATCAAGCATATTAGATCACTTGTGGAGGGAACAAACTAAAGACAAACCGTTTTATGGGAGACGCTGTGGTCGTGGGAATGAGACATCATGGCGTTGGAGGTGGTCTCCGCCATTTTGACCCGCTTTTCGTGGTACTGCAAAGCAATCTCCCGTTGGTGACGGGCAAAATCTAGGTCCACTTCTTCAGCCAGTTCCTCGTCTGATACGAATCCGTCTGAATCTGTTACAGTGGGAGAGTCCGGCGGTTCAGATTCGTCATCTGAATCCGGTTGTGGCTCCTCGAGTTTGGGCTTGCCAGGGATTCGTTCGACAACTTGCATTTTCATTGGATGTGCATCAATCTGCGCGCTCGACATCAATGTTCGCCCGCTGTTTGCTCGGAGTCTGGCTGGGATCACATCTCCCCAGTCTGAAGTCTCAGTCTCAGCGGTAAAGGCCTCCGAGTCGTTGCCGGCGTCGGCAAATTTGACGCTTTTGCGAGGAACAGGCGTGACCTCGACCTTTTCGACGCGCGGGACGGGTTTTGGTGGTAGTAGTGGCTCAGCTGGTGCTGTCTGCTCTCGGGCCGCAGACATACCCCTCAATAAGGCCTTTCCCATCTTCTTTTGGATGTCCTTGGCAGCCTTCAATCTATCCATCTCGTCCTGCGCAGCCTTCTTTCTCTTGAGGAGGATTTCCTGGCGCTGTTCCGGAGATGGCCCCTCCTCCCTTGCCTGCTCCGCCTCTTCTTCCTCCTCCAACAGATCAAGGATTCGATCCCGCTCACGCCGACGACGTTCCTGCTCTGAGACAGGAAGTGTTTCAAGGCGGATCGGAGCATCCTCCTCCGGAATCAGGGAGGCTTGAGGGATATCAGGGACCAATATAGGCTCTGTGATATCGATGATAGGTAAACCCTCCTCATTCAAAAGCTGTAAGCGCAACTCAGCTAACATCTGGACATGCACTTAGGAAGCGTACCTGGCCTTCTTCATTTCGGTTCTGCGGTTCCCCAGAACCGTCGCCGACAAGCTGCGTGAGCTTCTCTGAAAGCTTTCGAACGGCAGTTGGGCTCAACTTTCCGGCTCCTTCAATTGCTGAGTCCGGAGCAAGGGATTGGAGCAACGCCTGGAGAGCTGGATTGCGTCAGTAGACACAGCATTACCCGAATTGAATCGCGGAAACCTTGCACGCTTCCATCGGCCAGATTTTGGGTTTTGCGCGTCATGGTATTTAGGCGAGTAAAGTCTAATGGCTTGTAAATCAAGCAAGGACAAATACTCCGCTTTGACTCTGATCGTGTTGAAAGTTAACGTCAATCAACGTGCCCCAGTTATGTTTTGAGGTGACCCACTTGCAACAATTAAAATAACAACAGATACTAGTGATAAATCTCATTATATACTGAATCATCTCTCTGGTCTACAACAGAACGCATATATACAACTTGTCGGCGACTTGGATCAGACTGTATTCCAACTGTTGTGTAGCCCAACGGTGTCATCCGAACCGTTCACCGTCGTATGCATGTCTGAGCCCAGAGTAACATCACTCCCTCTCTCGTTTCCTCGCTCGTCGTGTCCGTTGTTCTTCACTCCATTGACACCATTGGACCTGTCGGCAGACTGTGCCTCAGCTGAGGTTCCTATCGTCTTTTCCCGGACGTTGTCTGCACGCAAGCTCTCCAAATGCGAGAGATATTTTTCGTCGACATCCCCAGTAACATAATCACCCGTGAAGACAGAACAATCAAACGCAGTGATATCGCGATTGAACTGTCGCACAGATTCAACGAGATCCGGTAGCGTTTGGAATATGACGAGGTCGGCCCCGATGGCAGAGGCGATCGATTTTGTGTCTCGTCCGTGTGCAACAAGTTCCGTTCGGGAAGGCATGTCGATACCGTACACATTGGAAAACCTGGAATCGGTCAGCCAAGTCGGCAAATCTTGAGCGTAGTTGGGCATACCGGATCGGCGGTGCACAACTGGCCACAATGACTTTCTTTGCACCAACGTCTTTAGCCATTTGAACGATTTCTTTTGAAGTTGTTCCTCGAACGATAGAATCTGCAACAGCACGGGGTTAAATGCTGTTTCAGAAAGGACTGAAGCGCCCAACCATCGACAAGCAGGACATTCTTGCCAACGAATTCCAACGCCATGGCATTCAACTTCCGACGGACATTCTTCTTCCTGCCCAATATTGTCAGGGTAAGTTAATGCTTAGTACTGTAAGACGACCAACCTCATTTCTTGCCCCGGCATGATAAAAGTCCGACCGACATAGCGGTTCTTCACAAAACCTTCCCGATAAGGCAGCTTCAACTTTTGAGCCAGATTCAAGGCAGCGACACGAGAAGTATCCGGTACCTGTGTGCTCGATTAGCCCAAGAAGGGGCAATCACAGAAGACTTTACCGGGATGACCACATCAACGGTAAGATTGTTTTCGGTCAGAACACGTTGTACTTCGTCGGCAAGTGCGTCCCCCATGGCCATGCGGCTCCGATACACACTGATACCGTCGAGTACGGAATCCGGTCGGGCGAAATAGACGTATTCAAAGATGTCCGGCGCGAAGGTAGCCGGCGGTGCAACCTGGCGTCGGGACACCCCGCTCCGGGTGATAATGATTGCTTCTCCTGAGATTGAATGAGCATTGCATGATACAGAATCCCATAAAGACGAACCGGGCCTGACATCCTGCCATTCACCGAAGCCTCCAGCATCCGCGACCACACTTTCACTGGAGAACAGGTAATCTTTACCACTACCTGACTTCCGGACCGCCATCCCCACGGGCCTAATACCGTTGGGATCTCGAAAAGCCATGATCCCGAAACCCGCAAGCATGGCTACACAGGCGTAGGCGCCCTTGACCTGGTGCATCATCCCTCCGAGAGCCGTGAAGATGTCCTCCTCGTTGATACGAAATTTGCCCGTCTGCTGGAGATTATTTGCAAATATATTGAGTAGCAATTCAGAGTCGGAGGAGGTGTTGATGTGCCGGTGCGCAGTAGCATCCATATATTGCAGGAGCGAACTGGTGTTGATAAGATTTCCATTCTGTATGTTCGATTGGCATTCAGAAAACGCGTCATAGACAGGCGACTCGCATGCGCAAAAACAATTCCATACGGTGAATTGACATAAAATGGTTGAGCCTCTGCGTTGTTGAAGCTTCCAGCAGTGGGATACCGAACTAGAGAGGATGAATGGGCTGGCAAACCGGTTTAGAACTGAGAACCGACCATGGCCAACGCCCATCCCTCCGATCAACCTCGAAATAGAGCTACCATCGAAGATATCGCGGACCATGCCATTTGCTTTGCATTGGTAGAAGCGGCCCTTGGGGCCGCAGGTGACGATCCCACATGCGTCTTGGCCGCGATGTTGCAATAAGGAGAGACCTTCGCAGATTTCTGGGGCAGAATCGGTATTCGGGTCATGCAGAAGCAGCCCAAGGATTCCACACACTGGGAGTGGAATGAGCGTCGAAAGCGATGCCAAGAACTGAGAGGCTTACTGGTGTTGCAGCAGTACAAGTCGTTGAAAAGAAATTTTCACTATGATCTTGTTTACGCCACTGGCACTATCTATCCGAACGATCGAAAGATCGATAAGATCTACGCACGTGTCATAGGGGCTTTTTAGTAACGAGGCTGAACGCAACTCTGTAAAGACAAGCTGAGGCATAAGTCGACCATTTTGGCGATAGTCCACAGTAGTTCACACCTGCAGGCTATCCTATCCTATCTCACACGCCTTCAAATATGTGAATAGCCAGCCCAACCGGTGACCGCCGGTTTTACAGATGGATCTAAGCTTACTACCATTGACCGCTCCTGTTCGGGAAGGTAAAAGCTCCGGTCGCTGGGGTTCGACTCGTGCCATCACACTTCATTTACTATCCAAGCGGACTTGGGGATCTCTTGGAGTCTTGGAACACTATTTCGGTACTCACCAAGCAAGTTGTGCAGAAATCTCAGTGTTGCGATTCGTGCCAGTGTTACGATTCGTGCCAGTGGTACGGTTACCACTCCGACGGATCGGGCTGATTGTTTTATATTCACCAAGGTTGGACGGTACGTATATATATGCCCCACTTGGTTGGATATCCGAGCGAATGGTCGGCGGCGTGTTTACGTTCAACAGGGCAAGAGTCGCCTCCCATTATTTATGAAGCAGATGCATTTGTACTCGTCCAGGCAGCAACAACTGGCAGGACTACTTGTTTAAGATTCTCGGAAATGCGCCATCACGCCTCGCGAGGATCCGGACAGCTTGACCGCCGACACAACGCAATGGCCGGTTTCGCCCGGCTGAGAGACAAGGAAGGAGTTTTTATGGAACCAATGACAGATTCAAAAATATCTGTTCATCTCCCACAGATGTCGCTATGCAAGCGAAAATGCGGGTTCTAAGACTATTTTCCGAAAAAATTCCCATTCAGCATCCGGATGACCCGCTGGTCTTCGGATAGCCTTGGACCATGAGTTTGTGAAGTGGGGCCACAAAGGTCCATCGCCGAAAACATCGAAGGAAGCATCGGGCTCGGCATATTCGTGTGAGAGCGACTTGCGGCTGAGGCGCGGCGACTCCCAGGAGATGAAGGCGAACAAGCAGGACTTGAAGGCCTGTCTTCCCCTTCAATTCGATTTCTCGTCTTGCCGCTGCGGTAGAGCCCGACGGGTACAATAATTTTGCGAAGGCAGGGATCGCGATCAACCGTTGGAATATGAGGAAGATCATCGTATCCGAAATAAGCTAATGATCGGGTCATATATATCTGTTCGAAGAGACACTGACAGCCCGCTACGTACCGGTAATGTGCCATTTTCGGGGAATTGAATTAGGGTGGACGACAACCCAGGCTGAATAAGCCTGTTTGACGAGACCACGATGGGTGCTGGTGCTTCTTTCTTGATGCGACACAGCAGACGATGAAAGCCCCCCACGCGAGACTCCGTCAATAAATCGATAGGTTTGGAAACTCTGATCAGAAGAGTCTGAATCGTCTCCCATTTTTTCGTCGTAGAACAGGTAAGGCTGTTCAATATCAACATCGGTCTTTTTATAAAAGAAGGTGATCAGACCTCGCGCATCCGAGACTGGCTCCAGACACGTCCATCTATAGCCCAGGGTTTATCAGCCAGACTTCGGTTCCTCTAGGGCGGTTTTACCGGTCCATCTTTTCAAGCCTGGGGCGTGGTCAGATTCCTCCCAGACAAAAACTGCGCCAGATCGGATGAGCGTAGCTCTTTCGTTCTCATCCAAACGGCGAGTGATAGGGCGAAGAAATCCTGGAGGGGGGGGGGGACTGTTGAGACCGCTATACTTCTTCAAGGAAACTGGCGTATACCTTGACGGGTGGCCTCAAACACTACGTGCGCGTCGTGTGCATTGCGCACATGAAGTCGAGGATGTGTGGGGTGCTGCATGTTCAGGGGGGATTGTACTTTCAAGCGATGCATCTCGACCCGTTAAATAAGCCTGACCGCGGTCGGACGTGAGATACGCATAAAACAGCCGAATACAAGGAAGTTTGGGCCGTGATACCCAGTGTGTTCTCAGAAAACAAAACGAGCAAGCGGTGAGGTCTTAGATAGTCTTAGACGCCATGAGAACTATGAAGCGCAGCTTGTGATGGCCACCCAAAGCGAGGGATTGATGGGATGCATGTGGAGTTAGTCGCAGATGTAAAGACCAACATACTATCCGTAAACTGGGTTAGAACCGAGGTACCTTGGGTTTGGTTTGGGGATCACGTCACAAAGACACAAGATCAGGAAGTGGAGTCAATGATTGCATGGCGCATAAGAGCGGGAGAAAAAAGCCGACCAAGACATGCTAGGCATTCCCAGTGAGAGACTCGGAGCGCATTGTAGGCGCCGACGGGCACTTGTTGGCCGAGAAGGGAAAGGTAATTGATTACATAAGCGCTGATCGTGCCACGGACTCGGGCTACCAAGCGAGGAGACGCTCTACCAGCTCCATTCTGACCTTTAGTGACCCTCGGTGCCTTTATAATGGCCCTCCCCGACGACCGTGTACCAACTCTAGTACAATATTGTCAACGAGTTGCCGCTGTTCACGTCGACGGTCGGTGGTCTGGTCTTTCCACACTCTATCAGGACTCAACGAAACACAGCTATAAGCAGTCTCGGTGACGAACTCCGCTACGATCTGGTTAAACCAATTCTCGAACGCTGCACCGTCGACCAGCTTCTTCGGTTAGAACAAGCTTCCGAGGTGTGTAACCACGACATTTCACGGACGAACGCCTCATTGAATGTCCACCCAGTACTTGCAGAAGGACACGCCAGGTATGACGCTTCAATTTTATTTATGAAGGCTCCCACCAACTCCCAACCGTCACACAGAAATATGGAAAGCACTTTGTTTCCGGTCATACCCGACGGCTGCTGAACGATATGATCGCGGGGACATCGAAGAACCAGAGTCGTGGAGAGACCAATACTTCGTAGGTGATCTTGTTCCACTCTGAGGACATGGCTCAAATTCCGTAGGTGCTTGTTGAGGAGGAAGCTCGAAGAATCGACGAAGTAGGATCTAAGATACGTCGCCAGCGGCTGGAAGCGGAGGAACGTAAGAAAGAGCAAGAAATAAAGCTCACCACGCAACATCCTCCATCGAAACGGCGATGTGCGTCTCAAATCTGTACTAGTCACGTCACCGTTTAACCTGACTTTTTTTTCCTCTAGGGGGTGTTCCCGCCCAACCTAAAACCCTATTTCAGAAAACGAAATCAGAAGCGTCTCGTCTCCAGAAGAACATGTATGCCAAACCCATGTTTTCACCGATGCCCAGCGGGAAGAATTACCGGGTCCTTCCTCCGGACAATTCCGCCCTCCTTCCTGCCTCTCGGTCTGGCGTGGCGTCGAGTCGTGTAACAGTCAATACCGTGATTCATCGTATTTCTGCTCCCGGTTCAACTGTAGCCTCGGCATCTAGGTCCTCCAAAGCACCGGCGAATCGATCTTCCCAGAAATGTCTACCTACGATCGCACTCCCGACGCAGTCTTCTCCACCCTCAACTTCTTCACCCTCGGCTTATTCTCCATCACTCCCCCGGAGAGACAGCATATCCTTGACGAAATCCCCACTTCCCTCATCATCTGTGTTTTCCTTCACAGGTCTATCTTCGACGACCATGTCCACGCTGCAGACCACCACCCAATCTCCACCAAAGAAGCGCCGGCAGACAGGTCCTGAATTTTCTCCCATTGCGTCTGAGTCCCGACCACCCAAACCCCCGACACCCATGAAACGCGATCCTATGGCTTCCCTATTTTTGCCCAAACATCGCGCTTACTCACAACGCATAAATTAATGCTCCCATAATGTTGTCCCACACACATTTAGCATCCTCTAGTCACCGGCTCCTTTTCATCTGTATGGTTTTTGTATTCTAGCTGTCGAAGAACATAATGTGCTTCTATCTCTGCGGTAGTCTCACTTTCTCGGCGGCGTGCCGGATTTCTTATCAGATAATCCCTTTCTCGACTCAATGATGGTTCCAGCTTGCCGGTATGCACCCTGATTTCCACGTAGCTGTGCAAAAGAAGCTAAAAGAACCCAGTCATCGAAATTTGGGCCGTGCTTAATATCGAAATAACTATTCTCGCGGTCGTGGAACTTCCGGTTAAGGATGCATATGTCGGATCACAGCGCATATTTGTCGACCGGTGCGGTAATAGGCGACACAAGGAACACCTACCTGTATTGGCGTCACAGGTTGATATTATTCACCCGACATAAAAAGATTGCACAACTGCCGGCGACCCTCTTTTGGAGCTTCACTGCACCTAACCAAAATGAAGGACTCTTTCGAGCGCGGAATCATCTTGTCTGGTTACATTATACGTGTGTTCTTCTCATCGACATAAATACAGAGCCGCCAGTCGAGGTGCAGTGGTTCACGCGCACTATACCCATACTACTCCATGCATTCCGTGCGATAGCCGACGCCAAAGCAGACTCACGTCAACTTTCTGGCCTCGCGCGCTCATCGCTGAGAAAGCATCCCGCAATGTAGTTCCCCTGATGGATCTTCGCTGGGCCCGGCCAAGGTGACATGTGTCGTATTACCTTTCCTTCAACGATTCCTTACTACGGTTCCCCGAATTTGATAGCCATGATTTTCTTTTCAACCTCTCCCTCGGCCCAATTACTCTGTGACGTCGTCGATAAATTAAGCTCCCACTTTCTTTTCCATCCCAAAACTGAGGAACGC
This sequence comes from Mycena epipterygia, assembly GCA_029281465.1. Lineage (NCBI taxonomy): Eukaryota > Fungi > Basidiomycota > Agaricomycetes > Agaricales > Mycenaceae > Mycena > Mycena epipterygia. The sequence goes on along the minus strand of JARJCQ010000100.1, from coordinate 80,366 downwards.
TCCCACCCTACAGACCGGAAATCTCACAGCCACATATTATTTTGGCGACGGAGGTGGTTTTGAAATCTCACCGCACTTCCTTGTCTAAAATTAGTTCGGAAGTAGACGCCTATTTTTGAAGCCCCCAGGTGCGCAGCTTATCATCTGAATTGTACCATCTGTGTCAAGGAATGGGTCAACGATACCCGGGAATACTCCCACTCAAGTTCGAAATTACTCGAGCTGACAGCCTAAAAAGTGGGAGTTTCCAGCACCTTTCGTCTGGAGATACCCCATTTCGTTAGGTTCCAACTGGCTTAGGTGCGGTCTAATCCTAAATCTTGCTTCAGTGGACAGAAACGCGTCATGCTGACTCCCACGCGATCTAATTAGTTACCCGGATATTCACGTGATCGCGTTCGGGCTTGTAAGCGCCTGCCAGTACAAGCGCCCAAGTTCTTTCCAATGCAAGAATGTTCTATTGATTTAGTTATTGTAGGAGTCCCACCGACACGACTGTGATGTAAGTAAGGATGTCGAAATATATAATATGGAGGTGCGCAATGCGATAAGGTCAGATGCGATGGTGATGTAGGGGATGGTTCAATGCAGGGGATGGAGGAAAGCGAAATACGGAAAACAAAGAGGAGCGCAGGGTGACGTGTTCATGTCCGCGTCGATAACCCACTGGCATCAACGCTATCCCCGTCCCAACGTTGCCGCGTCTTGCCCTTGCCCTTCGTCGCCGACTGCGGATAATCTGCCGCAGTGGGGGAATCGAGGAACATCATGTCTGGCGGCGGGGCCTCCCAGATGCGTATCGTATGGTCGTCTGAACACGACGCGAACATGCGCTCGTTGCGTGGGTTCCATGCAACGCAGTTCACGCTGCCCTCCCCGTGTCCCTCGAGCACCTCCAGCGGCATGCCCGTATCACGGTGCCAAATATACACGTTGCCGTCTGCAACACAGATTGAGAAGACGGAAGGAAAACGATAGAAGGAAATGTACCTTCGCTCCCGCTGACGACAAAATTACTGTCGAACCCACCAAAACAGCTTCGAATAATGTCTTTGCTCTGTCGCTGGCCCGTATACTTCCGCGCCACTCGCCCCAGATTGAGATCCCACAGCTGAATGTCCTGCAGTAATGTCAGCCAAAAGGCACGCACTATCCGGTAATAAAGGAACAGACATCGGGAGAGCGATTGATGAGTGCATACTGCGAGTTTTGCGAAACGCTGAGACTCGTCAGTTCCCCTTCAAACATCATGGAACTGTGTCAAAGAGAAAATCAGGCTCCCTCTACCAGACTGACAGTATAAAACGAACGATTCATTCCGCCGTGACGCCATATTGAAAACAAGTAGGCGGTGCTCTTCTTTGGGCGGGGGATTGGACGTAGGGGCGCCGCCATTGGTTCCGGCCGTGGCAGCATCGCCCTCTGCTCGCGGGTCCACCGGAAACGGTGCACGCATCCCAATGGCGACGAGCCGCGTGAAATCCGGGGTAAGAACCATGTGCGTTATCCGAACAGGCAATTCACCCCATATATCCCGCCGCTGGCCGTCTGTGCTCTATGGACCAGACATGAGCGCGATGAGCGTAGTAGTTGTAAGGTAGCCTACCCATAGGATGATCTTGAAATCCATCCCGGCAGACAAAAAACCTGAATCATCTGGAAGCCACGCTAGCGCCGTAACCGGTTCCGAGTGTTCCTCCAGCGTCCTTATACATACCCCAGTCTAAATGCCCGATCAGCATACCCTCCGAATACAAAACGAGTGCGTACCTTGGCATTCCACATCTTGATATGACTTTCCGTCCCGGTGAGCAATATCATGTCGTCCAACGACCACCCCAGTGACTGCACGGCATATGGATGGTTCAGCACATGCCGTATCGGCATCTCTGTTTCGGGCTACATCCCAAGTCGCATCAACGGAGCCATATTTGGAGATTGCGGGACGAACATACCCCGATACCCCATATAATAACAGACTTGTCTTTGCTGGAACTCGCTAGGAAGTTCCCGTCGTGGCTCCACTCCATAATCCACACTTGATCGGTGTGGACGTCCAGTATCGTGGTGGTTACGCGAGGGAAACCCGTCTTATCACACTGGTGGTCCGCGAACAGCGAGAACCCTGGCGAGCTCGTTGGTATGTTGTGGTACACACATTGCTGTCGCTGGTAGGCATTTGCCTGGTGTAACAGTGTTGAGAATCGCCGTGGGGGAACCATTATCGACGGAGGAATATAGCCTGGAGAAAGGTCGTGAGCATAGAAGGAAGAAGGTGACAAATGTGCGACGAACGATGTAGATTATCTAGCAGGATCCGTCTCGAATTTCCTGCTGCGCCATCCCACCCTGCGCGTTGTCGTAAATCCTCCGGTTCCGAGCACATCATTAGGCTAAGATGGAGTTAGCATTATTGATTCGGGTACGGAAGGAAACGTGCCTAGAGAGAATGTGCAGTTGCTCCGAATCTACATCTAGCGGCGCGAGTTCATTTCGAAGAACTTGCAGTGCATCAGTGATCTTCTGCGCCTCCAGGAGCTCGAGATATTTCTGCTGGCTTATCAGAAACCGCGCGTCCTGTACATGGTCGAGCAGCATTAGTTGGCAAGCTTAAGAGGTATTATCAGACGAACCCAAAGCCCCTCGCGATCCCGCACGCCTAGATGTTGCAGTGCATTCTCAGCTTTGGACCACCGCGCTTCCAGAATAAACCGCCGGAAATCCGCGACTTCGGGTGTTTCCATCGCGTACCCTGATTCCGCTTCCAGGGTTGCTGCGCTTTCACTACCCGAGGGCGCCCTTGATAAGCATGTCCAACGGAAGAACAGTGAAGAAACCCACATATAGCCAACATCCCTGAGACTCTGTATAACGAGTCTTACAAACTCTTCCCGGTCCACGTCCGAGTCGTTATATAGACTTGAGCCAGGTAACGTCACGCGTGCGACCGAGAGCGAATGCGAGGCCGCGGACGACTGCTTGGAGTGGCCATTGTGTTTCTGAATTCCGTTTCCCGCCGCATTGGCGACAGGCGCACCGTTGGCGACAGTGGTGAAACCATTCCCGTTCAGATGGCCGTTCGAGGGACCCGGGTGATCAAGGCCAACCGACGACGGGCCCGCTAAGGCGTCCTGGGAGACAGGCGAATCGTCTGCTTGCTCCGAGCCGGGAAATCGCATAGTAGTATAAGCTCGTGAGGGAGAGGGATCGATCGGGGGTGTGCTGGTCGTGGAACTCGGACTACCGATACGCTGCCGCTTGCGGGGGCGGGAGGGCTCTGGCTCTGGGTTCGGTATGGATGGTGGGTTAGTCAGGATATTACCTGAGCGGCTGAAGCACACGGTACCGGAGAGTACGGGGTCGGAAGCGGGAGAGGTGCTGGAATAGTCGAGCTCTGACCTGGGGCGGGTTGTAGGAACGAGAGATGCCACAGCGGGGGAAGACTCCCGCGTAGGACGGTGGCCAGGAGGATCAATTGTGGCGAGACGGTGTACGTGCTAGATGGTAGAGGAAGAAAGACAAAGAAAGTACGGAACGATGCTACATAACAAGGTCGACTGACAACCGATTCCACCTCGTGTGTACTGCACAATAAATCGTCCTTATTCACACAACTAACTGCACAACGATGTAATCTGTATATCTGCTGCCTGCTACAGGGAGGCTCCCCAGCAACTCATCATTGCGGCCCTTCGGTCCGCATCACAGCCTCTTATCATCACACCCGACAGCGAGGCCAATGGGGCGTGTATGGCATCACATTGCGTGCAGGGAAAGCGAGGAGTTGGTATGCCGGGAAGAGCTTGGTTGGAGAGAACATCCCCACAAAACCTGGCAGATGAAATGCTAAATGATTCAGGAGGGACCGGGAGCGCACCGACTCGGACATCATCCAGAACGCCACGACATTAACCTATAACGGAGATTGCTGGCATTCATGTGAAACACTAAAGAGTTGCTGGCTGCAACAATAGCGGGTCAGGAGATGCACCTGGTGTCCGCGAAATTCCGTAGAAGCAAGAAGTAATGGTACGCGGGTTGGACTCAAGAATTTGAAGTTGGACACGAGCTCCGAGAAGGGTTCTACCAGAGGAATACTCTCGTCCACAACATTTCAAGTTCCAGGATGGAGGGAGACATTTAAGATGGGACATGATGGGCAAGATGATGGGCGGATGAAGAAAGCTGGTGGCTGTGCCGTGCGTCACTCTGTGCAAAGAACACTAACTACATGGAAGCTCACGCTGCGCAAACATCCAACCTGGTTTATCCGGTCGAGTTCCGGAACTGGATAGGATAGGATTGCCGACACCAGGTCCCGAGTCGGAACGGCCGGAGACCGTACTATTGTCGCGAATTGACCAATCAGAAATCACCTTCAGATTGGCCTCTAGACGGGCGTGGAAGGTAGCATCCCAACACTGACGATGTAGCCCAAATATCCTGACAGTGTGACACTCAACTTTCTATTCTGCTTTGGTTTCGAAAATTAGTACAATGTTACCTCTTGTATCCATAGATATAAAGGTGGAGTAACTGGCCCGGATGCTTCAAGCCGATTTGAGCGAGCTACAACCAGAGTACACTGTACGTACGTACCTAAGACATTGGTGTTGCAATCCGGATGTTATTACGCCTGGAAAGGTAATCAGAGTTTGTCCAGCATCGCGCGCCACCTCGTTCGAAACCTCCGTAATTTCGTTGTCCGTCATATTTCAGGAACCAGGAATACCCTCCGCCCAAATCCTTATTCGCTTTAGCCATGTGCGATCCACGTCGTCGTCTTGCCGCGCAGAACTTGTTTTGGTGAAGTCGTCTAGATCTGCGGCGCTGGTGCCGCCAGAGCTCATGGAATCATCATCTTCGTCGCCATCCGAAGGGAATGTACTTTCTGGAACCTGCTCGAGCTCGCAAGGGAGAAGACGACGCTTGGGTCCATGAGAGCAGGATGCCGAGCTCCCCACTTCCCATTTCATGCCATGATTGTTGCTGGCCGAGTCGGGGTCCGCTTCTGCTTCGATCATGGTCTCGTCTAAGTCTTCAGACAGAAAGTTCTGCGGTATAGCATCTATGAAGGACCATGTCCGACGGATATTCTGCAGGATACGGAGATCCTCTATACCAAACACAAACTTGGAGCCGGTAGGAATAGCCGTTTTCGCTCGTTCGATGAGCGAACACGTACAGCAGTCTAGTCGCTGCCTCCGAGATGCCCCCAGGTTTTGAGAATTTTGCCGGAAGTGGTACACGACACCAAGCACGGTAGCACTTCTGAAACGAGAATCCATGGCGGAAGAGCGCTGGAAGAATCAATAGGAATGACCAGATATTTGAAGGACTGTTTGCCATTATACAGCTGGGAGGGTCGTCAGTCAACGCGTGCAGAGCAGAATGAAGCACCTTCTGTATGTGTGTTAGACGAACGCGAAACTTCATTTTGCGATTTCGGAGCCATATCTCATGAATCTTGTCGCCGAGGGAATACAAGGACGGTGTCGTCAATGAAAACATGGTGTGGGTCACCTAGGTCATTTGTTTTAGTGGCAATTTCAGTTAGCAATATAAAACACACTGAATTCCTTCAAATGCTCATCAAGTTGGTTGTGGCTGAGTCCCCAAGTCCATTCGAGCCTGTCGCGCTACAAACAAGAACATCACTTACACCCACATCTGCCAAAGGCCCAAGATGAAGACCTACGACTTCATTGTTGGTTCCAGGGACATCAGCCTCGTCGTCGAAAGCCACATAAACAATGATTTTGGCGGCAGAGATATCCATGGATGAGTGGCGCTGAGGACGCGTCGACTGGGAGAGGTCACTGGTCACACGGACAGTCATGCCACGTGCAAGTGACCCGCCTTCCCCTTCGTGTCACGTTTTGAACTTTGCGAAAGTCTCATTCGAGTCTTCATGGCACAGTCACTCGATTCTGGGACTTCAATCGGTTCAGAAACCGAACGATCTGAATCCCACTTGGTCCTCGTCGCTGTATCTTCAAGCTGGCTCCACTTGAAGTTGGTTCGACTCGTTCTATCCAAAATACTATCCAAGCTATCCCACTGGTTCCTACACCCGCGCGCGAGCCGTCTCAGCGGGATCAGGCTCCGCCTCATTTGCTATTTGAACCCGCGCTGCTGCCTTTCGTTTGTATTCCTCGGCCAATATGGAGTCTGGAGTCTGCATTAGTGTGATAAAATTACTTCGTGCATTCATGGTCGCTCCTGGATAAGATACACACCGATTTGGACCCCTCCTTCCATCGAATTAGGTAGGTGACCTCTCGACGTCTGATATGTACCGCGGTGGATTGGGAGCCTGTGTGAGAAACGAAAGAGTCCTGCTCGGTGCCCCTTTGTGGCCCGATCGTGATATACACAACGTGAGTCCCGCGGCTGATTGCGCATCCTTCACTGGGTGCCTTTGCTCCAGGAAAATTCCTCCTTCTCGGTGATGAATCTGGGAGTCTCTTAGACCGAATGGAGGTGCAAACACCAAAATAGTATTATTCTGCTCGCATTCCATACCCACTGGACTTCCTAACAATCTGCGTACAGAAGATGCTACACCATCAGATCGTTTTCGATGCAGGCGCAATGCGTCGCAGGCCTCGGGCCACTTAAGCGAAACATCTCGGTGCGCATAGGCCCGTTCTTTCGTGCCAACAATACACTGACCGCCTTCGCAGTCGTTGTACTCATGATCGCGCTCATTGCCTACGTGCGGTAGACGTGCAGCCGGCATCTCAGCCAGAAGCAGACAGTTATGCTCGTGGAGTTGATGCGCACTCGAGCTTGTCACAGTCCATTCCATTCATGCTTTCGTCCCTTCTAAAGCGTGTGTGACGGTAGGGCTACCAGGAGCACCAGAACGAGATCCACGCGAAGCTGATTGCGAGGATGGGCAACCAGCTGAGCACTATGCATGCCACACTGTGCATTGCAGTTACCTAATCGCCACAGCCTTGTATGCGAGGGCGTGAACGCAAACATGGCGGTCTTGGTGCGGGAGCCACGTTTCACAAGGTCCTGTCGCGCCACCGGTCGTCGAGGTGAGGAATTTGCCTGCGCGATTTACGCCTTGCGGATTAACTCCAAATCGCGCTTCCGCTGCTGTTACGACGTGATGCGCAGCGATCAACCACCGCCTGTCGGACGATATGCGAAGCAGGTGCTAGTGAGAATGCGCGCAAGGGGTGCCGTCATAACTGTCGCTGTTGATTCAATGCAGTCACCTTGCGGACGCACGGTTTTTGCACCGGAATTAAGGAACGTCGGCGAAGAACTCGAGATCTATATTGCGGAGCTGCTCGTATCGCAGCCTGCTATCAAGGCAAAGTCAAGACGCAAACCCGGGTCTTCTCGCGAACCGTAGAATTCGCTCGCGCCTGCGACGAATGGGACAAGTGTGAATGGCACCAGCAGACGGAGTCCGCCGCTACCAGCTCACGCCGAGTGTAAATGGCACGAATTTGCCGCCGCCGCCACCACTGCAAAATGCCTCTGGATGCGCGGGCTGCGGCGGGGTTCCGAGAAGTCGACCTAGGGAGTCCTCGGCCATGGACCCCCTCTCTTTCCCCCCGCGCCTTTTCCACGGCGCTCGATACAGCTCCTGCGCCCACAGACGCAGTGCCTGACGCTGATGGCGGTCCCACGACCGATCCGGATACGCAGGATGACTCGCTCCCCAATGCGGCGGACAATGGGATCGCACGCGCAGATCGCGATCCCCCTCTGATTCGTGTCCGCCCGCGCCTAATGCGATACCGATAGGCAACAGCAACAGCAGCAACAGCACCTGCTAGGATCAGGATCGCCGGGAGTGTTTAAATTTATGGGTACGTACGGTACGGAAGACAGATATGTGATACGTGCGCTGTGATAGCGGGTGCTTCCGCGGAATGGAGGCGCGCACGCATATAATTAAATTTTATCGGAATGGGAAGCACGACTGGGGCCCTGATTTCAGTGCAGGGAAGAAGCGGGCTCGGGTCACCGCGGGGAATTTGCGTGGGATCCCTGGCGGGAAGAAGCACGTCGGGTTCGGTGGAACAGGAAACTCGAAGGCTTAAAGCTGTTCTGAATCTTCTGATTTACGCTCTGGAAGAAAAACGTAGAGGAAAAAATAAAATAAAATAGAACTGCTCCCCGCGGCGAAGGTTGGCGGCGGGGATACAGCAGCCAGCCCGCTTCCATTCCTCGCTTGCTATTACCTCCGCCGTGCAGCTACTAAGTGACATATGCATGCACACTGCCGTTGGGCGGGGACAGCCACTTTCCCGCGTCGAGTCAAGCAGATCGGCGTAATTCCCACGCAACAATGGCGGGACCAGGCGATCACAGAAACTACCGTGACGTTGAACCTAGATCTGGATGTGTATCTCCTCGTCGGCGGCGCCGGGGCCTCCTTGATGTACTGCTTAAACTCGGTGCGCCCCTTGCCTTACTGCTGTTTGGGGCTCTCGGACTCTCGGACTCGGGTCCGAGTCCGACTGCGCTGGTCCTCGTTTCGCGTTAACGCGCAATCGTTTCGCCGTTCCTTGCTTCCGCTCTGTCTGGAGCGGGTCCCCTTCGCTGCGAGTATGTCGGACACTGCCTCCTGGGCGCTCGTCGGCTCGGCGCCGAACCCGAAACAACCCGACCTCGTCTGCCTCCAAGTTCTCGTTCAACCGCCTAGCCCCGCCTTGGCGCCTTCTGCGTTTTGTTTTGGGGTGGGGTTGACCAGGCTAGGCCGGTCCCGAGCTTCCCTTTCTATTTCGCCTCCCCGGGCAAGCTAATGCGTGCGTCCGAGTCTGGAACTTACTAGTGCCGCCTTCTAGCAAATCTCCCATCCGAGTCCAGTCCTCCATCTTCCATCTATCTTATCACATCCCACCCCCCTACTCCTACTCTACTCCTATTTCTATTTCTATTTCTATTTCTATTTCTATCTATTCCCATCTCCATTGTCCGCGCTTTTGCCTTTGCCAAATCCGCGCACCCACGGACGTTCCAGGTGACGCCTCAACGACCGATTTGGCCACGCTCCTTCCGAGGCCGGATTAGGGTCGGTATTTAGATTCGCGCCCGTGACCGGGCCCGTGGCTCTCTGTGCTTCGCACAATCAGCGATCCCGAGTGTGCTTCGGTGCGCTGATATGATATGCTGGGGAGGGAGATTGTGCTGCCCGGCGTGTCCCGCGATCGCAACCGCAGAGGTGGCCCACCATCGATTGATTAATTGGCACCCGCACAGTTCTCTGCCTTGGGACCTGGGACCACGGGATGGGTGACTATTCTGGTCGGCTGGCGGGCGATGCGATGCTTCAAGTTAAAATTAATATTCATCGCAGCCATTCCTGGCTTTTCATTAGCATGACGTGGATCCCCCGCAACGCGCTTTTTTTGTACCGCGGGTTGATTGGAGATTGTGTTCCCTCACCCGTTGACCGAGTCCGCCGCGCTGGTCATATTTCTCCGTACACTGCGGGCGGATTATTTGCCCCAACGCAATTTCCTACATCACATTAATTCTGCGTCCCGGCCCGCCCTCCGCTCGTCCGTCTACTCATGCTTAATGTTTAACTTGCCCAGCCCTGCACTTGGTCGTAGCCGCATTCCGTGATTCCAACGCTACTCCCTGCGTACCTCACCCCAAAATTCACCTCAACTCGAATCAAATCAAATCAAATTATCCTATGTAATACCTCTGGCGAATCACCCCAAAAATTCACCTCACCTCGAATCAAATCAAATCAAATCACCCTATGTAACACTTCTGGCGAATCACCCCAGTACTTTTCGCAAATCACCCTATGTCCGCTGCATTCTACGTCTACTGCGGCGATGTCTACGTCCACGTCTACGTCTGCGTCTAGAGGCTATGTCCTATCCGTCTCTGATGCTGGATCTGTCGCAGTCCATCTCCATTCCAATGCATTTCGATCCGCATACATACACATACACTCGCATTCCCGAGGCCCGAATCACATTGGATGGACGTTCACGGCCCGAGGCGCCAGATATGCTTTCATCTCGTATCTCATACTTACTTACCTCGCATCGTTACCTCGCAGGCGGCTCGGGTGCTGTGCGGAACAGCCTAGGCCCAGACACGACGCGACACGACGCAATACGCAGGTGCTCGCACGACCGCGCCACAATATTAATTGATCAATACGAATACCGTTAGGAAGTCAATTGATATGAAGCCAATTCGACTTCGACGTGGACGTTAATGTGGAGGTGCAAGTTAAGTAAATGGGTACTGTAGGCGGGAGCGAGTGGTTGCTTTAAATTTATATTCACTCACCCTTTCCTAGTCTGCATCTTTTCTCGATTCGTTCATTCATTCCGCGTTTAGTCCGAATTAATCCCTCACATTAATCCCTCACCCATCCTTTATCCTTTATCCCTCCCGCTAGCGCACGCAGCCTCATGCTCCCAGCACTTATTTACCTCCATTCCCCGGCCCACCGCTCCCGCTCCCGGTGTCCGATAAGCTTTCATCTTTCTGGCGTCTGGCGTCTTTCATATTCAATATTGATATCAACTCTCGCAGGGACCGGGTGCTGTCGCAACGCTGTGCGGCCGCAACGCAAGGCTAACATGAAGCCTTGTCCGTTTTCGTTGTTCGTTGTTCGTTGTTCGATGTCCGTTTGTTTTGTTCGTTTGGTATTCAAATTTCAGATAGACTTTCCTCTATCTATCTATCTATGTTACAGTTACCACTGGAGGCGCGGACCTTGTCCGGTCTCGTTTTTCTTTTGTGTTCGGTTGCGGTTGCGGTTTCTGTTGTTCCTATTCCCATTCCGTTTCCAGTAGGCTTGTTCCTACTACTCCTATTCCTGGCTTGTTCTGTCTCCGGGTGTGCATTTGCATTTGCATTTGTGGTTGGCCTGCGCACACACACCAGCCGGTTCTCGCGCGTCCCACGAGTCCATGACAGGACCGACGCTCGTTCCTCGATTCCGTGATCTCACACCTCCTCCTCGTTGCTTATTCCTACTCCTATTCCGTTTTCGGGTTCCGTGCTTGTTTGTTCTCGGTCGCGTTTCGACCTTGTTTAATGTTGTGATCTCACACCTTGTTCACCTGCCTCCTGGGTTGATACCTTATTCGCTGATACCTCATTTGTATGCGTGATCATTTTTCCTATTCCCGATGGCTTGCTTAATCTTATGTACCAACCACCCCCATTTGCTCGTTCGTTCGTTCCTGCCTCGAGATCGTGCATTGCGCATTGCGTATTCATTCAACCGTATTCATTCACCCACATCCGTCCTAACTGATCTCTGTCGTTCGTCCTCGTTCTCGTCGTAAGTTATCGATCTCCTGTGTGTAAGGAATATCAATCCCCATCTGTCCTTTCTTTCCTACCATAACATAATATGCAATCCCCATTCTGCTATTGTGTAAGTTGCGAGTTGCGAGTGTTTCGAGCGCTACCCCCGTCCCATGTCCGAGTCCGAGTCCGAGGCGCGTCTGGATCACTCATCACCCCGGCCTACCTCGCGTCACTCCCATTTCGCGTGAACGCAAACGCACCCCGAAAAATGCAACACCGAAAAAATGCAACCACCCAAAAATTAAATGGCAAACGTTCGCTGCTGTGGAAATTAACACCTAGTGAAATTAACACCGGACACAAAACGCCAGAGCCAACGGAGAAAAAAAAACGCGAAGGCCTCGTCGTCCCCTAAAACGCCGACGCCGGCAAACGCACCCCCTGAAAACGCACAGGCCTCTCGTCGCCCCCCAAAAATGCTACCAACAAATCGCCGACACCCCCAAAAGCGCAGTCGTGGGTGCGGTATCGGTGGTGAAATTCCCAGAAATTCAGGGAAGGGTAGGTAAGGGCGGGGGTTGGCGACTTGAAATTCACATAATATTAATTATAATGCCGTTGTGTCGTGTTCGCGGTGTTCTTTTCGACTTCCGCGACGCGAATACGGAGGTATTATAATTTACTGCACCCACCGAGAACTGCACCCACCCCACGCGAGAAGTCGTAAGTCTATTCCTGGACGACGCGAGAACAAGCTGAACCGAGCAGATGGGGGCGCTGTGGCCAGCGTCGATCGTGCGCCGTTCTTGCGCTAGCGGGCGTCGCAACGCGGGTTCTCGCCAACTCGGCAGGCCCCTATTAAAATAAACCTCGGAGGACGAATTGGGACGTGAGTGAAAGATTCGATGCGGGTTGTCACATGCGCGTGCGTCATCGAGGCGTCGTTTTTGCAGAATTTCGCGTCGCGATGCCGGAATGTGCCATGTGTCAGGTAAGCTTGCTACGGGATAGTACACACTTTTGTCGCGATGTGGTTAATGCAGGTGTATGCGCCGTGTGTGAATGGGCCTGGAACGTGCGGGCATAGGGGTCAGGGCCGACAAAAAAGAACGTGTTGCGGTGAACAATGGACGCACGGTGGTAACCAGGCCGGGGTGTAGGTCCAAATATACGCGCGCGGCCTAATCGAGATTAGCGGCCGGTGATGGGATCTGGAAAGACAAGGGGGTCCCCGATTGCCCAGGGGGTGACGTGACCCGATCAAGCCAGATGACTCTGTGCCAAACTTTTCTTCGATCACATTCACAGACTATTTAGACCGCCGCAGAACCTTGTGCGGTCCCCACCACACCAAGCCCACAAAAATGTTCGAGGACCTCTGCTTGACCTGCGGGAAAGACGTGCCAGACGGGTATGTTATCCGCTGCTATCTCCCGCTTTGACCGACGCCCGCCCCCTGCAGCCGCGCATACTGCAACGACGTGTGCCAGAACGGCGATCTTACGTCCCCGTCCCTCAGCGGCGCCAGCAGCCCATTCGAGTCCCCGCACCTCGCCTACGCACACGGCCAGGACGTCCCCGCCCTCGTCCCCTCTGCTCTCGGCCGCGCACTGAGGGCGTACACGGCCCACGACCGCTACTCCGCCTCGTCGTCGTCTGCGTCGTCCACCTCCTGGTCGTCCGTCGTCACCGACGACGAGGACATGGCAGAGTACGCCCGCGAACCCGACGTCGCCCACGCCAGCTACAAGGGCCTCTCGTACGCCCGCCGTCCATCGGGCACCAACAACCGCTCCACCTTCCCCCACCTCCTCCACCGCCGCACCGACTCGTCAGAGTCCACCGCCTTTGTCTGCAGCCTGCCCCAGAGCGCCCCGTCCGGGCGCCTGTGCTCGCCCGACGTCGACGACGACGAGTACGTCTCCGACTTTGACCACGCATCCGAGGACCCGTCCCGCCCCCACACCGCCACCATCACCGCCAGCAGCGCACCTGCAAAGGCCCACCGCAAGCGCAACCGCGCCAGCCTCCCCGCCTACTTTTCTATACTGCAAATGGGCGCCAGCACCGCCAGCACCGCTGCAGCCGCCGCCGCCCTGCCGCACGCGTCGCCCATCTCCTCGTCCTCGGGCCACACCCTCTCCATGCGCCCCTCCCCGCCGACACCCCGTCTCAGCCTCATGACCGGCCTCGCCGCCGCCCACGCCCATGCCCTCACCGCCCCGCCGACGCCCCAGTACCCGCACGTCCAGAGCCACCACACCCACGCGACCCCGCGCGGCCGCCGCCGCGAGTCCGCCGGCAGCCCCACCCGCCTGCGCTCCGCCAGCCGCCGCCCGTGCCCGTCCTCCAGCCGCTCCCCGTCCCCCGCCCGCCGCCGCGACTCGGACGAAAAGGTCGCCGACTGGTCCTCCGCCCTCGCCCGCACCCGCGGCCGCGCCGTGCGCCGCAACAGCAGCCCGCCCGCCGAGCCCATCGACTGCCGTGTGTTCGCCGCCGCCGCCGCCGCCACACCGCCGCGGTCGGGGAGCGGCAGCGCGAGCCGCGCCCGCACGCGGGGCCGGGCGCGGGTGAGCGAGCTCGATGGCCCGGGGAGCCCTGAGCGGCCTGGCTTTGGCGCGGGGCGCAGCGGGCTTATCGCGCGCGCCGCGCGCCCGTGGGCCGGCGTCGTCCCTCTGTGACCTCCCCCCGTCTGTCTGTCTGCCTGTCTAAAAGCATCGCGGGTAACACCGCGCCTCTTCCCCCACTCACGACTTGAGCACGCTACGACCTATCTGCATGGACCACAAAACCGCATCGCGTAACATGAACAGCATCGAGCAAAATGAACAAGCAAGCAAGCAAAAGAAAAACTGTACCACCTCACCTCATCGGCATCGGCATCGGCATCGGCATACTTTCTTGGGTACACGCGCATACCAGACTAAAACAATACCAATATCCAATATCCATATCATCCCCCGCACAGATACATATAACTATATTTCTTTCTCTTTTCTTTATTTTTTTTCGAGCATTTTGCATTTTTCGGTTTCTTTGGTGCGTGCGCCTACCCACCCACCCACCTCGCGCTCGTCACCTCATCGCGTCCCGCGCACACACCTCATCGCGTTCCGCGCACGTCCACCATATTTTCATACACCTCCACCTCCATTCATACATACACATCCACCCACTCACTCGCTCACCCGCGTTTTTATCATGGAAGAAGGAAAGGAAAGGAATAAAGAAGAAGTAAGAAGAAGTATTAGTATTAGTAGCAGTACACCAACAAAATAAAATAGGAGCTTGATGATTCGTCGTCTTTGGGGTGTGTGTGAGCCGGTCTTCCGGTCTTTTAGCAAGGGTGTGTGAGTTGAGGGATTGAGGGAATGAGGTGCGTCAGGGGCTTTTTGCAAGGGAGTGAGAGGTGGGGTGTGTGAGAGGGAGGGAGCAGAGAAGATGGGAAGACGCGTAGCCGAGCGCGGTAATTAATTCTATTCAATTCAATTGAATGGGTGGGTAGCGATAAGCGCTAAGCGGGTACAGAGGACGACGTCTTGGGATTAGTCTAGGATAAGCCAGGGGATCGCCGTAGGCTAACGCTTGATTGGCTTTCCTCTGATAGTATAGTAGCGCGTTCGCACGCGCGTCGGACGGGAAGGGAATGGAATGGATAGATGAGTGGCGTATACTATATGAAATAGAATAAATGAAATTGAAGGGAGGGAGAGGAGGATTAAGGTAAATTGAAGGCGAACGTTCTCCATTTTCGGGGAGGCGAATGAACAGGGAAGGGAAGAGCGGCATGGTCAACGTTATCTCGAGGAAAGGAAGGGAAGGGAAGGGAAAGATGAATTAAAAGCCTGAGAGGCAAGTGTACTGCACCCTTCGCGGGACGGAGGCTGGGGAAGGAAGGAAGAGGAAGTACCGTGCACTGGTAGAACATTTTTATCTCGAGAAAGGAAGGAAAGGAAGGGAAGGGAAAATAAATGAAAAGCCTGAGAGGCAAGGGTTACTTCCACTGAGAAAACTTGAAAGATATCTCTCGGCGCTCGGAACGTTCTCGATTTTCGAGACTGAGGAACGAAGGAAGAAGGAAGAGCGGCACCGTGCACTGGCAGATCGTTTTACTTCCACTGAGGGAAAGAAGAAGAAAAAATGAAAAGCCTGGGAGGCAAGGTTGAAGGGAACTGTTACTTCCACTGAGAGAACTTGAAAGATTTAAAAGCCTGAGAGACGAGTTTACCCCTCACGGAACGGTCTCGATTTCCGCGGAGGAATCGCGAACGCGCATGGAGGAAGAAGGAAGAAGGAAGAGCGGCACCGTGCACTTGCAGATCTTTTTTATCTCGAGAAAGGAAAGAAGGGAAGGGAAAATAAATGAAAAGCCTGAGAGGAAGGGGACCGTTAGATCCGCTGAGAGAGGCGAGTGGACCGTATATGTACCCCCGCGGAACGTTCTCGATTTTCGAGACTGAGGAAGAAGGAAGAGCGGCACCTTGCAGATCGTTTTACTTCCACTTAGGGAAAGGAAGGGAAGGGAAAATGAATTAAAAGCCTGAGAGGCAAGTGAACTGTTACTTCCATTGAGAGAACTTGAAAGATAAAAGCCTGAGAGGTGAGTGTACCCCTCGAGGAACGTCCTCGATTTCCGCGGGGGGAATTACGAACGCGCACGGAGGAAGAAGGAAGAGCGGCACCGTGCAGAACGTTTTTCAAGAGAAAATAAATTGAAAGCCTGAGAGACTTGTACCCTGGCGGAACGTTCTCGATTTTCGAGGGGGGAACGAACGCGCGAACGACACCGTCAACAGAAAACGTTAGTACTTCCGGGGAAAAACTAAAAGCCTGAGAGGCTTGTACCCTTGCCGAACGTTCTCGATTATCGACTCCAGGAACCAACGCGCATGAAGGAAGATCCACGTCAGAAAAGAGAACGTTTCTTGTACTCTGGTGGGTCTGGACTGATGCAGGGCCCGGGACTACCGAAGAGAACAGAACAGAACAGAACAAACGCAATCATTCGCGCACGTCCAAAAATTCTCCGCCCCCTGCGCACGTTCGTTTGCGCGTCGTTCAAATGTGATGGGAATACAGAACCTGTTAACCCGGGTTCCGAAACATCCCGAAGTGGGGGGGGCGGCGCCAAATTGGGAATAGGGCAGAATAGGCGGGCAGATTAGGAATCGCGGGGCCCAAATTAGGGGTTGTGCGCGACACGATACGTAAGGGGATGGGCTTGAACGGACGCGACGACGTCGGGATTGAGGATTTGCGAGTTGCGACTGCCCGGGACTCGGGACGGGCTGCATTCTCCTTGCCTCTCGGATCGCTCTCTACGCGGGTGCGGTGCCAATCGTTACTAGTCTGGTGGAGTGCGTGCATCCTATCCGCGCCACGGGAGCATGAAACGACAGCCAGCACCACCAAAAATTTTAATCTATTATTCATTTGTTTTGTTTTTTTGAGCAGATTGATTGCAGTGTGCGTACGCCGTACAGGGGGCGCGGGGGGTGATGCCGAGCCCGCTCCGCCCGCACCACCGTCATAAATGCGCCGTAAATATCGCACGCCGGGCCCACCCGCGCGCCCGGACAGCTGCCACCAATTACTCGATAATTGCGCCTTGGCGCGTTCGTCGAAAATTGGATCCGACGTCGGTCGGTCCGCGTCTCCTCACTGGCAGATAGATGGCGAGATTGAGAGATTGAGATTGCGCTTTAAATTGCAGGCAACCGCGGTGAGAATTGCGACAGGGAGTACGCGGAACATTCGGATCCACCGCTGAAATATTTATTCGGCGGGGTCGGGCGTCGGGACGGGTCGCTCACATCATCAGCTCAGCTGTTTCAACATGTACAAGAAATCGGTGATGGGGCGGGAACATCCGGCGGGCAGATATCATTCCGCGTTACAAACCAGTGGCATAACACACCTGCAGTGTAATAAAACGCGACGGGAGCGCGGAACACTCGGCGGGCGCTGAAATATCATATTAATCAATTCGGCGACGTTGAAATATTTATTCGGCGGGGGGGGCGTCGAGGGGTGCCGGTCGCCACTTACCAAGTAACAAGTACAAGTAACTCCTCCAGTTTGAGTTTCAGAATACATTTATCTGCAAGTCGTAAAGTCCAAGGAACAACGTCATATGATCGTGATGGCGGGGTGCGTGATGCTGATGCGGCACAGGCGACCTTGGCCATTGAGTCCGCGTCGAGCAGGCAGGCACAGCGGATCTTGGATAGAATTTCAAATGGTGTGCGCCAGTGGTGGCGTCAAGAGATAGATATGTCACCCGACAAGATGTATAACTTGAACTTGGAATGCGCACCAGTCCGAAGATACCCGACGCGGGTCGTAGGTCCGATTCCGAGAAGCTGCTGCGGAGCACGGGGACAAAAAAAAGTCGAAAGCAACGAATATAATTGCGCTCATCGCTATGGGGTCGTATTTTCGGGCTGACAGCGATCTGCTGCTGCGCACGAGTGCAGAAAAATGACATATCACGCCCGCAAATAGCATGTAATTGTGCGAGGGTGAGTTGCGATTGGTTTGTATCACCGACGGTGTGTGCACCAGACCCCTCCGCCGCCGCGGAAATGTAAACACACTGCCGCGTCGAGGAGCAGAAGATGTGACACTGCGCGCACAAAATAACGCGCACTTCGCGCGATAGGGATTCAGATGCGTGCCGTTGAATAGAGAAGTGCGACGGGGAAGAGTTGGGTGGCCGGAGAGGGCTTCAGAAGCCAGAGCCTGGAGAACCGATCTCGACCCAGCATCAGGGTGAGAATGGCACAAGACACGAAACTTTCGGGACGATCCTGGGCTGGATGTCTATAATTCAACACAGGCCCGAAGCACGGCCGAGGGAGAAGCCAGACCAAATCATGTCGCCGCGGATGACAGAAAATATCAGCGAGTCGGAGACAGGTAGAGTCGCGGGAGGACTGAATTCGTCATGCCGAGAGCGGATCTCGGGGTTTACATCCAGGTGGAGGGTAGGGGAAATTGGGAAATAGAGGAAATATAACGTCACGCCAGTGGGAATTAACAGCTCCAAGAACCACACGAGAGAACCAAAAAGCCAGCGAGCTTCCGGGATGCAGATCCCGGAGGTCGAGGGAAAATTCATAAGGTACGGCGTTCCCGGGCGGAGATGGGCCGCAAGTTCCACCACTCGCCCGCACGAAGGGGGCCTGGCATTATTGGCCTGGGATATCAACCAGAAACATCCAGTGTGCGGGGCGTCGCACGGCTTCCTTGCATCTACGGCATGTGTGTATCACGCACCTTGGCAGATTGTAGGAGGCCAGGCGCGTGCACAAGAAGTGATCCCCAAGAAATGCATATCAACAATGGCAGATTCTCGATAGACAAGCCTAGTTTAGCGTGAATACATACCATTGAGTCTGGGAAGATCCCCAAGCAAAGAGTATGTTGGGGATACGCGAATAGAGTTTGTGCTGATGTGATGCGGCAGGCACAAGATAAGCTCATGGAATGCCAGTCGGGTGCTTTCGTCGCGCCACGCGCGAATGCTGCGTTGCAGAAACGAAATAGAGAAGATGGTTCAACTTGGAGAAAGGTAAACTGCGCCACAAGATTTGAAACTCCGCCCGATCTTTTCATAGACTTTCATTCGGAACTTCCAAGCACGACTTGAACGTCTCCAGTGGCCTCGCCTCCATCACATTTTTTTACAATTTTTCAAGCCTTACATTATTTCGCTGCGTGCTGGTCGGCGGCCTACTCAAAGTTCAAGTTCACGCTTTCAACTGGCACCCGGAGTTTCTCGACCCTGAGGCTTACGGCAAGAGCCATGCTATTACGGTGCCACTAAACAAGTCCCGCTCTGCTTTGAAATAAATTCTGGAGGGAGGAACGTCGCTCGTTCTTTAAAATGGCTGCAGCCCATGCGGTCTGTCGTTCATACACACCGTCAGATCGCCCGCCCTCACCGAGGCACGTTGACCCTAGATCTTGCGTTACATTTCTTAGCGGAGACCGTTCGGGGGATCTGAAAAGTCATGCACCCCGTGGCACGTTGGCTCTAGATCTTGCGTTACATTTATTAGCGGGGACCTTTCGGGGGATCTGAAAAGTCGGAACATATACTCGCGTCCGAGGTTCTTCATGCGAGAAGACAGCCAGCCGGAACATTATGAGAAGGCTCGCCTTCTTGACCGCCAGTGCTACGATGATGCTCCTGCGGTGTTCGGACAGCTAAAGAATCTCTACACTTGTTATCGCGTACTGCCTTCATGGCCAAAGGATGCTGATAAACTTCAGGATATCCAGAGCCTGAGGCCAGTGGACGCGCGCGAGCTCTTGTGCATTTCTCGAGTTCTTGCTATTCCTAAGCGTTTCTCGGGCCAAAAGACCTACCGCTGCCATCACCAAAACTGCCGCAAGGTCTCGGGTTCAATTCCCGGATGGGTCCCTTTGATTTACATAGTACATCTTCACGTACGTAGAATATTCTTGCCATTCATTTCTCGACCCAAAAGAAAACAAAAGGCAATGGGCCCAACCGGGAATTGAACCCGGGACCTGGCGGCAGACCAAACTGATGACGGTGGTAGTCCCTTTCGACTTACATACATATTTTCACATATGCAGAATGTTCTTGCCATTCCCGAGCATTTCTCAACCCAAAATAAAAAGAAATGGGCCCAACCGGGAATTGAACCCGGGACCACACACAGTCACATGACTCGAAAGTCACGGGATTAAACCCGAAGCGTGTATCATACTTCTAGACCATTGGGCCGATGACGACCGTCCTTCAATAATATATTATTATGAGCGCAGCGACATTCGTCGAAATCCGCCGGCACTCTCTACTTTATAAATTACAAGTATCTATCTAGGATGTAAACATCCCCGATAGACCTAATGAGAAGGGTACGGAATAACACAATGTATCTAAAGCATGTTACGGAGGTCTTTCATGTTCCACACTATATTCTACTCAAGGTGGCCACAATCAGACAGTACTTCGAATTTCGACCCGCCTTGTCGCTGGTTCCTTTGTTCCATTCCGATAAAATTTAATTATATGGACGGGCCTCCATTCCGCGGAAGCACTCTATCACAGCGAACGTATTATATGTGCACGACCCTGGGTCTTATCTTCACCGTACCGTACCCGCGATTGCGAACGGCGATCCTGATTCAGGTGCTGTTGGTTGCTATCATGATCATACAGGTGCTGGCGGAGTCAAGTCAGAGGAAGGATCGCGATCTGCGGGCGCGATCCCATTGTCCGCCGCATTGGGTACTGAGTCATCCTGCGTGTCGCTGTCAGTACCAGGCACTGCGTCTGTGGGCACAGCAGCTGTATTGTGCGCTTCCGACTGCGCAGGTTGTGACGTAGGCGCAGGGGCCAGAGGGGGGGACGCCGGGACAGATGCAGGTGCGGGCATAGGGGTGCCAGGCGCGGGTGTAGTGTGCGCTGAGCGCGTAGGCGTGCTCGCGCCCAATGGGTCTTCGAACACTTCCCCGTTTGCAGGTGCAAGGCTTTCAACCGATCCAGCCATCGCCTCCGGGGGTAGCGCAGGCAAGGGGCTCTCCGGGCGCGGGCTCTCAGCCCGAGGGCTTCCAGGGTCTACCTGTCGGAACCCAGCCGCAGCCATCGGGTCCGGCACACTCAGCAGTGGCAGTGGCGGCGGCGACT
This sequence comes from Mycena epipterygia, assembly GCA_029281465.1. Classification (NCBI taxonomy): domain Eukaryota; kingdom Fungi; phylum Basidiomycota; class Agaricomycetes; order Agaricales; family Mycenaceae; genus Mycena; species Mycena epipterygia. The sequence goes on along the minus strand of JARJCQ010000100.1, from coordinate 59,440 downwards.
TCGTGCCATTTACACTCGGCGCGGGGCTCGTAGCGGCCGACGGGGTGCTGCTGCTGGGGCCGCTTCCATTCACGCTCGAACTGGGATTTTGGTTGCCGTTCCCGCTCGCCGCAGGGGCGAGCGAATTCCACCGGAGACGGTTGGCGAGAAGACGCGGGTTCGAGGCGGGGTTCGCATTGGCGTTTGATTTCGCGTTAAAGTTTGTTGCGCTTGCGGACGGCGAAACGGGCTGTGGGACACGTAGCTCCGCAATGACGATCTCGAGCATCCCGCTTGGCGTGCCGACGTTTTTTAATTCTGAAAGCTTCTGGTGCAAGAACCGCGCATCCACAAGGAGGCTACATTAAATCAGATGTTCCGTCATGTTACGGAATAAAAACGCAACCGCACCCCTTGCGCGCATCTTCATTCGGCAATACTAGCTTCCCGTACTCTTCTGACAGGCGGTGGTTAATCGCTGCAAACACCTGCGTCATCACGTCCTAACAGCAGCGGAAACGCGATTTGGAGTTAATCAGCAATGGGGTGCCTCGCGCAGCTAAATTCTTCACCTCAACAACCGCCACCGAGAGGTGGCGCGAGAGCACCTTGTGAAGGGTGACTGTTTCCCGCACCAAGACCGACATGTATGCGTTGACACCCTCTCGTGGCACATTCCAGTCGACGGCCTGTGGCGATTAGGTAAGCAGCTTGAGCAGCAGCACATGCTGCATGCGCACCTGGAACGTCCGGATATGCGTGCTGAGCCGGTCACCCATAATTGCAATCAGCTTCGCGTGGATTTCGTTCTGGTGCTCCTGGTAGTCCTGCCGTTACACACGTTTCAGAAGGGACGGATGAAATGGAGTGTGTAATGCGCACCCGCTTAAGCTTGTCAAACTCCACGAGCATAACGGCCTGCTTTTGGCTAAGATGCCGGCGGAACGTCTCCCGCACGTAGGGAATGAGCGCGATCATAATGGACAACGACTGCGACGCCAGCGCTGTCAGACAGTCAGGGTACCGCATGGACGGAAGAGAAAGGCTGTATACGTACCGAGATGTTTCGCGGTGATGTTTTTGAGGCCTGCGGAGCGCATTGCGCCTGCACCGAGAACGACTTGACATGTCCGCGAATTGAAAGCCTTTAGAAACTCGATCACGCGGCTCATGGTGTCGGTCGTGAGCATGGACAGGTTCATGATAACGCGCAGGTAGTCCAGCAGCAGTGCAAGCGCCTCCGACGTAGCCGACACGGCCGAAAATGTACGTTCTTCAATACGCAAACGGGTCTTCGCGTTCTTGGTTGCAGAGGAGCCGTTGGTGCGCTTCGCAGAAGGAGCAGAAGGCGAGGATGGGACGCCGTTTATAGAGTTCGTGGAGGATGCGGGAGTTAGGCTGGTCGATGAAGAGAGACTCGGCAGTGACGTCGCTGATGGGGAGGGTATGGGAACAGTCGGAGCAGCCCCGACGACAACCAGGAGCTCAGGCACGTCGCGAACGGCAGAGTCGACCAGTACGTCGGTGATATGCTGGATCGGAGGCGTCGCGTCTGTTTGCTCCCACTGTTCGTTTTCCACCAGGCTCGCGGACTGGGTCAAACGCGCCTGATGGAAAGTTTGCAGGAAGGTTTTGGACTAGTGATCATGAGAGACCGGCGCCCGAAAGCTTTTATTCAATTCGCGCACCTGGCTGATAACCACACCTCGGAGTCCAACGATCATCTTGCGACATATGACCTCGCATTTGACCACAAAAGACCATGAATCGTTGAAGAAGGCGAAAAATTCAGACAAACTCAGCACAGCGTGCTGTTCCGCGCGCATGAGGATTAATTTTGCCGCTTGGGTGTTCGAAAGTTCTGCGGCAGAGCCGAGGATGTCGGAGAGTTCCTCTTCGAGGGCGGCAGTATTAGGTGGGGTTTTCGTACTAGAGCAGATTAACTACAATGCTTCAAGCCGAGGGCAGGGCGTACCTTGTTTTCTCGAGAACCTCTAGGAAAGCAGTTCCCTGTGCACGTAGGCCCTCGACAGCGTTCAAAAAACTCTTATAAATAGCTTGTATGAGCTCTAAGAATTCCGGGTGTGGCATGTTTCGCAGATGGTTAGCAAGTCCAGGTCTAAAATGGTTTAATTATGGGTATGGCGCGCACAGGAACAGGTTACCTTGGCGTGTTTCCACCGCCATTTGCGCTCGGTGTGGGGGACCGAGATTCCTCATCCGTAATATCAAACGCCGGGATATGCTAAAAGAAACAAATCAACAAGCTGGAATGAGATCAAGAAGCCAAACCGCTCACCCGTCGAATTACTCCACGCACTTCGTCTAATACAACTTCTCGCCATGAAAGTGTCGCCTCTCGCACACCTTTGGTTCTTGCTAGTCCCTGCAATAACGGTCGCAGCCGATCTTTCAGGCTCTGGGTGCTACTATCTGGACTAGAAGGCACGCCTGTGCTGATACGTTCCAGGAGGTCAACGCGCAGAACCGAGACGAGTTCAGCCGACAAGGAAGAGGTGATTTCCATCGTCAGAGTGCGCAAGTGCGCCGGCAGTGCAGCAAACGCACTGAGTGAGGACAGAGGTATTATTGGCGGAGGCGAAGCTGGTGAGGGAGGGGGTCGTTCTTCCGGTGTTGGAGGAAGTGATGATAGTCTCCCATTTACGCTTCCGTGCAACTTCGTATACGAGGAAGACCTTGCTGGTATGGGTGCAAGAGGTTCCGAAGCTGGAGCACCCTCCCACAACCGCTCCATGTCCTCCAAGACCCCCAGAGCCTGGTCCCACTGGCCCGCAGCCACCAGCCCCTTTGCCACGGCCGTCATTTCCACCACCCCACCGACGAATTTGACCCCCTCCCGCACTTTCCCGAGATTTCGCATCCTGCTTCCCTTCCGCACCACTTCCAGACCCTTCTTCGCTCCCTTCTCGTCTACATCCTTGAGAAGCGTACGAAGCTTGGATATTCGATCCAGGCATTCTTCTGATTCGCTTTGCAGCTCGTGCAGGTTTGTTAGTGCGGCAAAGAATGATGCAGAGCGGAGAGAAATCTCGCGGACAAGGTGCTGTTCAACGGTGTCCGCATAGTGAGAGAATTTCTCCAGTAGAGGTAATGAGTATGAGAGCGCCGTGGGATCAGCGGCAGGGTCGTGGCCAGGCGAATCTTGCTCCGTGACAGCATTGAAGGTGCGAGGATCCCCAAGATTGAAGGCGGGCTGGAAGAATACTGAGGGAACCACGTCCAGCGGAGGTAGTGGCCTGCCCGGCGTCTGGGCAAACGGGCCACTCGAAGATGAAGCCCGGGGCGTTGAAGACCCCTCCAATTGGAGTTCCGCCTCTCGATTGAGTTGGTTGCTGTGTTCCAAACGCTCCCATTCTGGAGTGACGGCGCGGAGGTACGAATCGAAATCTTTCCGGCGCACACGAGGCAGATCTGCCGAGGCAACGGCTGGTAGTGAAGAGTGAGCTTTCGGAGGAGCCTGCCGCTTGTGCGGGTTATTTAGTACGGTGGAAATGGCTGCGCGGCGGGTGAGATATTATACGAGCGTGGAAATTGACACGTACCGTGGAAGCCATGAGTAGAGCTGCTCCACTGGGCTGGTAGTGCACCAAGGGCAAGACTTGCGGAGGAGTTGTTGAATAGGTTCAGACGCGACGGGCCTGCAAAGTAATCCCGCCCTTCGGTAGTGCCAGAAACACTTTCTGGACCTCTCTGGGCGGGATCCCAGTTGAATCGAAATGGGCGAGCAGTGGGAGGTAGCGGAGATACTGGGGAGTCGGGCCTGGATAGATTTGAAGAGGAATGGTCCGACATAGAAATTACGGACTCCGAGTTGCCAGCCAGGACCAAGGGACGTGCCGCCGTTTCCCATCATGTTTGGCGCTGACCTCCGCCACAAACACAATGCAAATCCCTCCGGTCATTGCCCATGCATTCTCCATTTTTCCTCTGCACACCTTTCCCGCGATAAAGCCCCAGTCAGGCAGACACCCAGATGTCCCAACGATCTGGATTCATCCCCCGCGCGCTTTACGCCTCAGCACGGATGTCGAATGTCTTAAATGGCAGGCATATCTTGCTCTTCGCGGGCTGTCGAAAATAGCAGTTCGATGTGATATCTCTCCGCAAGGCGCAATGGGCGCACGCCTTCCGAATTTGCACCTCCCGAACGGCCAACTCCTTCCCGCACAGCTCATTCCAACATGGGTGGACGAGACTTTAGATGAACAAGAACGTCCCTTAGAGGGCTACAAAGATCAGGCCGCGTTGGATGAAAGCAGGGCCTGGGTATCACTCTTGGAGGGTGATGTCCATGCTGCCCTGGTGTGTCCCCCGGCTGTGCCTTCTTCCAGGATCTCACGTCCACCAGATAATTGCCCAGCCTTCGCCGTCGTACTTCATGTCTCTCGTCACGTTCCCGCAACCGCCGTCTCGCCCCCTAGAATCTATTCTTTCGCCGCCTCCACCACCCCTCTCCGGCCTGAGCTCTATTTTCCCGCCATATGGCACGCGTGTTTCCCCGAAACACATCGAATCGAAGTATCGTGATGCCATATCTGCGATCGCGGACCGTCTGGGTACAGATAAATGGTTCCTCGGTTCTTCGTACGTGTCTTCCTGTTAAGTTCATCTTTAGCAATTCAGACTCTTTCGCAGCGAACCAACCCCTCTCGACGCGCTTGTGTTCGCCTACCTGCACAGTATCTTGCATAGCGCCAACCATATTGTTCGGATAGAAGTGACTCGACGCGTTAACCTCGTTGCATGGGAATTAAGAGTACGGGGGTTGGTGTCTGCCGCGTTTACTCGTCCAGAATCGAACTAAGTGAGTGCTGATGTGTCCCTGCGACTCGCAGCATGCCAATTTGATGATTTTCAGATAAGATACATCAATCGGGATGTCATTTAATCGTAGGAATAGGGCAATATTGAGTACGGGATGACACGAACACTTGAATAAAGATTTTCTCGTGCCTCTCAAGGCCAGTGTCTGAATCCTGCTCTGTTCAGATTTTCATCGAAGTCTTCGCAAACAACTGCGCATCCACTAATTCCACACTGCTTACCTAGGAAGGGCTATCCACTTCGAGACGCACTCGGTTGGAGCTCTGGATCCTGATTTCCGACCTACGAAATGGAAGATACCTTAGTACCTCAACAACAATTGGTGGATTCCAGTCGAGAGCATCATAGGACGACCATGAAGTGTAAATTCACATATCCTAATGGCTTGGATGTGAGCTCGGCCACGCTTCCTACGCCTGAGATTGCGAGACGTCTCGTAATCGAAACCCTGTAACCGATCACGCAGGCAACTTGGAGGGCGCGATGTTATTCGAACCGCCTCCAGGAGATTTTCTACCTGCTTGTTTTGATTAACATTCCACAACCACGAGCGATCCAGCCTCCTCTGAGTCGAGTCTCCGCCATCTCTAACATACATACATTATACACCACTCTACATTTTTTCCATCCCGATCGTCACCACCTCATGATCCTGTATCCCGAGATTCTCGCACCTTTTCGCTCTCCATGATTGCCTTGATCATCTCACTTCCTAAAACCCCGGCTTCTTCAAACCTTCCCTCGAAGAACACTCGCGTCTCTTCGAACCGTCTGTGGTAGAGATCGAAGCTTCCAAAACTGACGCACTGACTCCATCCCCTCGCAGCGACTACGAATTCTAGGTCGTCGTGGCGATGCCATGTGTCGTATAGTGCAGAATGGATTGCGCTGTCGAGCATAGATGAAGAAAGGAATAAATGTTCCGCCACCCCTAAGAAAAGCCGAAAAATGGGAGTCGCCGCGAGTGCAAGATGCTCAAACGGTTGGATCTTGAGATGCGCCCAGCAATCCACCATCGCGAGAAGAGATAGATGGGAATTGGCATTATTGACGGGAGAAGAGGACGCCGAGGAAGCGGGTGTACGCCCAAGGCTGAACCGGTCGAGGACGTCCTCAGAGAGTAGGATTGGTGTCCTTTTTTTGCCATCCTTCCCGTCTTCCCCGAAGACGGTTTGACGTGCCCACTCCACTCTTTCGCGAAAACGTTGTTCACCGCCCTCGACACCACCCTGCAGCATGAGTTTGAAAAGCTCTGTGGCGCTCTCTGCAAATTGATCTATCTGGATCTTCGCGCTTGGGTTGAGGATGGCTAAACCAGCATAAACATGCCAGGCGTTTGAATATATCCGCAGCGTTATATTGACTTTGGCGGTCTCTATTCCGCCGACGTAGAGGCCTTGCTCCCAAGGGTATGCCTTCATAGCTTGCCAAGCTGTGCCCATACTGCGACTAGTCAGTATCAGTGTTAGAGGTAGCGGAGCGAGCAACCTTAGAAATGCAGCATGGGTTACTGCTTGAGTGTTAGCGGTGACGAGGTCGTGGTCCTCATAGGACAGATAAACGTAGCGCGATCCAAATGAGCGAAGAATATTCTCAACGAGATGTAGCGCTTCCGGAGGAGCACGATGCCTGATGAGGACCTATGGATATCCATATTAGTCTCTGCTTCATTCGGCTGTGGCGGAGAGTCCTTACCAATGGCTGGCCCACAGGCGACACGCCAGGACCATGCAAAGAATGACAGGAGACAATGTGCGTATCCTGCGGAAGGTGTTTTTCAAATGCTGCCTTTTCAGGTGCTTTCACTGAAGTCTGGCCAGCCACTATGGCATTCAGTTTTGTAGCTGGCATTCCCGACATTAATGTGGTGGTTCTGATTCGAATTGAGAGGTCGTACAAGGACCGTATTGAGCCACTACACGCTCAATAAACTCCGCTTCAACAGAGTATATGATAAAATCAGAAGAGCGAGAGACCGCATGGCCGTCAGGAAGGACTGTCACCCCGGAGACGCCTGCGAAAAAAGTTGAAGCAAAGCACCGGAGGTGGAAAAATCTAACCGATGTATTCCTCCTTCAAGGCTTGGTATTTGGTGGGTTGATCGCATACATGAATTCTTGGCGGCAATGGTTAGAGGCTAAAGTTTAAGAATGATTCAAAGAGCACTTCTTCCATCCCGCTTCGGAGAGGCGTTTTGCATACATCCGACCCATAGCGCCCATTCCAATGAGACCGATCGTAGGTTGCCTTTCTGTCGGACTGGCCGGACTCACACCGTCCCATACGTCGACCATGGTGAGTACTAGTGAAAAGTCGGAGATAGCAGCAGCGACGGCTTGAGGAGGCTCGAGGAGCGGGAGTCACGACAACCGTGGGAGTGGAGAAATTGAATCCCGAGCGTCGCGATCACCTGACATTAAAACGGACGTGGAAAATCATCGCACGCGTTCGGCGCTCGTCCGGTGCTTGCCATAGTATATATGTACTGTATTACAAAGAATCTTGGCTCGACTCACGCATAGCGCGCCGAATGTACCTCTCCGGTCATTGAAGCCGAGGTGTTATGCGTACAGAGACAACGGGATCCTGGGCGGCGGGGGGATGTTTTCCTTTTCGTCCCGACTATAGCACGTTCTTGCTTTAAGTTTGCCTGAGGCAAAACGACTCGGAGGCTAACAAAGATAGAACGGCACTTCATCAGGGAAATATAAGCGATACTAAAAAGTGTGAGTAAATACCTTGTTTTTGAACCCTCCCGTAGTAGAAATAATACATTGCTTGTAGTCCTGGAGTATCGTACTATTACCGACAGTCCAAGATTTTATGCTCTACTGTAGGATTCAGAGGTGGAAGGGCGCATGATTTATTTAATTCCTTACCTGCGTTCGAGACTGACCTAGAATATCAGGGTTACTAGAAGGCAAAGAATGCCGATGGCTGCCTTTTTGATTGTGATCCCGTTCAGGACGACCGGGAGCTGGACTAGAATGAAGCAAGTTCACGACGGAACAAGTATTCTCTGCATCGAATGCTTGGCCGCCGTTATCTTCAACAGTATGAAGTGCAGAGTTCGAGACAAGAAGCGTAATCTTTGAAGGGGAGCACTCCCTGGCCTCAAAACCGGGGGAGGATTTCTTTCCCACCTGGAATCCGAAGTCAGTTCTGGTCCATTCAGTTCGAAAATTTAGTACCAAGTGGCTTTCTGGATCTGTAACCGCAGATGCCGACTTCAGAGACAAGCTGTGTTCGGTTTTCAGTTCAGTGGCAACCTTTGTCGACGCCATGCTTATTGTAGTGATTCTGGAAGTCTCGTCGATGTGGGGTTGGTGTTGAAAGCGCACGCGGAACCCAACGTGTACAGCGGAAGCGAGTGTCGTCGATGTGGCGTGGCGGTTATGAAATGGAGGAGCAATTGAATAGGATGAATTATGTGAGAAGCTCAAGGCAAAACTTGGGGGTAAGAGGGTCTGGCCTGATACGGATAAAGAAGGAGGCGTGACCGTAAATGGGAAGTGAGTGAGGTTGACTAAGAGAGAGTTGAGAGTGCGCAGCACTGGAGATTTGACCGAAGAAAAAGCAAGATGCAATTGTGGGCAATGACGCAAAAGTTATAACATCTTGAGAGTAACAAAGGTCTTTGTGGAGACCGAGATGACGACGACTTTCGTGATGGCAAAGACAAAGGAATTGGTGTGGTGTCAAAGAAATTTGGACGGTGACGGCGTCATTTTGAGGTTTGAGTAGAATACACCATACATATGAGCGCGCTTGGGGGGGGGGGGAGGGGGGGAATCAGACCAGGCAAGCAAGAAAACGCACAAGAATGAACCATCAATAGAAACACAGCCACTGATGTCGCGATAAATATATCTGGATTTCTCCTAGTCTTTCAGCTTCATGGAAGGAGGTGTGGGTAAATGAATTGGACTCGTCTGGATGCTCTGAATTTGATTCGGCCCGCAGAGCCAGATGTTTGAAGGGTGTCTGAAGCGCTTTTTTTTTGGAGCCGCGAATACTATTCAAAGTCTGATCAGATCGAGGCAGTCTACTATCTCAGTCCGTTTTTGAAGAAAGCTCGAGTTATAAATCTTCCACCGCAGAAGGTTTGAGTGCGTTTGAGACTCGGATATTCCTGGCAGTTTTGGAGTTCGACGCAGGAAGGCTCCACGGAATTATTAGGCTTTAACTCTTCCACAGCGCCGAGGAAGTCTGTCGAGAGGCTGAGGTACCGTGAAAAAAAAAGGCTCGAGTCGTAGTCGAAGGCTTGTCGAAGTTGGAGAAGGCCCATGGAATCAGATGGATTGCACCGCCACTGAGCTAAATCGGGTGCATTCTTAATCAAAACTATATTGATCGCATGTGATATTCGTGCGTCATCGAATCTCGGATGGGCCGCTGTTCCGCTCAGGAGAGCAACCCCTGAGAACATTCGGCCCCTGCCCCAAACGTATAATAGAAGGGCCGACTGTCCTCTAAACTCAGAGCTTCGGGTCAATCCCCGTCTCTCAACTGACGCTTCCCACAGAAACCGCACAGTACTGACCTTTTACAGGGATGTACTGACCTTTTACAGCGTTTACAGGCTGGTTACCACTACAGGCAGGTTACCATAGCCAGTACTCGGGTCCCCGAGGTAAGCCGCCTTTCCCACTCTGCCCGCCGTCGTTCACCCGAAGATTTCAGTCTGTACCAGCCAGGAGTGAGGCGTCCACCGTCGAGTCGCGTACCCTTTTGTTTTTCGTGGCCTGTGATCGTCGGGCCCGGAACTCGCGTCGGGGCGGCTTCTTTCGACGGTGAAGAGTGTAACAATGCAGTGAGCACTATTGGGCCTCTGGCCGCCGACTGCTTCCTCCATAGTCCGGCGTCGTGGCGGACATTTCACGTCAGTGTTTTCTTTTCTTTGCCGCTGCGATCTTGCTGACTTGCCATTAATATATTCCAGAACCACCAGCTCGGAGTCGATATGGCCGTTCTCCACTGCGTCGTGACATGCGTACCGGTCCTTGTTTCGTGGCTCGTTGTCGAGTCCGGGACCATTACCGCGATGGCCTCTGCCGAGCGCGTGAGTGGGTGTGGCCAAGAGTGCCCACCGTAACAACTGTCATATCCTCCTTGGAGCGATGTGGCGATCCCCTCCGGTGCGTTTTCTTCTTACTCCCGCCGTCGTCTTTGTAACTGACTCGCTCCTCCAGAACGGCAGCCTTGGCGCATTTGCCTCTGCGCACTTGCTCACTCGGTCCTCAAGACGCCTCAAGATTCCTGGGGGTGGGTTCGCAACCCTCGTGCACCCTTGTCGTTGGGCCCCCAGGCTTAGTCCCTTCGGGGTAACTAATAGCACGATTTGCAGGGTTTGTTATTCCCCTCTCTTATTTAGGCTCTAGTTTATCACAATCAATACATTTGATTTGCTTTCAACCGCGCGAACTCAGTTTAAGATTTATCTTTCCTCGCGGGTCAGACTTGAAAACTTGATTATATTCGAGCATTTCTTCAATAGCAAGGGTGGTGAGTAAGATACTAGTCGGCTATAAACCGTCGCGTCCTTACAAACGCCTCACCGCCCTCTCGCTCCTTTTCGTCCCTAGATTCCAACTGCACCTTCAACGACGCCAGAGTGGTCAGTGTCGGAGGAGCCATCTCCGAGGAGACGAACGACGCCATGAACAAAGCACGATCGTGAGCGAAGTCGATGGCGATTCCACAGTTGACTGTTGGAAGATCGTCGTGTTGCGGGTGGCGTAGGCGGCCGATTTAAGACGGATGTTTACTGGGCGGTTGCGGGCTTGGTAGCACGTGAGAGTGCAGCTTTGGTGTTGGGGACACGACACAAGCATGGGCATCAATCGTCCCCACGATTTCGATGTGGTCGAGCAGGTCTCCTGGAGCGGAGAACGCCGGGGCAAGGCACTGAGACTTGTTCCAGAGGCACTTGAAACGCTCTGCCGAAACTGTGCGCCCATCCACTCCCCGTCCGATGAACTTCTGCTGCAGGACCATCATCTGGGCGGAAGAGAATACTACGCCGGCGGTTTTAGGACTTAGGACGCCACCAGGTCCAGAAGAGGATGTTCGGCGGAGTATGGGGAGAATGCGCCTTTTTGGGACTAAGTCGTTAAGAACATGGTCTTCATTCTTGGACGCGACGTTAGTATACGAAGTCACGAATAGGCAAAGAAACCGGACATACCATCAGGAGAGGCCGGCCGATCAATCCATCCCGTTTGTCTTGCGCCAACTCGCGGTCTCGAATCGTCGCCGAGTATCGTGTGAATCGTCGAGCGTAACCGTTTCTTCGACTTGTGTGATCAGAATGAGGCCCACTGAGCTTGCCCGTGCTGGAAATTTCCAGGTGCAGATAACGGTAATTCAGGGACGCTTAACCAAAGGCTTGTTGATAAAAAGTGGGAGATATCGGGGCGCAGAGATTAATGGCGAAAAGTCGGGCGATAATTGCTCGGACATATTTGGAGTTGACCCAGTGAGTACCAACGCCGGAATGATCAGCGTAGCAAGCAGTCGGGATGCGGTGCTACCAGCCTACCACATACTGTACTGGGCCGCATTAGGGGGAATGGAAAATGTCGACCAGCCGACACTGCCATCGGGTTTTGCCGACAACGCTTTCGCGTCGCGTCACGCGTTTGTTACTCCGTGACTCTCTCGCCCTCGCGCGTCGACATGGCTATGTTCGCTCCCAACGGCCTCTTGGGCTCAACCTCCTTGGATAAACCTACAGAAACAGCACCGCAAGTACCCTCTTTCATCCTCAATGGGCTGCTGGGTCCCGCATCCACGTCGACAGCTGGAGCCTCCTCAGAGCCAGGTACGCCGCGCCGGCTTGCTACTCGTCCATGCCACATCCCTTATCCAAAACCAAGGTCCCAGCACGAAATTTACGCCAAATGGCCTGCTATCTGGTCCTCCGACTGGTGGGCGTGACTCCCGTCTGTCCAGAATCGTAGCTGAATCCTCGTGTCAGATGTCAGTCGGACTTTCACCCCCAATGGACTGCTCTTGGGCTCCCAAGGCGCGTTTTACTCCTCATAAATGGCTTTACCACTTACCCCATAGCAGAAGACGACGACGACGACCTACCTACAGTCGCAAAAGCATTCGGGATCCCCACGCTATTGGGCCCTGCCGACTCTACGACTACTACTACTTCCGATTACATCCCGCGCTTCTCCGTACGCGCCACAACTTTCGATGGAAAAACCATGTACCTGAAGCGAAGGCCAAAAATATCCCATGTCCACCGAAATGTCAGTCTGTGTTTGCCTTCGAGATGCACTCATTTCATCTTCCACAGAAAGTCCCGCTTAAAGGTTTTACGGAGCGAATGGGGAACCTCCTAGACGTCCCCATTCATCGGTTGTTGGAAGGACTGTCGGTCGAAACAGCTTCTAAGCTCCAAGAAGCGTTGGTGCGGCTTGAATACTCTGCATTGCTTCTAACACCTTTTTTGCAGCGATCGCCAGCCGGTGGCGTCCACTTCCGATCCTGAACAACCCGTCGAAGATGCTCTCTGGGTCGACCGGTACCGTCCACGCCAATTTACCGACCTGATGGGAAACGAGCGCGTCGCACGCGAGACGATGGAGTGGGTAAAGCAGTGGGACTGGTGCGTTTTCGGGAAGACGAAAGGGAAGAAGCGCCCCCGGGACGACGACGACGCGTTCGACGCCGCGGATGAATATCACCGGCCAAGGGAGAAGGTAGATCATTTGTTTGAGCGCCTTTCCTACCGAGCTGATGCTTTGACGTCAAGTTGCTGCTGCTCTCCGGCCCTCCTGGGCTGGGCAAGACGACGCTCGCACACGTCGTCGCGCGGCAAGCTGGCTACGAGGTCATGGAAATCAACGCAAGTGACGCGCGCTCTGGCTCAGTTATTGATGACCGAATACGGCCTGCACTGGAGTCTGGGTCTGCAGTCGGAAGCACGAAGCCTGTTCTTCTCATTATCGACGAAATTGACGGTGCTACTGGGGCCGGTGAAAGCGTATGCAAATCCTATATTCGTGTGCCATGCACTAACTAACGACCTTTCCATTATTATAGAACAACACTTTTATCCACAAGCTGGTGCAGCTCACCTTTGACAAACCATGGAAGAAAAGTCGGTTCTACTCGCAGTATCCGCGAACCAAGCCTGATTCTTCTCCGCTGCAGGCCGGTCTGGAAAAGGTCGTGACCCAAACGCCAAGCGACCAATTTTACGACCGATTATATGCATTTGCAATGACCAAAATGCTGCCTCGCTGGTCAAGTTGCGTGCGCATGCTTTGCAAATCCGGTTCGCCAGACCTGCGGATATTCATACCGTGAAACGTCTGCGAGAGGTTTGTGACATCGAGGGCCTGAAAGCAGATAGTCGAGCTCTCACTACCCTCGTGGGCGTTGCTCGGGGTGATCTTCGAGGGTGCCTCAATACCCTGCAGGTGTGCCGCATCCCCCCTGTGTTTGTGTTCCACAACATTTATTCCACCACGTCTTAGTTCATCAAGTCGCGGAGTCAAGAAGTGACGGAAGCGGTTATTCGCGGCGCCACTGTGGGCATGAAGGAGGCAGAGACGTCCCTGGTTTCGGTCCTGAACAGTTTATTTACGCCATTGACGCGAAAACGGGTGAAGGAGCTCGCTTTGACGGAGATTGAAGAATCCAAGTACGTCGGACGACTCAGTCGGGAGGTCGACGGCTGTGGGCGGGAAAACAGCATCGCAGTCGGTTGGTGTTTCGACCGGCGCGCTTGCTTTGTTCGCTGACTTTTTTGGCGTTAGGATGTTTTGCCCATTATGCGACGCTCCATCAACACGATGCCAATTTTTCGCGGTATGAAAAGGCCAACGAGTGGCTGGTGACCTTCGACCTGCTGTCCGCCGCCATGTATTCCGACGGCGACTTCGCACTCAACCAGTACCTGCCATATACCCTAGTCCCCTTCTATCCTTTGTTCAAGGAACGAGGGGGGCAGCGCGTGGAACGGAGCAATGTTGATTGGGAGGCAAGTTCTGCATATTATTCATCTACCCAGCCCGGCCTGACATGAGTTTTCCTGTCTAGAGCCGCGTTAGGACGCGAGCTAATGAGGAGGTGTACAAGTCACTTTCGCGGTGTTTGCAGACAGCGAGCACGCGTAATGGCGGGGACTACCGCCACCTCGTCAGCACGCCGATCCTTCAGCTCGAGTTTGCGCCTTATATCAACAGAATTATTTCTCCGCCCTTGCGACCGGTGCGGGGACTATGCTCATGAAATCTAATCGCATTACTCACAGCTCTTAGGTGAACAGCCAGGTAATCAAGCCGGATGAGCGCGCGCTGTTGACCCGTTTGGTCGATATTATGGCGACCTTGGAGCTTCAGTTCTTCCAAGAACGAGCAGAAGATGGGCAACTCACTTACCGCCTCGACCCGTGAGCTTTGGTTGAGCCCTCTACCAACTATTCAGCTAAATTTGCCCAGGCCTATTGACGTCTTCGTCACTTATGATGGCAAACGGGCCGCCGATATCTCTGTATCAAGATATGCTGTTCGCCACCTTGTGGCAGGGGAGGTTCGGTTCTCGTTATTCTTTAGTTCATCCTGCTAATGGCTACCGCTGGCTAGATCGAGGCTCAGCTGCTCTCCCGGAAGGTAGACATCGTCGAGAGGGAGAAGCGCGGAAAGCATGATTTCTTCGGGAAAGTATCGGCGTGCGTGCTCAAGTCCTGAAACAAATAACGACTCTAACTTCGCGATAGGGCTAAAAACGCAGAGGAGCGGGACGCGCTTAGCTCCCCGGCCAAGCCGCCGAATGGCGACGCGTCGGAGCCTTCGAACAAGCGCGCGCGGACTGAGGCTGTTGTGCTGGATATTGCGGACAAGGTGCGAGATTGACCGTTGTGGTGCTGGACCCGCTTGCTCACGAGTGAATTTAGCCGCCCACCGACTTCTTTGGCCGCCTGATCACGGTGCCGTCCCTCAGCACAACTAAGGCTGCCGAGAGGAAAAACGTGGAGAAGAAATATCGAGTAACCTATAGATTCAAGGAAGGTAATTCTGCCGCTGTGAGGAAACCTATAAAGATCCAAGCATTTATGTAGTATCTGTGTTGTATCTGTACTGTATAGCATTTAAATTTTCTGAGCCTAACGCCTTAAGCCCTATGTGCAGTCCATATTTGTAGCTGTGTGGCATTAGATCACGTGGCGATCCCCTATCCTGCGGTCTCGACTCTCCTATTATTAACATCCTATTTGGTACTACCACCATGTTGCGCCGTTCTGCTCGCCGTAAAGAATCAGATCAAGCAGTCCCCGATGCTCCTACCACTCCTCAGAAAGCCATTTCTGTAGCGAAAAAGAGACCCAAGAGAGTTCCCGCTGTCGAATCGAACGCCGAGGCCACTGCCTCAAAACCAACCAGGTTGGTTTGGACTAGTACTGAATCAGAATCAAGGTTAACCTAATTGTTCTTCAGCGAAGTAAAACCATCGCAGAGAAAACGGGGCAAACTGCGGTTCATAACCGAAATGCCTCTCGATATTCTGTTTGAGATCTTCAGCCATGTGTTTCCAGTTGATTTATTGAATGCTTCCCGTTCATCCAAAGCATTGCGCGACATACTTCTGAGGAAGTCCGTTGCTTTCATTTGGAAGCAAGCCTATTTGAACCTCAATCATTCCCCGCCTCCCTGCCCGGACGACTTGAATGAAGCACAATACGCAAACTTATTATGGGGGACGCGCTGCTTTGTAATTGCTCTCCATAACCCAGTACCTGATTTACTGAGCTTTATTCTTTAGTTTTGTGGTGTCCCCTCCACCGTGGTCGCTTGGCAGTGCCGTGTGCGAACCTGCAGAGATTGTATTTATACGTCCAAGTCAATTGAGCAGTCTTTTTCAGCAAACACATTCTCTAACCTGGATTGCAGATTTACTTCGATATTTTCGCCTGACAATCCTCTCGTAAACAATTTCAAAAAAGCCGCACTCGCATGTTCCACGTGGTGGTATTCGCCTCCTTCACGCGCTGGAGGTAAATCGAGATGCAATCATACATACGGCTTCTGATAAATGCAGGCTCTAAGTATATCTGTGTTACAAGCGACCTAGAAGCCATTCGAAAACGCCTGGATGAGCTTGATGAAGCAAAAGCCGACACCCTGGAGTTTGTTACTCAGTGCAACCAAATTATTGCACGGAAACAGGAGGTTAGCAGACTCTTTCTCTAGTTCAAACTGAGGTTTCAACAAATACGTAGCATTCCGTGTTATGCCGGACTTGGGAAAGCATTCAGAGGGACAATCGTAAACACGAGCGGAAGGATGCACGTGACAATCGAAAAACTGCGTGCGTCCCTACTAAGATTTACTGCCAGACGATCAAACATATTCCACAGAATATTAGCCAAACTGAAAGCGCTCGGCTGGAGCGACGAGCTTTCTAAAGGTCACACCATGTCAATATTTGTGGGTCTCCCGGCTGTCAAGCAAAACAAGGAGCTCACTGAGCGGAGTGCGTGATTCGTGATTCATTTCTGACAAGCAACTCTCTGACGCTGTACAGTTTGGACCAATATACAACCCGAGCTTGTCGCGTTCCTCGAAGAAGTGAAAAGACAACGCTTGCAGTCTGCCCGGATTGTCGTTCTGAGGGCTCGCATCTCAACCCTGGCCGCTGTCGCACAGAACCAACTCTCGGCCATGCCAATATCCGAAGTTCGACCGTCTATTAACGATGTTTGTGCGATGCCGGAATATCGGGCCATCCTCGAATTTCCTTCCGACACCATAATAACGAAGAAGCACTTTGTTGAACTCCTTGCTAATTTACCTGGACAAACAGATCAATGGCGTAAATCCAACACCGAGCTTCTACTGAAATTGCTACCGAAGCAGAAGGGCAACAAAAAGCTGGACACATCTCGTTTGGATCTTTGTACCACCTTCTTTCGCTGCCACTCCTGTCGCGAACCGATCTCCTATCCAAGAATCCTCAGCCATGCTTGTTTATTGAAAGGGCCTGAGAAATCCGAAGAGGAGGTGGATGTTCTTTTCCAAGCGTGTCGCCAGGCGCCATGGGTGCACGGTCAAGAAACCATTGTTTTTGACACTGAAGCATCCGACATCACGACAATGCTGATAAAAATGTGTGGCCGGGACCCCAAGATAATGACCTCCTCCGCGATGGATGAACTCGATTCGAGGTTCGAATGCTTACGTTGTGCTCATCCGCGCCAGGGACGCCTGGTTATGAAGTGGAGAATCGCGGTAATTTGTTTCCAGATCCAACTGCATGGAACTAATTCAATTTACTATTCAGCTTCTTCATGAGTTGGAGGAGCATTATGGCGAGACCGTGAACGCCACGTCCTGGGAGCTTCTCGGGGCAGACGATGTTATTGCTGCCAAGGAGCAGGAGGTCAAAACCAAGAAACGGCCTCCTCCAGATTTACTTTGCGTGAAATGCAACAATTGGACCACTTACACCCACGCACAAATCCAAAAACATCTGATTTCGCAGTGAGTTTCATCGCCTGGGTTGCGTAAGCCAATCTGACTCAGCAGACACGCTATGGACTCGGTCGAAGACAATGCGATACGAAACCTCGATGCGACGATTCGAATGCATCCCGGCGCGGTGAGGATCAACGATGTAGAGTCCGTGTAATTATACGGAGATGTGTAGTGTATATCAAAAAAATCTTGCCAATCGCAAGTTCATATGGCTTTCTCATCACTCGGAGTCAACGCGTAACCACTTCACGCAAACATTTCTTCTTTCGCTGTGTGCAGGGGTGGGATTCAAAGCACGTAGCGGAAGTCGAGATTCTCAATATCTGTCTGGTCGAGGAATGCCTTTATAAAGAGTGAGCGGTCGGTCAGTAGAGGCTCGGATGCACTGACCCTGTCAACTTTCTTCTCCACTGTTGTGCCGTCTGCTTGGACCTCTGAAATATAGTACTCGTCAAAGCTGTCCTTCTCAATGCTGTCGCGGCGTTTGTTTTCGGCGGCATAGACATAGCGGATGATGAGAAGAAGCAGCGCAGATGCGACTGAGCACGCCGTTATGATCGCCCAGGGGATATGGTTTCTTCGTAATGTAAGTTTAAATGGATCCAAATAGTTACAAATGGCAGATACGAACCGGGGCTGGTACTTCGCCTTCCACATGAAGGGGCCGACTGCATTACCCACGCCGTACGATATAAGTATAATTGCGTTCGCGGTCGTACCTGGCAAATGTTAATTTGGCGTCGCGGGAAGTACGTTCCAACGTACGTCTCGTGTGTCCGGCCGTCAGCGAACTGAGCCAACCGAGCGAGATTGCGAAGGGGGTGATCGCAAAAACTATAGTCACAAATTAGCCCTATACTATTGCGGGTGGGAAAACGCACTGGTTAACCAATATGAGAAGAGGAGGCCAACTTTGTTGTGGCTGGGCAGCGTATTGACCAAGATAGAGCCCAGGATAGCTGGAACGAACATGATCGCTCCAGCGCGCGCACGGCCGATGGGCTTCAAGCCAGCGAGGGTGACGCCCGCCCAGATAGTAACGACTAACAGCTAGTGCTTAGTAAATTTCGCGGAGGGAGGACACAAGTACTCACTCTCAACAACACCGTCGACGCATCCGAGGAGAGTGGTCTGAATAGGGTTGAAGCCGAATTGCTTGACAATGATTTGTCTTTGCACGATGAGCTGTGGGAGAGGTATGAGACTTGAGATTGCGTTTTGGCATTTAGGCTAACGAACCGAATTGGTGATGTTCCTGGTACAGCCATTCAATAAATGCCAAACCGTTCGGAGAAAGAAAACACTAACGAGAGCGCAGCAAATAGTGCCAACAGCCAAATCTTGGGGTCCTTGATGGTGGCAATAAATCTGTAGATACTAATCAAGACTAGACTCCGACGAACAGAAATAAACTAACTGGGAACGCTTCCAGTGCTTGTTTTCTACGCCCGCCTGGTTGACCTTGATGCGCTCGACAGCGAGAATACGCTCCTCCACCGTAAGGAAGCGGGCGGTCGTCGGCGAATCAGGGAAGAAGAACCTGCAGAAATAAAGTGACTTCAGCGGGGATATCGGTAATAAATATAACTAGACACTCACCAGAATAAGACGGAGGTCAGAAGAGTGATCAGTCCAGTAATAATCATCAGCCTGCGTGTCGGATCAGCGAGAGAAGTGTATAGGCTGGACGGAGCCAGACCATTGCCACGGCATGAAGTTGTGCGTCTAAAGGTTGTTAAGCTTTAATGAAGGGCGGGTTCGCAAGAATTGTAAAGCCTACGTGAGTATGGAGCACCCCGAAGGCCACAAAACCTAGGAAGATGACGGCAAAGCCATTCATCAGGACTGAACAAGGTTAGCAGATCCGCATGGAAGAAGGAAACGCGCGCCTACACCAGTAACCCACACGTTTGTTCTAAGCATAGTGGTCAGAATTAG
Source organism: Mycena epipterygia (assembly GCA_029281465.1). NCBI lineage: Eukaryota > Fungi > Basidiomycota > Agaricomycetes > Agaricales > Mycenaceae > Mycena > Mycena epipterygia. The sequence goes on along the minus strand of JARJCQ010000100.1, from coordinate 40,184 downwards.
AAAGATGTCACATGAATGGACACACCTGCTCCTCCCGAGTGTAAAACATGGAAGTGACCTGAACATTCTCAAGACGCGCCCACTAACGCTGATGAAAGGCAACATACGATCATGAATCCAGGAGTAATCGCGCCTGGAGAACCGAACGTGAGATAAATAAACTGTGACATGAGAAAATGAATCTCGGCGTACCCTCGCATAGACCTAAAATGAAGCGGACGGCAAATAAGGCGCCAAAGGACTTGCATGCCGCGTGGGACATGAGCGCAATTGCCCAGACGAAGATGTTTATGCTCATCCATTTGCCCACCGGGAAGCGTTGGAGTGCCTGCGCTTAATCAAAAGGTGGATAGGGTGGTAAACGCAAAAGGTCGTACGAGGTTTTGCGGGTACTGGGAGAAGCGTTGAGTTCAGAGCAAGAGCGCTGCGGCCAAACGTAAAGATGCGCACCTCGAAGAGTAGGTAGCTGAAATAAAATATAGAACCAAGCCAGTTGAATTGGTTCTGATTGAGATGTGCGCCCTGCCTGATTTACCGACCCTTCAGCTCGCCAGGACGAACAATTAAGCGATTATAATCTCACTGTAAGCCCAACACAGCAGCCTGCCCCAACGTCGTCTTATCCGCAAAGGTCATCCTATCGTTTCATGAGATCATCTCGTCGTCGCACAGACTTTTTAAACGCGTACAGATACATGACTGCCGGACATTTCAATACCAGAAAATGCGCGAGAATGGCACGAAAAACTTACGACACATGAGGGGCATGAGATGCCAGTCAATCTTGCGCCTAGAAGAACGTTGATTGCATGGCTTCAAGCGAGGAGGTTGAAACGAACGAACCTGAGTTTAGCAGCCACCTCGGGGTCTAGTTTCACGTTGGAATCCGCGAGCTGGGCAGCAACATCGACGTCAGCCGCATTGACTGCCGTTGACCCGGGATGGGGGCGCTTTTCAGAGTGTTCGCTGCTGGAGTCCATGGGAGTGGCAAAGGCGGGCAGCGGCAAAGCAAAATTGATGGGTCAAGCGCGCGATATTTAAAGTAGCCCTGCCGTAAAAATATGAATAATCTGATTAGGATTTGCGTATCTGAATCGAAGGGTATGTGTACTTAAGTAGCCGCATGTACTTCTCGTCCTTCCTCCCGTTGATGTCGACTATTGCTTAACCGCGGAGGTCGGATCCTCAAAAGTTTCCCACCGGGCTTCTGCTTCAGCGGAAGTGGGACGAGAGCGTCGAGTCGGTCGACTGTTAGGTGCATTGGGTCGGCGCTTCAAAAGCAGTTCAAAGCTCGGGCGGGGTCCTGTCAAGGCTCGCTGAAAACGATTCCGCATAAGGAGGACATCTGCTTCCGAGCGGGCGTGACTGTTACCCGGAGCTGTTACCCGGAACTGTGACCCATGTGACTTTTTTTGAACGTCGACGTCGCCATTGGACTGCTCTCTACGTGATCTTCTGAAGACAGTCGTTCAGGATCACTTACCAGCTTGAACTTACTTGAACGTGGCTTTGAACGTGGCTTGAGTGGAAACGGTCTCCTTTTGACGTCGTGCGCTATTATCCGGTCTAGTAAATTCCTCCTCAAATGGCGTCCGAGGGAGCACCGATTGAGAGCAGAGAGTGGACACTTGACCCCGAAACAGAGTACAGGTTTGAACTCGATCCGGGAACATCTCTCGCAATCAAGGTACGTTCTGACAACCTCCGCACTCCACTCCCGGCATGACGCGGCCAGAGCAGCTTATTCGTGGCCACGCCGAAGTCTTCGGGGCGGAGCTGGCGGCGAACAAGCCATACCTCTTTGGCTCAGAGTGCAAGGCGGCTATTTTCACATGGCGGGGATGCACCTTGGAGATGAGTCCGCCACAAATCCCGACAGCTCGTTTTTACTTACTGTGACGGTAGACACGTCACAGGTCATCCGTCGACTGAATATGTCTCGGAGGAAACGCCTATGGCGGCGTACGCGAATCTGCACATTGCCTTTGAGCAAATGCGAGTACGAGCACTGAAGCAGCTCCGCGGCTCGCCAGTCCCGGAGTATGAGCGCGAAATACCCACAGATCCTCCCAGAGTGCTGATTCTTGGCCCTGAAAATTCCGGTAAAACGACTGTCTGTAAAATTCTCATCAACTACGCCGTCAGAGCCGGTCAAGGATGGTCCCCGCTCCTCATAAACACAGATAGCGGTGAAGTGAGCGTCTTCTTCTTTTGCCGTGGCTTTCTTGACCTACGTGTCCAGGGTGGCTGGGCGGCACCAGGTGCATTGTCTGTCGCTCCTGTACATAGCCCGCTTCCAACATGTTCTCCCGGAAGTCCCCTCGGCGCCGCAGCAACCTCAGCCCCAACCGCGCTGTCCTCCAACGCCCTGCTGCCCCTCGCATACTGGTACGGTCATGCGGAATCAAAACGGAACCCACTGTTGATGGAACGAATCATCCGAAATATCGGCGAAAACATCAACGATAAGTACCAAGTGGACCTTCAAGGCGAGGATTTTCCCATGCTGCTGCGCACAAAACGCACAATTTACTGGTATCGCAGGTCGCACGGCGGGCCTGATCGTCGACACGCCCTCTGGCTTCGCGTCTGGGCCCGGGAGCAGCGACGACCGCCACAGGCTCATCAAAGCATGCGTCGACGCATTCAAAAGTCCGTCCAAGTCTCGCCTCATCATCGTACCTCGCACAATTAAATATTTACGCACATGTATTAAGTTAATGTTATCCTTGTCGTGGGGCACGAAAAGCTCAACGTGGAGATGCAGCGCACGTACTCGAAGCTCCTCAGGGTCGTGAAAATCCCGAAATCCGGTGGTGTGCGTCGTCGGCGGGGCTCCGCTTTCTGCATGGTATTATATTCATTTATTTATTCACTCTTTGCACTTGCAGGTCGTCGAGCTGGACCACCTGTACCGCGAGCGCGTGCACAACTACCAGCTGCACACGTACATGTATGGTCAGATCATCCCTCCCCCCGCCGGCATATCGTCCGCCTCCCTCGGAGGCGAAACTCTCTCTGACCTCGTCCTCTCGCCTTCGTCCACCGTAATCAACTTCGACGACCTGTCCATATTTCGGATCGGCGCTGGTGAGCGTTTTCCGGTCCTGCTTAACTGACATTTAATATACGGCGCACAGAAACAATGGCCCCCTCGTCCGCGCTCCCTATCGGCGCCGCGCGCGCAGTCTCCGAGACGCAGGCCGTGTCGATAGATCCCTCCCAGCCCGGCTCGGGCCTGCTCAACGCGGTCCTCGCCGTCCTCGCGCCGCCGGTCAACACCGACGAATCCGAGCGTTACGACGAGGAGATCCTCGACCTTCCCATATCGGGCTTCATCATCGTGTCCGTCTCTTTCTTTCTTTTTGCATTTTCCCGTCCCTCAATATATCCTTAAATCCCAATCCGCTTTCTCTAATAGAACGAACCTGGATATCCCGCACCGGAAGATGACGATCCTAGCGCCGAATCAAGGGTCCGTCGTGGGCCGCACAGCGGTCATCGGTTCCTTTGAGTGGCAAGAGTAATAAGAATTTAGCCGCCACCGTGTAACGCTTCTGGCTGTCCGTCTCTATGGCGTTACATGTAATGTTATAAGCAAAGCATTCTGGAAAACGGATGGCACCACTAGTATTAGAGTCTGGACAAATCCCTGCCCCAAACGCCACTGCAAACAAGTTAGACACACATACAATTAAAGTCGAGTCCAGAACCACCGACGAACCGAATAACCCAATCGATCATGAGCAGCGCGCGCGTCCGCAGCGAGACCTGCTCGTTCCAGTATACGCTGCGCCACGCGTACATGGCGACGAGCCCGCCCATGAACGAGTGCCCGCCCAAATCAAACACTGCCGCATTGCCGATGTACGCGAGGCTCCCGAGGTGCATGTACTTGAACGGCTTCGCGACCGCCTCGTCCATGGAGTCGGGTAGCGCGTTCGCCTCGAGCACGTCCCGCTGCCGCGCGAGCTTGTGCAGCTTCTTCCCGACGTACTTGCCCTGCTGCGCGGCCACCTGCGCCGTCTACGGGCGCGCGCCCGTTAGCGAGGACATTTTAAGATAAATGTAAAGAGAAAGGCGGCGTACGGCAGGCAGCGTCGTGATTTTGTTCCCGATCTCGATGAGCAGCTGCGTGAGCTCGTTGAGGGACAGACTATTGTCCGCGTCCGAGTCGTACAGGTCGAACAGCTGCTTGACCTAAAATTCGTCTGGTTTCAAGTTGCGCGATGACGCTAGAGAATTGCACAGACCTCAGAAAGGTGGTCGCCCGCCATCGGGATGCGCTGCTTGATGCGCTGGACTGGGCGACTCGTTAGCGCACGACGACGAAATAAAATAGACAGGCGCACGTACCCATAATCTCCCACTCCGCAAAGTCGATCATCCCATCCCCATTCCGGTCCGCCTCCTGCACCAGGTCCAGCAGGTGGCTCACCACCGACGTCTCGATCTATCCGTCCATCGTATCTATTCAACACCTTTCGCTTTGAGGAGACGAGGAAGAACCCACCGTCGAGCAATCCCCAATAGCATACACAGTCCCCAGCGGCGCGCCCTTGACACGCAAGTGCGCGTCGACCTCAATCGCCTTCTTGTGCACCTGGTTCGGCAGCAGGCTCGACACGCGCTCGGTGAACGGGTTCATCGCGATCCCCGTCGACCACAGCACGAAGTTGCTCGGGATCGAGTGCTGCGTGGTCTCACCCGCCGCGTTCTTCACTGTATAGATGACGTGTTCCGGGGTGATTGCGCCCACCCTAAGCACGTTATTAGTGGTGCATAGAGAAGGGGGGAGAAGGAGCGCACCGGGCGGAGGTGACGAGGTCGACGCCGTCGCGGTTGAATTTACTCTGCGGAACGTCAACACCACAGACTACATAAGTGCATAACACCTACCTCGGCGTAATTCGAGATGGCTTCCGAATACTACAACCCAATTAATCCCGGCAACCAACAAAACAACACACTCGACGACTGACCGTATTGAGGATATGCTCACGCGACTGGATAACGTGGATCGACACCTCCTCCCTGCATATTTTCGGGTACTGCCAGTGCGAGTTAGGGGCCTCTGAAAGTAAGAATAATTAAACAGCACGCACGTAGGACATGATGTCCTCCTGGCAAAAGTCGTAGATCTCCGCAGCGGTTTCCACGCCGGTGGGGCCCCCGCCGCAAACAACAAAGCTAAGGAGGCGCTTGCGCTCCTCGGGCGTCGTCGTGGGCAGACTCGCCGCCTCGAAGTTGTCTGTGATCACAATGCAAGTAAATTAAAATGATCAACTAGCCTGAAAACGCGCGTGCGCACCCATGATGCGTCTCCGAATTTGCTGCGCGTCGGCAATACTTTTCAGCTGGAAGCAGTGCTCGAGCCCGGGGACGCCGTGCGTGCTGGAGGACGAGCCGACGGCGATGACGAGCTTGTCGTATGGGATGTAGAGGTTTGCTTTTTTTGCCGTCGGAGGAGATTGTCTCGACCTCGAGGAGGCGCTCGGACATGACTAGGTCGACGGCTTTGCCCTGGAACGAGTCAGCATTATTTAATTCGATATGGGGTAAGTATAGGCAGATGTGTACCTGCACGAAGTGGCCGCGGAGGCGCGCGATGATTTTGCGTATGGGCTCGATGAGGGAGCGAACCTGCGCGCGGTTAGCCGGGCTCGAATGTGAGGTTCGAAGAAACAGGTACCTGTACGGTGCCGACCGCAGCGGCTACACAATAAAGGTGAATATAGTCCGAGTACTAGGGCAAGAAGAAACATACACGGAAGCAGCGGGGTGAACGTGGTAAATGTCTCGGAGGACACGACGGTGATATGGTAGTCGCCCGAATAGAGCGCCTGGAGGGTCGCGATGGCCTGCTACGCGTTCAGCCACTTGTGCGGGAATACTTACTTAGTGGGACTCACCCCCCATCCCCCGCCGACGATAACGAGCCTCGGCTTCCCCGCGAGCTTCTTCTGCTCCTCGTCATCCTCGTCGTCCACGAGCACCTTCACGACGGGAAGGTTCTTCGGCCCGCCGCACTCGGGGTGGAGCGCGAGGGGCGAGACGGGCACGCGCTCGACGTGTTTGTCATTGTACGTGAATGCGTCGTGGATGAAGAAGCCCGCGCCGATGGCGAAGACGCCCACGGTCGCGGAGAGGCAGAAGTAGCCCGTGTAGCGCGCGGCGGTCAGCGTGCGGCGCAGGTAGCTTTTGTTAGCACTGGCAGCAGGACGTTTTGGGGTGGACGCGAAGGCGCGCGTGAGGAGGGGTGGGTGGCGGATACATCTTGTGAGCTGAGGGCTTGCGCGCGAGGCAGCGAGCATACTCAGCGGGTTACTCAGAGGCTCGACGTCGGTGGCGGTCGGTGTCGGCGGTCACAGAAATTGACGATGAGGTCATCGCTAAATATGGTACTGCTCAATTTTGAGCGCTAGAAGAGGCGTAGTAGTTGAATTATTATAACAAGGTAGGTTACTTGAAATTGTGAGGAGCTACGAGGTAGTAGAAGAGACGACGGAAAAATATAAGGTGTGACAATGAAATTGACAACCTGCAAAGGAAGTGTCGACTTCGCGGAACGGAAGGCTCTCTCACGACAACTTTGGCCCGGGAGTGCGCGAGAGGAACACCTCGGAACGGAAGAAATGTTAATGATTATAGTGTTCCGGAACGAGTAGAGGTCACTTTCAGTACGCGAGGCGCTCCCTGGGCCTCGGGAGAGAGGATATGAACTCCAACAGAAGCCCAGCTCCCAATTTCCAAGAGCCAGAGGCTCACTGAAGAACAATTCTGAAATAACCGAAAACCCTAATAGGAGCTGTGCGAGGGAGAAAGGATGGAAGGAAGAGGACAAGGAAATTAAAAGATTGATGAAGGGAGGAGCTGTTCCATCCCCACGGGTCGACGATGAGACCAAGCTGAACGAACTCCTGATAAGGGAGATCAAGCATCAACGAGATGCCCGAGACGAGAAGGGATTCCAGCGACAAGCTCCCCGATTCGCCGGGAGCAGACCCACGGACGTAGATCGTTCCGAACATAGAGCGAAATCCGGTGCAACGGGCACCCAGCAAGATAGAAGGATGAGATAGCGCTGAACGACCTCTTGGTTGCAGAAGTCTAATGTGTACCACAGTAATGGCCCACATTCAGCAGAAAAAACGATGCTCCGGGGACCACCCGAAGAACCACCCGAAGCATTGAGAGAAAAGATGGAGGGGAAAACAAAGGAAGTAACTTAACTTGAAACTTAAGCACTCAGACTATTAGGGTGTTTCAAATATCCTAACTTGGGATCTAACTTCGTGCCAAACTTCGCGCGAAGCTGGAACATGAAATAGTTAGGAACTCGAAGTTAAATGTCAAATCGTGCTCCGGACCACGATTTGCCATCCAACTTGGACCCCAACTTCATGCTCCAACTTCGCCCGCTCGATTTGGCCCGCCCATTGCGCTTCCCAGGATCAAATCCCGATAAATGATGGCCCAAGTTGGAGCCAAGTTGGGGTGGTCTGAAGTTGGTCGCGAAATAGGATATATGAAACACCCTATTAGATGAGACTTCCGAGATCACATTCACATCGCCAAGTTGCTGAGGCAGACTCCAAAGTCACGCTTCGACCCAGAGATGCTTGGAGTGAACGAGTATCGCGCCCAGGCAATGGCCAGCATACTGATGGAAGTATAAAACACGTCGCAAGCCTGAAAAATCTGCGAAGCGAGCTCAACGGCAGAGTCGAGGTACGAGCGAGAATTGTTGTATTGTCTGTTTATAAGAGACTAACGGCAGAGACCCCCGCGCTCGGGATGGAGCGCTCGACGTGTTTGTCGGTGGATGAAGAAGACGTGAAGGCGCGCGTGAGTCGGGGTGGATGGCGGATACATTTTGTGAGCCGAGGGCTTGCTCGCGAGGACTTAGCGGGTGGTTACCTTACTTGGACTCGAGGCTCGACGTCGGTGTCAGCCGTCACGGAAATTGTTATGATGTCATGCCTAAATATGGCACTGCTCAATTTTGTGCCAATTTCCGCATTCTTAGCGCTGCGCGCATGGTAACGTAGTTAAATTTTTATAATTATCTATGGTATAATTATCCAAGCCTGTACAGTAAAGGTCGACATGTCGTTCAAGTTCAGTGGGTGTAAGAGAGTTACGTAGTTCAATTCTTATAGCTGTCTATGGTATACTTATCCAGGCCTGTACAGTCGAGGTCGACATGTCGTTCAAGTTCAGTAGATCCTGTCGAGTCGGCTAAGAGAGCCGACCATTACAAGCGGCTCGGCCAAAAGCCCTCTGGTCAAGCCCGGTGACAAGTCAAGCGTCTAGTTATTTTGTAACGGCAGATAGGAGAGAACCTGCCTCCGCCCCCGTTGAGCGACACTTTGCCGGCAGCCCGAACTGCTGGCTGGCCGAAGTCTGTCCAAGCCACCATTTTGTCAGATTTTCCGCGTTGTTTCCGGTTAGCCTTCCGACATCTTGACGAAACAAGACGGGTATACCGCATTCTGGGTGCGCGTTCCCAGAATATGACGAAGGTACGCCAGCGGGTGCGCTGTGAACAGACAAGTGCCATGGACGGGGCCCCGCCTGGGGGACAATTTCGGCAACGCCCCGCACCTTCTCTTCGAATCGAAAGATAACGGGGGCTGCAAGCGCTGGCTGATATGCTGCGCCGCAAGAGGGTTTCTCGCCATCTCGCCGGGATAAATTGAACAATTTGGCCGCATGGGAGTGCGGCCACGGATCAGGCGACTTTCTCGAGTGACTCAGGGGCACCTCCGGGTCACTGCACAGCGTGGTGCATGGTACTTGCATGTGGGTTTATATCGGACAATCAGCATGATTGGGTAGACCATTAGGAAATGGGAAGCGAGTCACTAATAGAGGAACCAAAATAGTGACGCTCCCGTTCCTGAAGAAACAAGGGCGCACATACGCACGTGATCACTTTCTTATATATCTCTTTGTCGTCCATCCAGGTCCCTGGTTTGTCCCTGGTCATCTCCCAGAGTCTACGGCGCCATGGACGACGCCGAGCAGGACTCCCTCCACGCTGTCCTCCACAACGACAACACCGTCTTGGTCGCTACCACACTCGCAACCCTCTTTCTCGCAGGCTCCGCCCTCATATGTCGCTCAGGCAGACGACTCTCCTTCTCCCACACCGGCGGTCTCTCTCTCACTGCTGCGACGTCCCAGACCGATTCCGATGCAAAGAAACGGGGCCATGGCAAAAATGCCGCAGACGGCGCCAATGACGACGGCAAGGACGCAAAGAACGCCCGCTCAAAGGAGCGCAGGCGCCGCGGAAAGGACCCGCTCAAGGAAATATTAAAGGGTGGCAAGAAACTCAAGATGCTTGCCGTCGCCCCCAGAGACCGCGACGACACCGGGAGCAGTACCTCAGCATCCACCTCCCCACTGCCGCAGATCATCCAGTCTGGATCCTCCCAGCGGTCTGCGTCGGTCTCCACGTCGTCCAGGTCCGTCTCGTCGTCGACCGCCCAGAGTGGCTTTGATTCGGCGGCTGTCCTGGACAGTGACGACGGAGACGCGACACCTGCCACGACGAGCAGGAAAGGCCACTCAAACGACCGTGCTTACGACAGAAATAATGAGCCGTCCGACGGCGACAGTGCCCTGCGGGACATCTCCGAGATGCCCGAGCTGCCTATGATTTCCATCTCCTCGTCCTCTTCAGCATCCACCTCCGCCTCGCTCGCAACCCCAGGAACCTCCCCCTCTACCTCGCCCTCCGACAGGTCTTCCTCTGACTCCACCGTGCTTCTCCACTCCTCCCCCCAGTTCCCTGCGGCCCAGCCAATTGCCAGCCCATGGGACTGGGACGGCCAGGGCTCCGACGGCGCCTACCACAAACCCCCGCGCTTCCGCTCCAAGTCCCGCGGCTCACCTATACCCCCCTCCGTGTCCATGCCCTACACCACATCCTTTGCATCCACCTCTTCCGCCGAGCCGGCAGCGTATTCGCCGCAGCAGCCGTCCTCGTCCTCCTCTGTGTCATCCGAGGACTTTACCTTCCCTACGCTCAACGCAACTGTTTCGCCTACTTCCCCCGAGTCCAGCCGGCCCATCACCGGCAGCGGGACCCCGCGCCGCGTCCCCACCCCCCGTCGGACTCCCACACCCGGCTCAGGTGGGAACACCCCCCCGCCCTCCCTCGCCACACAGACCCAGATCGCGTCCCTGCGCGGCGCGCTCGAGGCCGCCCGCATGCGCGAGGAAAAGGCCAGGGCGGACCTCGACCGCTACGCTAAGGACTTTGAGATGATGCGCTGGGAAAACCACTCTTGGCGCCGCCGCGAACTCGAGGTATGTAACCAACCAAGCTTATGCTTTAGCCTTTTACGCTTGCTGATGCCGCGCGTGTTGCTGTACTTAGCTCCAGGGCCAGATCCACCATCTGATGCACCAGCTGCAGGCGTACGCGGCCATGTTCGCGTCGACGATGACGCCCCCGCCGTCCGCGCAGCCGCACCTGCATGCGCCCAATGGCAACAGCCCGGGCGGCCCCAACGGACACGCGCCGCCATCCCCAAGCGGCTACCCGGGCATGTTTCCGCCCACGGGGATGCTCTCGCCCGTCGCGGTCAACGGGCAGCCCTTCTTCGCGTACCCCGCCGCGCCGCCGCCCCCGCCGCCGCCGCACCACCAGCAGCCGAACCTGTTCTCGATGCTGTTCCCGCTGCCCGCGCAAAGCACGCCCGGGAGCGGGCCGCCGTCGTCCGTGTCCGGGTCAACCGAGTCGTCCGGGGGCTCGGTGTCGCCCGACCTCGTGGGCTCGCCGGCGCCGGTCGACCGCGGGCGGCGGCGCGAACGGACGCAGACAGCGGAGGCGCGGCTGGGGATGGCCGCCGTCGCGGGCGCGTGGGACGGCGAGATGGCCGAGGGGTGGGTTGGCGTGGAGGCGCACGACGAGGGCGACGCGGACGCGGAGGACGACGACGAGGGCGGGTACGAGTACGAGGAGGACAACGGGGGGTTCAGCGAGGTGCTTGCGGACGCGATCCTGAAGCGGCCTGAGAGCATCCGCGTGCGCTCGCGCAAGCGCGACAAGGGCGGGACGACGACGACGACGACGACGACTGCGACGGTGACGACGGAGTTTACGTTCCCTTCTATTTCGGACTTTGGGGGCGTGCATGGCAGCGTGGGGTACAGGGAGCGGAATGGGAATGTGGGGTCTGTGACACTGGCAGCAGCCGAGCAGGAACACGAACAGCAGGAGGAGCTGGAGCAGGAAGCAGCGCCAGAAGCAGCGCCTGGGATCTCGAGCGACGGCTCCGAGCCGGTGGTGCTTCGTGAGAGCTAACGCGGGGCACACACAGCTTTTGCGCCACTCGTTATCTTTCGTTCCCATCCCACTTCCCACTTGCCAGGCTGTTCTCACCCATACATCATCTCGGACCCAGATCTTATCTCGCGCAAAAATATCACTATTTCATATCTTCGCCGCCTGTACCATTCTTTCATTCGGGCTTTGCACCGTAAGTAATACCAGGTCCCTATGGCCAAACACGTGTAGCGTACGTAGTTAGTAGAAACGTTGTCGTACATTTGCATTTGCATCTAGTAGGAAGTAAGTAATAAAATGAAATAAAGTATCCCTACTCGTCGACCACGATGTAGCTGCCCATGTACTCCAACTCATCTCCATCGTCGTCAGGCACCTCGGTGACCTGTTTTGCGGCGTGCGGTAACATGAGCGGAAACGGCGGCTGGTCCATCGAGGCGTCAACTTGCAGCACGTAGTCCTCCTCGTCGTCGGGGTCTTGGATCCCATGGCTGGCGGAATAGAAATCGTTGAATGCGAAGCAGAAATTTTAAATCTAGTCAGCCATTGGCACGGACCTGATACGGAGGTGCGCGCGCATTTCCCAGTAGGAAAACTGCTGTCGACACCGTGTGCACGCGTAGTCGGGTGCGTCGCCGCTGCCACCCTGGGCGTAGATCGTCTGCTGCAGCGCTTCAGCCGCGTCGGACTCGTTTTCGTCGAGCAGCCGCCACGTGAACGTGTCCCCGGACGCCGCGTGGTACATGTCATGCAGGATCTAACACACAGCGCAGTGAGCGGCGCGGCATTGTATTTTGAATGCAGGGAGAAGGCCAACCGCTTTGCGCCACCGGAATATGGCGCGCCCCTTGATCTTGTGGGTACAGCGAAGACACTCCAACCACGGGCTGACGTCGTCCATGTCTTGCGCCGTCGTTAAATTCGTGTCCAGTCCGCAGCCGTGCACCACAGATATCGCAGAGCGTTCCGCAGAGGGGTAATAGCCCACGCGCTTCCCGTCGTAGTTCCACGGCTCCGAGTCGAAATTGATGCACAGCAGCGTCAGATCATCGTCTTCCCTATTGCGGTGGCCGTGCGGCAGATGAGACAGACACGCGTGCGCAAGGATCCGCGGGTACGCGATCGGCTCGCTGCACTCGGAGCAGCGGAAATAAGTCGTCGCCCGGAGCAGAAAGTCGCGGTCGTTCGAAGGTCCAGGCAACAAGGTCAACAAGTCCCGAGTTTTTGACTCCCGCCATTCCTCGAAGAGCCGCGGAAAGTCCTCCACGACAGCCTGGAAGCTGTCCTCAGTCGTGTAGGCATCCAGCGACGCGTCTTCTATCATGGCCTTGATATGGGGCATAACGCAGACATCGACAGCTCTTGGGTTGATCTCGTCTATTGGGCGTTCGTGGTTGTACTCTTTGAGAACCGAAAGCAGGAGGCGTTGGCGCTTCTTGAGAAGCGATTTGCGTTGTTTCCGTTTCATTTTCTCTCGTACGCCTTGCATCAACTCTATCAGTTGTGGTTTCATGCCGTCCCAGACTAGAGCTCGCTCAGTCAAGGCTCTCAATGAACATGTGCGGGAACATACTGCGATCGGTGAGCGCGTTAGTCGACTTGATCAACGAATGCTCCGATAGTATATCAGGTCTAGTGTCCTTGATATATTGAACTTCGTCTGCGTATCCCAGGTCGCTGAGACGTCTGCAAATTCTACACGGTATGCTATCAGCCAAAAAATATTACAATGAATTATACCGGACAAAACCCACGCCTCTTTTCGTCTATCGCGTGCTTCCTGGAGCATACGTTGCATTCGGGCGAGCCGTAGGGGTCCCGCCATTTCAGCTCTGCTTGCATGCTTGAGAAAGTTATAATTAGTAGATTCCAGCGTTTCTGTGACGAACTCCTCACTAATTGGATCTCTTCAACCAATTTCTTCCTTTCATTCGTGTATTCCTCCAATTTACTGGCGTCTCCTTTCTTTAATTTAAGAAGTTGTTTGTTGATTTCCGCAGCTTCCTCGTGGCTGTAAACGGACCCTGGATGGCATGCTTTTTTGAGCAACAGATATGCGCTGGATGGGGTGCTGCTCACGAGCGCCAATCGGTAATACGGCAGTGGCTCGTCGCAATAAATGGCTATCTCGTGATAATCCTGATAGCTTTTTAACGACTTTGTGACATTCATCGAAGCTAATTTCGCAGCAAAATAAGCGGATTCAAGATCGTAGGAGTAACAAACACTAACCGTCCCTCGAGACACTTTTTACAGACACGGACACGGAACGCCCATAGAATGTTATGTTCCCCAGAGATGAAGCAAAACTAAAAAGGAATACAAAATGAATCAGTTGGATCCACGCCGAGGTGTGGTAAGACCTACGTGACAATGTGGCGAGAACGCCAGGTTCGCATACTGCGGCTCGTTCAAACCCTCAGGTACACCGGGGAGGTCCGGGTCATTCAGAAACGCGGATTTCCAGATAGATATTGCAGAACGGCTCATTAAGAGATGACGCAAGTCCTTTGTTGTCCTAGACAGACGCAACACATCCGGTGGTTCCAGACAACTGAATATCTGTGGCGAGGTTGAAAAAGCGACACTCGTAAGCTAACACAAAGACGCACCTCGAATAGAATATCGAGCGGCATCTCGGGCAACATTTTGAGCTGGCCTCGACCACGAGGACGTCGAGTCGGAGTCACGGTAGCAACGGCAGTACTGGTAGATGCGACGTTGCTTTTGGCGCGCTTTCTCGGAGATGCAGCGCCCGAATTTTTCTTGGGAGGCATGGCGAATGATAGGACGACGATGTTAGGGGCAAAAGGCGATTCGTCACATCGTTTGTGATCCACGTGATTGTGACCAACGCGGTGTTCCGGAATGGCGCGTCTCTCCCGCTGAACGACGATCTCGTTTCCAGTCACGAAGATACCATGAGCCTCTACGGTCAGCTTGGGAGACTAATGCGCGCCCTTGCGCGCCGCAAGTTAGCGGATGATCTTCTGGTTGGCTGCATTGAAGGGGAATCAGGAAGCGAATGAATCAGCAATTATATCGTGAGTTGCTCATATAAAGGCTTCTCAAATGTAGATGGTCGCACCCAAGAAATCATGTCTCAGCTTGCACTCGTCTACGAATGCAAGTCGCGATACTTCTAATCATGTGGAACTAATGACGCCTTGTTTTCAGCTCAATCGAGGCACACTATCTGATCCCAACCTATTCCTGAACCTATAAATGGCCATGTTCAGGTTCGGGTCGAGGCCGCGGCATTCAATCCCCTCGATTACAGGTATTGATTCCAATCTTCTTACACATTGACCTTATCATAATTATGTCCGCGATAGATTTACGACTACGTTTGTACAGAAATACCCCACAGTCCTTGGAGTGGATGCGGCGGGCGAGGTGACCAAAGTGGCGCAGACGTTGGCAAATTCAAGTTGGGGACCGAGTTACATACGTTTATATGCACGCCGAACTTCGCAGGGGGGGTTAATGCCGGAGAAAGGTGCATTCCAACAATACACCTTGGCAGACGTGCGAATGACCACCAAGGTTCGTTTGTTTGATATTACGCTCCGGGGAACCCCATCTCACATTCTGAAGATTCCTGCGCCTGCCGACTTTGATTCCGTTTCGTCATTTCCCGTCGCGGGAAACACGGCTGCTGGTGCGCTTTATGGCCAACTAAAGTTCACGGGCCCGTAGCTCGGTGGGGAAGGTGTATACAAAGGGGAAAAGATCGTCATCCTCGGCGGCAGCTCGTCCGTCGGCTCATATTGTGTTCCATCCCATTTCCGAATCGAAAGCTAATGGCTTTGGAATAGCTATTCAGCTAGCCGTGCTTTCTGGCCTGGAGGCCATCACAACGTCGTCTCCAGCCCATTTTGCTTACTTGAAGTCGTTGGGAGCTACCACCGTGATCGACCGCTCGGCGGCGGATGTCGCTGCCCAGATTCTGGCTGTTGCTGGGGGCACAGTGAAATATGTCGTGGATTCGATCTCCTTGCCACCTACCCAACTCCTCGCTGTTGAAATCTTGCAGCCCCGGGGCAAACTAGTCCTGGTACTGCCCTTGATCCCTGCACTTGATCCCTGCACCAAGGCCGCGGCCGATTCTAAGGAAATTGCCTTGCTGGGGACGTATGGAGCCACTGGGTTTTATCAGAAGTGGGTTCAATCCCCATTATTCAATACCTGCTTGTTGATTATTTCCCAGTGGACGTTTTTGGGACTCCGTCGAAGGCTATCTGGAACGCGGGCTTGTCAAGTTCGACAGACCCACCATCTTTCCGGGCGGGCTGCGTGCGTGGGAAGAGGGTTTTAACCTTCACAGGCAAGGCAAAGTTACCGGGCGTAAGGTCGTCATGCGGCTGCAGGAGACGAATGACGCATAATTTTTCATTGCATGTAAAATAGCTCTCAAAATCCCAAGAATTCGACAATATCGGAGACCTCCCTCTTCGGTTGCTTCGCAGAAAAATTTTCAACCTTCGTCATTTAGTTCAACGATCAATGATTTGTCATCAAGTTTGAACTGTACCTTCTCCAAGTCTGGGTATCCCATAGACATTCCGAGCGCGACTATCTCATGGTCAGATATATCCAAATGCCTTGTTAAAATCATTGTATGAGAAATCATCCGGGAAAATCAGTAGAAAGCTCAAATGCCTTCTGAGGATCAATTGGTACTTTGCGGGAGCCTCCTGCGTGGGGGATGGGAAGATTCACATCAACAGCCCGGGACGGTAAGGGTTGCTTGATTTACCTGGCTAATAGTTTCGAGACCGCGCGCGCGCGCAGCAATAGTGATACTTTGCAGAAAATAACTGCAAGCCAAATTCGCGAATGTCGGCTTGGGCAGATATTAAACTCACCCGACATCAAGCCAAGATCCTGGGGAAGAATAAATTCAATACGAATTGAGTTTCTACATTATGTATTGTTAGTCACCTTGGGTGAGGCCATTGTTTATTGTAAAAATGAATGCCACGGGGGCATTAAAGAAGTCGCTGGACGTTGACCAGTTGTATTACGATGAAGCAAGTTCACATTTGTACTCACAAATTTCTCGTGGAGACTCGCGCCCGACCCTTCAAATCGTTGTGGTCGACGTTCAGCGGAGCATAAAAGTGCTTGCCAAACTCAAATCTGCGTCGTGCATACTCCGCAGGGATTGGACCCGCGGGGTAGTAGTGGTACTGTGCCGAGTAGGCTTCGGGGGTCTCTTGGTGGGCTTGAACCATCTCACGGGAGACCGCATCTTTCAATGCACCTGTCAGTGGCGATCGTCAAGGCCAGCCGTTCCAACTAGGTGGACAAGGAGATACCTGTGATACAGTACACCTTCTCCCACGGTCTAAAATATCATTGACATAGGGGGCCGAGACCGGTTCAAGAACGTACTGCATATTATTACCAGAGGGTGAATATCGTGCAGCGTCAAAGATTTCCTCGATGGTCTTCTTTTCAACAGGCTTTGGGAGATAATAGCGGCAAGAAAACCGATTCTTCATTAATGAATCAGTGATTTCTACAGCATCGTCGTGTCTTTTTTCTGCCGCCGAATCTAGATTCGTCACAAGGGGGTCTGACAATTACCATGAGTATATGAACTTCGACGAGGACGATAACAAGCTCACCGGGCACATCGTGATTAGGATCGGGATGTCCAACTGGATACGCAGCAGTGAAGACGCTCATGTTTCCGAGGGTCGGGTACGACTCAGGGAGCTAACCGTGACTAGGACGAGGATAGAGTTGCGTTTCAACACCATAGCCGTTTTAACCGGTTGGACTGGGAATCCGCGGGCGCACGGTGCAATTAGTGCAACCATGTATAGTAAGAGGTCTCGGTAGAGATCTCAGAAGTCGTGCTTTAACCAATAGGACCTTGGAATCCGTGAGGCACATCGCAGTTAGGGCACCCACGAAGTAGCGAGCTTAGGCACGGGGCCGCTATAATTTGGAATCCGCTGTGCGCACATCGCAGTTAGGGCATCCAAGAAGCAGCGATAGGCATGGGGTCGCTATGATTCTATAGTCCGACCACCCAAAACATCAGCAAAACCGGATTTCAGCCGGAGTGACCAGAGTAGGAGGTCATCCTCTAGAGTGCTCCAGAGTAGAGGTCGTCCTCCAGAGTGCACCAGAGTAGGCCGATTACTCTGGAGCACTCTGGAGGACGACCTCCTACTCTGGGGCATCAGCTGTACTCTGGAGTACTCTGGAGTATCAGCTGTACTCTGGAGTAAGTGCTGCGACTCACAGAAAGAGGGGGGAAAAAGGAAGAGGAGATATACCCATACTAACATACTCAAGAAGCTTGCCTCAAAATCCAAACAGCGCGGCGCAAGAATGTCAACAAATTCATATATGTCTGTCGAACAAAATGTATACAATGCATATATTAGTTCACCAGTCCATATATAATACTTACAAGAGCGCGCTGGGGCGCTTCATAAAGAGGGAGGCGACGCTGAAAGTCCAGTCATCGTTGCCACGACCTTCCTCGTTCTGGAGCTTCATCTCCCCGCAGATTCCGATGATAATCGAATCATCCGCAGCAGAAGTCACAAGTCGATTCAACGAATCCGGCGCTAACATCTGACGACGCATGAGCTTCGAGGCGAAGAAGAAGAAAGAAAAAACACACCGTATCAGCGTCGATAAAAGATGTACTCGTCAAATGCCATGATGCTCGTCGAGGAGCACGGTGTAGAGCTCCTTGCAGACGTAGGAAGTACGGTTGGCGAGCGTGGCCTCGAGGTCCTCGGCGGAAACACCGAGCAGGCAGGCAATTCTCTGCAGTGCCTGCATGGTGCAGACGAGGAAGGAAGGAATAAGATGAGAAGGGTAGGGAGGGACGCGAGAGGGGCAGGACAGAAGAACGACATCGCATCGAGGATAAGGAGGGAACGAGGAGGACGAGAGGATAAAAACGACGTTGAGGAGGGATGATAACGAGGGAAGGCGGCGAACGATGATCAGGGAATGCAGGGGGAACGCAGGGAGAAGTAGGACATGGTACCGGGACGCGGGTGGGAAGGAGGACGACGTCAATACGCGAAGGACAGCAAAGGAGGCGAGACGACGAGAAGGGAGAGAGAAGGCAGTGCACGAGGACGGCGGAGCGTGGATGAGGTAAGGAGGAGGGAGGAAGGAGCGGGAACGTTGTCGTCATATTGTCACGGAGGGAGGGACGATGATAGTAAAGGAAGGAAAGACGATAAAATAAAATAAATAAATAAACCCACCGGCCCCGCAGTCTGCCTCGGGCTCGCAATCTGTGCCTGCGCCTCTGCCTCATATCCGCCTTGACCCTGGTACCCTCCATAAGCATCGTACGTATCCTGCCCGGACGCCGAGTTGTAGCCGCCGTTCGAGTCGTAGTTCGCGCTCGGAGTCGCGGGGCTGAAATACGATGCGTTGGCACTGGGCATGGTGGCGCTGAAGTACAAGGCATCGGGTTCCGCGTCGAACGCGTTCGTGCCTGCGAAAGTCAGTTAGGAGGTATTCAAGAAAAAGCGGAGGCAAGACTAGGGAGGTGGAGCTATGGACGGAGCGCCATGGAGAGAGGGAAGGGAAAAGTGCCTGGAGGGGACGGAGGGGAGGAGGAAGGGGCGAGGCGAAGGACGAAGCAAAAAGGAGGTGTGAGGGAATGGGACGAGGAGCGAAGCGAAGAAGGCGGCCGGGGAGACGAGGCGAGCCGGGAAGTGAGAGGAAGTGGACGACATAACATAAAAACGTCAGAGATGGGAGGAGAGGGAATCGAAAAAAGAGGGTCGTAGCGAAAACGAGTAAAGAAATCCACTCACCTCCCCAAACTCCGGATAAACCACCACCCGTACCCTCCCAGTCGGACTCACGCTCCTCGCCTCATACCCCCCATCCACGTCCTCCACCCTCTCCCCGCTGCTCGTTCTGGTACACGTTTCCTTGTCCTTGTCCCGCTGCGTTGTGCTGTTCTTGTCCACCGCCGGCATTTTGCCCCTCCGGGAGGATGACGAAGAGGATAGGGAGGAGGATCACTGCAGCGGTCTTGCCCGCGCTGCACTTGCATCCAGACGCCGGAGACAGTGGAGGTGAAGGCGGTGGTGTCCGTGTCGCTGCCGCTGAGGGAGGTGTCCGCGGCGGCAGGGGTGTTGGAGCTGCTGGCGGAGCATGTGGCGGTGAAGACAGGGCCGGCGGGGATGGTGCTGAGGAAGGGGGGCGTAGAGGCGGGGACGACCATGAGCTGCAGGCTCGTGGGAGGTGGAGTTGGACCACCGGATGCTACATAGGACCCCGCAGCGTAAGGCACGCCCGTCCACACCTGCACGCGTGGGATGGCGAGGCCGGGGTCGTACAAGTAGATGACAACCGCGGAGGGGGCGGGGAGGAGGCAGGAGACCAGATGGTCCAGGCGAGAGGACGTCGTGGCTGGAGGCGAGCATGGGCGCTGTGCAGAACCCTCCCGTTGCGCAGCCTGCCATCTGACTTTAACACCAATACTTGGAGAAAAGAGAAAAAAAGGGAGTTGAGGAAGTTTGACACATCGGGGGAGACCGCTGAAAATATTGAGACAGGAGTACAGAAGTGGACAAAAATATTACTTACAAGCGCCCCGTACTTCGCGTTCGTTGGATCCTCCAAATTGAAACGAAATGGCACCGGCTCTGCCAGTGGCTCGGTGGTGAATTTTGAAGACTAACTAAGTTCCCCCTGGGCTGGTTTCTTCAATATTTCGGACGGGAGCAGTGCCAGTGATGCGGAGCACGAGGAATGCCAGCTGAGAGGAGTAGTGCTCAGGGTAAGAAGGGAGTAGAGATGCGACGGACTTGATGAAATCAAATGGCAAGAACACGTGACACGAACAAATATTTGTTCGCGGTTCGTCTCTTCCACAACACCCTTCACCCTTCCGGAGTGTCTGGTGCCAGCGCCTCTCACTCCTCGTGAGTTCACTTTGCGTGCACTTTTGTCCACTGTCCACCCGACTTTCTCCCCGTTTGCACGATAACGTCTCGCGGGGCTGCGACAGACGCCGACTCGCAGATTCTGGGCCGCGACCCGAACGCGCTGGTCAAGGACATCCACCTCGTGTGCATGGAATATGTCCTGTACTCGCAGTGCGCCCACGAGACCATCTGCCCGCATAGTAGTTATCTGCGGCTACTGCGACCGACACAAAAACAGTGCAAGTCTCGAGCAGCTTCGCGTGTCTCTGAATCATGGGTCCCCGAGGACGAGTCTATCACTGACAACACTGCGATCATCGGTGCCAACGTCACAGGCATTCCCAACGACATCCAGATCCCGAGCCCCCGCATGAGTCACTTCGCATTATCAGCCAGGTGTGCCGTTGGCTTGGTCTCTCCCTCTTCTCTGACTGATGAATGCCGTGCATTGCCTGAACAGAACCACCCCGTGCGCGATCAAGGTCGACGACCACAAGCCCGTCCCCGCGATGAAGTAGAGCATGGAGAGTCATATCCATCACTCAAGGTCTGTGGCCGGCGCCACTCGTCGCTGCCTCCGCCTCCTGGAAGCGCCCGTGACCCGGAGGTCCTTCACCACGGTCCTTCCACGTCCGCGATATCACCGTCCGCAGCAGCGTCGACCAGGCAAAGGGTGCGTCTCGCCGTACTCCCATCTTTTCACTTGAAATTTACATCTCACAGACGCCACCCAGCATATATTCTGGACTTGCTCTCGATGGACCACCCTCCTATAGGAGGCAGCTCATCACACAGTGCGTGCCTCCTTTTTTGTTTGCATGCGCCCTTCCTGGCCCCGAGCTCCCTTCCATTTTGCACTAAAAATATGTTCGTGCTTTCCTTTACGCGCTTCCTTCTCCCTGTTCTTGCCTTCTTCCTATGCTGGTTTCTTCCACTTCGTTTCGGCACGGTGTCTTCATCATGTTTGAGATTCGGGAACTGTCCCTCCTTGAACAGGCTCGTCGGCTTCGGTTCTTGTTCCATGTCCTCTTAATTGTATTCTTCCGTTGTTATTTTATTACATCTCATTATGCAGCCTACCCTACTGACGAGAATATTTCCTCCCTGCAGCTCGAAGTGCAAGTATGACGACAACCTGAGCGCGGTCGCGGCCTTTGTTGGCCCTGTGATATGTTTAGTTTTTTTTCCCCCTTTCTAGTCTCGTTTCTTTCTGGACACGTCTTTTTCTCTCTTTTTAGAGTTGCTTGTGGATTTCTTTCTGGTCTCATTTTTGGCGACCCGTTCCGCTTCCTCCTGTGTATCAACCGGGGGTTTTTGTTTTTGTTTTCCTACGCTGACACGACCCGCAGGTGCGATGAGCTGCACAAGTCGAGCGCGAGCATGAGTGCGACATCGACGACTATGTGGAAATAGCGCAAAATCGACCGCGAGCAGAACCAGGGTGACTCTAACAATTGCGAGTTTTGATTTCCCACTTCCTTGCGTGAATGATTTCGGTGTCGGCGAGGCGTGCGCGCAGCAGGAATCGCCAGTAGAGGAGGCGGATCTGATGTACTTTAAGTAGACACTGTAAGACTCGTGCCGGTTTTTTTTGACCCGGTTTTTAACCCACAAAACGGGTCCAAATGACCTGGATACTGAGTGAATATCACCCGTTTGCAGCCCGAGTAACCCGCAAAACGGTTGAAACAGACGGGTGACAACCGGGTCAAAGCCGGGTTGAATTCACTATTTTTTTTTTACACTTCACCCGTCAAAAGGATGCAGTTTGGGCGGGCCATTGTAAACCATTTAACGGGTAGTTACAGAGCTGGTCAATAAAACCCGTTCTCCGGGTTAGTTAGCGGGTTAAAACCGGGTTATTCTCATCCACTTTCATGCTTATTTTCAGGCGCACGATCACCTAGAAAAATGATTCAAATGAACGGGTATACATATTGTGGTATCTAATACAAGTTGCAGAGGTTGGGGTAAGGGAGACAAAGATATAAAAGACCTGTATTCCAGAGTGGTCAGAGGATAATACCAAAGAAGGATAGGTGCACTCGCGAGTTATCTCTGCACCGGGGCTGGTTGATGTAGATGCCTGTCGAACAAATCAGTTTCAAAGGCTTTGAAAGACACTGGTAGGAGATGACATACCTCAAGACCTGGACTCCAAAGCGTTGTGGACGAAGTATCTAGAAGGAAAGAAGGAAGGACAAGTACACAGCGGGCCGAGTTTTGCCAAGTCCAGAGATTGAGAGGCGAGCCAAGCCAAGCCAAGTGAGCAAGATACCAGCCTCAGATGACAAAAGAACAAGATTCAAAGAGCAAGTCCAGTCTTGAGGCCCGTAGAGGATAGAGCACGACGCGTAGGTGGTGGTAGGAAGAAAGACGAACTTGCATCAGCATCAATCGATACCGATTGGTGCATCAAATTGACCACGTGCGGCGGAGTTTGAATGACTTGTGGCGTTTCAGAGTGTGCGAGGCCAAAGTCGACGTCCGTACATATAGACAGACTGTATAACATATGAGAGACCATTTCCTAAAGTTCTGTATGGTAATCCTCTCGGTTTTGATTTTTTTAAATATGATAGGATGTGATCCGGATACCGAGCAAATTTAACCCGATCCCGAATGTTCAAGATAACCCGTTCAACGGTTTAACCACTGGATCAGTTAGAACCGGATGAACCTCACTATTTAAACAGGTTACTCAAAATCACCCGGTCAGACAGGGGGAATGTAACCCGTAATTGATTAACCAGGTTTTCACCCATCAGACGGGTGAATGGGGAAAGTAACCCGCCGACCGGGTACAAAAAACCCGGTCACAGTCTTACAGTGAGAACATGAATGCTATATTCGTTAAATCTTTAAATGTGTACTATTTAGACGACTGCGAGCATCCTAGAACACTGCAGAGTACCCAGCGGGCACCCCAGAGCACTCCAAAGTGTGCCAGAGTGCTCCAGAGTACGCCAGAGTGAGCCAAAAATAGCTCAGAGTGCGCCAGAGTGTGTCAGAGTCCCCAGAATGCGCCAGAGTTGTTATTCTGAGTTACTCTGAGTTACTCTGGGCTACTCTGACCTGACTCTGGGCTACTCTGACCCGACTCTGACTGACTCTGACTCGACTCTGACTGACTCTGACCCGACTCTGACCGACTCTGGAGCACTCACAAGCAGTCGGTTTTACTCTGGCTCTCTGACTTACTCTAGACACTCTGGAGTGCTCCAGAGGGGGATCAGGTTTTGCTGATGAATCCACCACTGGAACGCGGGCTAGACCGATAACGGCAGACAGACAGTTTCCCGTAGACAGATCGGCTACCGGTTAGAACGCGGGGAAGACTGGATGAGAGTTGTCTGAGAGGTCGAGTGTCGGCAGACGAAGGCGAATCAGTGACCGAGAGTCGTGCGCTAGAAAAGGAAATTCCATCTACGAGGACTCAAACTCAATGAAAGTCGACCTTGCATTTCATCCAGTGCACAAGTCCCTCTCGGAACGTTCAGTACATACATGTAGATGATATATTACAGTGTCGTCCAGTGGGCTGACCCCAGATTTCATATGACCCTGGCAGGCCCCTCCCTCCGTCCATATATTTGAGCCAAAAGACCCAAAACACCGCCATCTTCCAAACCATCTTCTTCCTCTCCCTCAGTCTCTCCGCGGGCAAGGGCATGCCTGCCACCATCTACATACGACTCTCCAAGGCCACTCCCGACGCCGCCATCGGCAGAAATATCTTCTTGCATGATGTTGTCTCCGTGTCCCTGCGCCCCCGACGTGCGGCCAACATGCACACTCCCCTGGGAGTCCCCGAGAACAGCTGTCTGCGCGGTAGACAGACCCCCAAAGATAGAAGATGACGACGGCCCGGCGATTGCCGACATGCCCAAGACGCTGCCAGCTACGCGCCGACGCGTAGCAGCATGCTGACTCTGCTTGAGAGCACGGTCGTACTCCTGGGCGCGGTCACCCAGCGCGCCATCGGCCTTTCGCTCAGGTTGGGCAAGTTCTGGTGGCCCTCCGGTGCCTGGCCTGCGCCGTAATATTGAATGCGGGTAGTGCGACGCACTCAGATCAGCCATACGGCTGAGATACAGTGAGCCTGAAGGATCTGTCGGATTCCAATCCGGATTCGCCGCCTGAAGAAGATAAATGAGAAGGAAAGTACTTCATGCAAGCTAATTACCTTGAAATTAAGGAAGCTCTTCTCCATCTTTCCTTCGTTCGAAACCATACGTTTGTCGTGAATACGAGTAGGAGCCCCAAACTGCCGAGGATCCAGCATGAAGCAGGCGGACAAGGCATAAAACGTACCTTGACGTTTCCATGTCTCTCGAAGTTGAATTCGGCGAAGCTACACACGTACCCGCGCCCATCGACGTGTACTGTGAATTCACGGAAGAAATCGATAATAGCAGGTGCACAGTCCGGCAGAGAGAACCAGAGGACAAAGGGAGTAAGGACCACCGATATTAACTCTTCCACGAAGATCAGAATCTTCATGGCAAACAGCTGCCCAAATTCCTTGTGGATCTACTCCTAATCAGCCGCGGCACTACGCGAAACGGCAAGGCAACGCACCTTTTTGCTATGCAATTCGCCCTTCCATTCATCGGGCATGTAATGGGTGAACGTGATAACCTCCGTCATCAACAACTCGGGATCGAAGACGCGGTTTTCTTCTGGAATCATGCCTCTGGCCACGGCCAAAACCGAACCAAAGACCCCGAGGTAAAAGAGGACCGTGCGGTGAGGGGTGATTTCAAAGTGGACAAATATGTCCGGATCCAAAACCGTTGCTAGAAACAAAACGGCGACGAAAGAGCCAGATACGAACGCTACGAAACTAAACAACATCGTCAGCAGATGTAAAGATGAAAGATATATACCAACCGCATGATCAGGGCCAGATTTTCGTTCGGAAATTGACCGATGTACATGTTCGCGAAAGGATGACTCTCGTCAAGTCTACGAGCGAACAGATGTGGTAATTCGTTGAACTCTCTAAATTTCCACTGAGCAAATGAGGTGTATCGTCGGCCGCCGATGGTGGATGGATCTTTATGGTATTCCTGGCAAATACAGTAGATGATAAACAGGTGTAGCAAGAATCCGAAAAGATGACGAACCTCGAAATATCGGAAGAATGAATACATTAATAAGTAGAGAACGATAAAAGGTGCAAACACGGCGTTGAGCATTCCCATGAATATGAAGCGTCGCTTTAACCTACAAATGGTTAGAAGATTCCCTTGGTCGATAGGACAGCAAGGCATACCCCTCAATTAAAACTGGCCGATTTTTGGACTTCAAGAAGACTTTTCTGACCTTCCCGTGTTGGTCAAACAAGTACTCCATGAGGCAAAACCGCAGGTTCCACTCTAGCGCCCGAGTTAACATTGTTCCTTTGCCTTCTTCTTCAACAATGAATCGTTTGAGAATGTTTGGCAACGGCACTCGTAAATCCAGCAGGTCTTTATTGAACAAGGCAATCAGGTAGTTCTCCTGCCGCAGAATCCTGTTGGCAATATCGTGCGCATCTAATTTGGCTGTCGTCGTGTCGTTCGTCTTCTGTACATTGCTGGAAAGCGCAGTGAGAGGGTTGTCTTCCCGAATCGAACCGATCCTCCGAACGATTTCCGGCCATGAGATTGTTTGTATATCAGCCTAAAACCAGTAGGGTCAGCCGGGGAACTTTTGAGAGGTAATGTTTGTTTACATCGGGGATCTTCAACAGATGCGTGAAGAAATTGTACATGTCAACGAGCCGGAAAACGCTCAAGACAAACGAGGCAATCTGCCATGCATAAAATGCTATGAATAGGATGAAGAATAAAAGGGTGAATCCAGAGAAGCTAATAATGAAATAAGTTCAGGTTAAACCAAAGCTATAACAAACTGACTTGGATACACATCGATTGACGACGACGTCGGACAGTTTCATGGATTTCTCGGGCCGTATACGAGAGTAGTCGACGCATCCCAGCAAAAAGGTGGAAAATCCAATGACGAAGCCGACTGTTCTGTGACGAAGCAAGCATTAGGAACAAGTATGGAGAGCGATACACATGGAGAGAGGAAGGGACGTCACCGACAGAAGATTAAGGCCCCGGGATAAAGCGATGCTGTATATGCCCTTCCCCTCATAGTAGTAGTAGACTTCCTGCAGGAATGCGTCCAAGTTGTACACATTGACCCAATTCCATAGCGCTCGCTCGTACGCGTCTAGACCGCGCATCTGCTTGGGAGGTCTATCATGGTCATTTGATGAAGTCCTGCTCGCGGAACGGAGAGCAGGAGAATCAGGTGTAGAACTGAATGCCGGCCGGGGTGAAGTTGGTGTATGGGGAGTCGTGTGAGTGGGCAAAACGGGGGGTAAATTCCTGCCAGGAACAGAATATAGTGGTTGAGACCTTCCGCCACCTGATTCAGATTTGGACTTGGTTTTCCCCTTTGCTTTCTTTGACGTTGCCTCGACCATAAAGCTTTGAGGAACCTCATCATCCGACGACTCCCGTTCATGCAAGGCATCGTCTTGCTGAATGTTGGGGCGCAGAGTACGAGTATCTGGTGTAGGAGTATTCCACGAGACATGGTGCTGCGCATGCGTCCGCGATTTGGACAGTGGAATGTCCTCGGCGGTACTCTGAAATATTGTACTCCGACTGCCGCCCGCTTCCGCATTGGCTTCTTCATCAACACTGCTTCGCGCCTCGTCCTCTTCTTCGAGCAGCGACTGATTAGCCTGAGAGTAACCCTGGTACTGTCTGGCCATGGGGTTAAGCATGTTGAGAAACGGGGCTGCGCCTCCGAAAGACTGTGAGGCCTGGAAAGACCTGGAGCCGGACAGGCGGTGGGGAGAGCGGCTCGATGAGCTAGGCATGATAACAAGGAGTGCAAGGCAGAACGCCTCGAGACGCGGCTTGCGTCACGGACTCACGGTACGTGAATGTCCGAATCAGGAACGCACAGAGGTTGGACGGAATGAGGTAATGCGATCACCACTACGAGCGCTCCACGACGGCGCAACGGCCAAGACGAGACGCTCATTCGGAGTACAAAATATTTACACTATCTGCGCTGATGCGCTTTACAAGGAGGTCCAACGATCGGCTCAAGTGTCTGGGACGACCGCCGTGCACTCGATCTCAAAACTGGTTCCATTAACCAACGATATCATATACAGGAAGAACACAGACCAGGCTCCAAGAGGAAGCGCAGCAACTGCCACACAGGTCCGCGCCGGCATGCTGTCCTTATCAAAGAACTGACGCAGTAACTTGGTTATCAGTCGCGGCACGCAGGAACGAGCACTCAACGTCAAGATAAACCTCATTCATTGCGGCGAAGTCTCCCATATTTGTGAGATACACGTTGGCCTATACGCGACGAGTTCTCAGCGCTTTTGGAGGTGCTATTCTCGGATTCAATGCCCCACCTTCACGATATGCTCCAGTCCGGAGCCAGCTGCTTTGAGGACGATGGACAAATTCTCCAGAGCTCGTCGCTGTGGGTTTTGAGTCGTTATCGCTCATTGGACGGAGTAAGCACTCACCGTTTGGCTTTGGACTCCACCTTCGACTACTACGAACTCATTTGTACATCCTATGTTTCCCGAGCAATATACAATGCCTTTCGCTACAGTAGCCTGGGCTTCTACGAGTGTTAGCTTGACATCAGCAGTCCCTTGAATCCGACGTACAGAATACAGGCATGGGTGGAATGGCATCTTTCGTGAAAACAATCTTCTTCGACATCATGGGTGCGATTAAACGAGAAGCACGCCGGCTCTCAAAAGGTCAATCTCTTGAAAGACCAAATCAGGGCTCGCAAATACAAGATTGATGGTATTGCCCCAGGGGGCGTACAGATGCACGATATGCGTAGTTTAAGTTACAACAAACCCAACGTGTAGCATGGCAAAAAACAACGATAATTTACAATAATGAAATGGCAGAACGAATACAATATGTATCACCGCTGGATGGCAAGTGCAGCTGCACGGGTACCCGCTGGCGGCCTATAGGGTGTGCGCTTCTCATGTGCTTTGGTTTCGTGCTTGAACAAGCTGGCGCGAGTTCCGGGTGTGGGGAACTCCGCACTCGATCCCGAATCCTTCCGAGAAACAGAAGCACGTCCTGCGCTCTGGGTGTACAGCGGGTTTCGAAAGTCGATTGACGGGACCTGCGTAGAGCCTCGACGGCCGGTGTCCGAGAAGACATCAGGCAGCGAGTTCTGGGCGAAGCGAGAAGAGGAAGCGGCTTTCGAAGTGACACTTTCTGGTGGTCGACTCAGCCGTGGTCCTCCCAGAATTTCCAGCACTTCTCGTATTCTCTCCCCCCCAAAATTGCTTGCAGCGGACGAGCGGGCGACAGGAGAGGACACCTGCCTACGACGGAGGGCTAGATCCGTCTGCTCGTCGTCGGTTTCGAGGGGGGACCGTCTGGCACGCCTGATTTCATGGGGTGGCGGCATACGGTCTTCTTCAAGCTCTTCAACGGCATTTCCTACATCCGAAATCCCACTCTGCTCGTTGGCGTCCATCAGAAATTCCTCGACATTCTGCTCCTCCTGCGTCTCCCCAGTGCCTTCAGGTTCCCGAGAACGCCTGTCCCTCTCTTCTTCCTCCACCTGTATCTCTTCCACAGGTTCCAAGGCTTTCTTCCTCTCGTTCTGTCTGTCCTTTCGCATAATGGCGTCTACGTCATTCACATATGGCTCTAGAGGTCGGGATCGAGCTCTTGTGCTGCGATACGGGGCCTGGACTTCCACTATCTCAGGAACGGGCTGGAAATTTCTCTTCGCTCGAGGCGCTGGTTGTGGAAGAGGAGAGCGTGTACCTGAGAGTCGCGTACTGCGAGTCTGCTGTTGGCGCGGAGGGGGCTCCTCGATGTTTGTAGGCTTCATGGTACTTATTTGGGCATGGGGTAACACGTTGTGTTGGGGAGAAGTTCCCACAAGAGTAAGCTGCGAACTGTGAACGCCCGGGGTGGGCAGACGGGCTTGAGGAGGTGGCGATGTATTTGATGGCCCAGGGTCTTCCCCGCCAAAAAGGCTTCCGTCAGAGTCGTCACTACAATGAATTGAGCGAGCAATCTGGCTAGGGACGGACGACATACTCTTCATCGTCGGGAGGCGGAGGCGCCTTCTGTTTACCCTTTGATGTGTTTCCACCATCCTCGCCAACGTTGTCAGGAGAATGACTGCGGTCTATTCGCCGCCTCTTGACGTTACGTTGGATAGATCCAGACGCTGGCATAGGATGTTTTTGACTTTGTACACCAGCATCGATTTCCTCCCCCTCCTCCTCTTCGGCGCTGTCATCGTCTTCGGCTTTTTGTCGTGCGGATCTATTAATGGCCTTCCGAGAGAGGTGATACTTCTGGTGCGGTTCAACACCGTGGCCTACACCGGATTCCTTGATGAATGAATCAAACCGGTTTTGGTTCTTTTTATATCGTTCACGCCAGCTTTGCCAAGTATGGCGCAGAGCCCAGTCGTACTCGTCTGGAAGAATTTCAGCCTAGATGGAATATCAACATCCTAAGTCAAATCGGAAGGAACGCTCGAACATTGCTCATCAAGCTCTTGTATATGTTGTTCCCAAGGCGCCCGCCTTCGCTCTTGTCGGGAATTAATGTACCAAGGTATTGAACTAGATGTTCATCGTCGTCGGCCGTGAATTCCGTTCGCCTATATTTACAATTAGATGGAATCGAGGGACGAGGAATGACCGTTAAACGCACTCTCTGTCTCCGCCGCCCGGGAGGCCACCCATGCCTTTCCGGATGATGCGATGCTCGCATCTCCCGTTCTTGATGCAACTGTCGATCCACCTCATTGGCTCGACGTGTAATCCACTCAAATCAGGATTCGAGTGCGCTTTGTACGCGTGCCGAATGCCCTCGAGGTTGCCAGATGGATGGCCGGTGTTCAGGAGGATGATGTTCGTGCCTGGCGTCGCTTCATTGGATCCCGGTATTGGGTCATTTATTGCGCCGCCATAGAGCTGGTGGGATTAGACGGGAAGAGGTTCACGAAGAAAACGAGACATACCTCGATTTTGGCTTGGAGTGCTAGTCGAGCTCCCGGCTGTTTGATACTGGAGTGCAAGTAGAACCTGAGGGGTTGTCCGTGTTCATTGGCAAAAAGTGTATCGTTAATAAGCTCGTCTTCTTCGTCTTCCTCCTGCATGAACATGGCCAGAGTGTCGAGGAGGGAAGTCTAAGTTAAAGGCGGAAGGCAAAGGAACGATCACGTGGCTTGCATCTAGGCGAATAACACGCGCGTAAACAAATATCAGGCTGATCAGAACTCCCTATAAGTTGTGACGTCTTAGCTTTCGTTGCTCGAGTCCATGCGCTCAAACAGAATTTCGGGGCATGCAACAGTTTAGCACCACTAATTATGACAATAGATGTGTGCTTACAGCGCGGCCTCGCGTCTCACACTCTGTACAAGCCGTTCAAGATGCTACTCCGTTCTGCTACCTGTGATATACAAAATACAGTTTTCCACACTACGTGTGTCTTGTCTTTCCTAGTGACCATTTGCAGCTACTTGCATGACGACTTCCAGCTTGCTCGCTGCCCCAAGGACAGCGCGAAGGCCAGACGCGGTGATGTCGGTGTCGGTCGCGACGCCCCACGCGTTCCGCTTCTTTTGCCCCGGCAGCTCGTAGATGAGCTCGACGTAGGACGCGGCAACGACCTCGACCCCCTCTCCAAGCGAGTGCTCGGAATATTCCCGCAGGGTCAGTGTCCCCTCTATGTAAGAGTGCAACGCCGCGAGAAGGGCTGATAACGGGCCGTTTCCTTCCCCACTGATCTTTTTGACTTGCCCGTAAAACGCCACCTCTCCAGTGATGAGACGTCGACTTCCGTCCCCGACGTGTTCCATTTTGAACACCGGCATCGATAGCTTAGGTGTGGCTGAATCTTTGGTGTCATACGCATAGGTATTTCGGAACAGATCTGTGAGCGCGCCAAACGAGATTTCTCCGCCTGCGTCCCGGGCAGCGCGCTGAACAACCTCGAAGAAAGATGCTTGGAAACGCCGGGGGAGCTCGAGGCCCAGCGAGTTGACAATGACGCTCGCAATGTCGGCCTGCCCGGAACGAGCATTGAATCCAACGCTTAACTTCAGCTCAGGCAGCGCCCTGTCACCGATGGCACGGTTAACGGCACTGAGCAATGCCCGTAACCCAGATCCTGCAATGTCCGAATCTGCGCCGACGCCCCACCAGGATTCCGACGATTTACGATCGCCAGCGGGCACTAGCTCGACGTACGATGCCGCCTTGGCGTTTTGTCCATCCGTCTCGCCGATGATATGTTCGGTGTATTCCCTGATGGACAGGTCAATGTCGAGGTGGGTCTTGAGGGCGTCCAAGAGAGCCGATAAGGGCCCATTCCCATCTCCACGTATCACTCTCAGAACACCATCAACGGAAACAGTGCCGTCAAAGCGTCGACGCTCGTCGGGAGCCTCGTCGCCGGAAAGATCGGACGGGTCTGCACCAGGCTCCGTGGAGATCTTGAAGTTGCGCAGGGACAACCTTCCTTTGTATTTCGGTCCCCCGTAGTGATAGGTTTCGCGGAACGCGGTTGTGATATCATCTACAGTCATTTCACGGGCCTCTCGGTCGGACACCTCCTGTACAACGTGGTAGAAGGCGACCTGCATCTTCCGTGGGAGGTCCAACTGCAGATGCTGTTTGATGAGGTAGGCAATGCCGCCTTTGCCTGACTGGGAATTGACACGAATGACGGCCTCGTAATTCAATCCAAGATCTGCGGGATCGATGGGTAGATATGGCATGTCCCAGTACTGCGGCTCCCCAGTCTTGACAGCCTGCGCGTGCAATCGTTTTTGTTCTTCAAATCCTTTCTTGATCGCATCCTGATGTGAGCCAGAAAATGCGGTGAAGACAAGTTCTCCAGCGTATGGGTGACGAGCGTGGATTGGCAGGTCGTTGCATTTCGTGACTACGTCAATGACGCTTTCGAGGTCACTGAAGTCCAGATTGGGCCGTATGCCTTGGGAGTAAAGATTCAGGGCGAGATTGACCAGATCTACATTGCCTGTTCGCTCTCCGTTGCCAAACAGGCATCCTTCTACCCGTTGCCCGCCTGCGAGACACCCTAACTCAGCCGAAGCTATGCCGGTACCTGGAGCGGTCGATAAATGGTGCGCCGGAATGGAAATGGCGAGGAGAGAATATTACCTCTGTCATTGTGAGGATGGAGACTGATGATGACTTTTTCTCGTTCCGAGATTTGGTTACAAAAGTTCTCTATCTGCAAGCTGACATTGAGACTTCGACTATGGAAAGGACAATAACGAGTGGGTACCTGATCGGCGTAATGATTTGGAGGAGCAATCTCTACAGTGGAAGGCAAGTTGAAGGTAATGCGATCGTCCCCAGTCCCCGCTTTACCCCAAGCGGTCTTGACGGCTTCGCAGATTTCTATTGCGAATTCGGGCTCGGTTTGGGTGAACGTCTCGGGACTGTATTCGTATCTGAATATAGTCCCATGTTTTGCGGTGCATTCTTCCGTTAGCTGACGGACAATTTTGGTGTGCGTTACTGCGAGATCCACAGTTTGTTCTTTGGAGTTGCGGAATACGACATTGCGGAACGCTGGTGAGGTCGCATTATACATGTGGATTATCGCGCGTTTTGCTCCCGCGACCGAATCGACGGTGCGACGAATCAAGTCCTCTCGAGCAGGAGTCAAGACCTAGCTCAACGAGAGTTCAATACGTATAGCAAAGATCCAAGAACATCGGCCAGTCAACTAACCTGGATCCAAACATCATCGGGGACTTCGTTGTTCTCGATTAACCCCCGCACGAAAGAAAAGTCGGTGTCGCTCGCTGCAGGATATGCAACCTCGATCTCCTTTACACCACACTTGACTAGTTGGCGAAAGAAGAGGGTTTTTTGTTCAATCGTCATCGGGTTTGCCAGGGCCTGGTTCCCATCGCGCAAGTCGGTCGACAACCAGATCGGAGCGTTGGTGAATGTCTTGGAGGGCCATTGTCGGTCCTTGAGAAGCAAGGGAGTGTATGGCTTGTACTTTTGGGAGGGATCGGCACTGAATCTTCGTTAGAACACGCATACGCAAGGGGGACAGTCTCACAGCATGGGCATGGTGAAAAGTGAGTCAATTCGGCGCGAGTGTCGGACGAAAGTTTCGAGTCTTAAATTGGCCTTCTCCACGGTAAAGCCGTAAAGCCGATCAATACACATGGCCGAGTCAGGTCCGATTCGTCCGAATCGGTCCGAATCGTCCTGGTCTTGACTCGCCTCGATCAAGGCTCGAATTCCACGCGCTCGTTGAAACCGCCATGGCGACTTTGACCGTGTCTTCCAAGCAAACGCCCTTTCCCTACGCCGCTGTCGCCATCGCGTCGTATACCGAGAAAGCCAACCTCATTTTCGACGAAACCGTCACAGGAATCACCTTGCAATTAGATGGGTCCGTAATCAACGACGAGGAAGAGATCGTCCACACGCTCGCAAAAGCCCACGGCCTGGCCGACCACAGCTCGAAGGCAAGAGGTTCATAACATAAGATCGAAGCCATCTCATCCATAATTTACAGTCCCCCGCGTTTTTTGCTCTTGCTAAAACCCTACCTGCTGCTACAGCAGTTCCGGACATTGTGGCGAGCCTGAATTCTCTCGATGACCACTTGACATACCGCACCTTTCTGGTCGGCCACGAAATTACCGCAGCCGATTGGATGCTCTGGGGTGCCATGAAAGGTGAGAGGTGACGAGACGTATGGACCAATCTCTCATTCAAATTTCCTTAGGGAGTAGCAGGATTGCGGGTCTCCTCAAAAACAACAACCAGCCCCATCTTTTGCGCTGGTTCTCTCATCTTGAATCGCTGGACTGCATCCAGACTGCGTTGACAAGCCTCACTACCGCCAAAGCTAGCAAAGCTCGATCGACAAAAACCGCCGCTGGTTTCGCACTCGGGCTTGTGAATGCGGAAGACGGAAAGGTTGTAACCCGCTTCCCACCCGAGCCCAGCGGTTACCTCCACATCGGACACGCCAAGGCCGCGATGCTCAACCAGTACTTCGCCAAAATGTACCATGGCAAGCTGATCATCCGCTTCGATGACACGAACCCCAGCAAGGAGAGAGTCAGTGCAGTGCATACTATTGTTACCCTTCCCGCTGACTCATCGTAGACAGAGTTTGAAGACACTATTCTCGAGGACTTGAAGCTTCTCGACGTTCACGGCGACACCGTTACCCACACCTCAGACCACTTCCAGACCCTGTACGATCTCGCACTCAAGCTCATCAAATCCGGACAAGCATATACCGACGATACTGAACAAGCGCAAATGCGCGTGGAGCGAGGCGAAGGCACCGCCTCTGCCCACCGGGACGACAGCGTTGAGGCAAACCTTCAGCACTTCGACCAGATGAAGGCAGGCACACCTGAAGGTCTGCGATGGTGCCTTCGCGCCAAGATCAGCGTCGACAACCCCAACAAGGCTATGCGCGATCCTGTCATCTACAGATGCAATATACTTCCCCATCATCGTACCGGGTGCGTCTTCCCTCGGAAATAAATCTTAGAAACTAAACACGACTATAGGGACAAATGGAAGGTCTATCCAACTTACGACTTTGCGTGCCCGGTAGTAGACTCTATCGAAGGCGTCACGCATGCTTTGAGGACCAACGAGTATCGCGATCGTAACCCACAGTACCAGTGGATGATCGACGCACTTGGCCTTCGGAAAGTCAATATCTGGGACTTCAGGTTTGTGACGTCGTTTTCTCTCACATCTGATGTTTAATCTCACCACAGCCGCCTCAACTTCATATACACGCTTCTGTCGAAGCGCAAGTTACACTGGTTCGTGGACCAAGGCCTGGTGCGTGGCTGGGATGACCCTCGGTTCCCAACCGTCCGCGGTATGTTTATTGTTTCGCTTGTTGAACTAAATTAATCGGCGAACAAATAGGTATTCGCCGACGTGGCTTGACCGTTGAAGCGCTCTCCCAATTTATGTTGGCTCAAGGGCCTTCACAGGCTGTCGTCTCCCTCGAGTGGGACTCCATCTGGGCGATGAACAAGAAAATTATCGACCCCATCGCACCACGTCATTGGGCTATCGTTACTGAGAAAATGTGTGTGATGTCAGTTTTTTTTTGCATTTCCCCGACCAACCTTCTGGCAGGGTCCCAGTGACTATCACCGGCGGACCGACGAATCCTGAGATCAAGGTTTTGCCAAAACACAAGAAAAATGCCGACGTTGGAGAGAAAAAGACTGTCTACACATCGGCGATTCTTGTCGAGCAGGAAGATGCTCTTTCGTTCGAAGACCAAGAAGAGGTATCCATCTGTTTTTGCCTATTCTGAACGCCTTCTCACCATCGCACAGCTAACACTCATGGACTGGGGGAATGCTATCGTCCGCTCAAAAACCACCAACTCTGCAGGAGAGATCACGGCTATTGAGATGGAACTCCATCTGGACGGCGACTTCCGCAAGACCAAGAAGAAAATCACATGGCTTTCCCAGTCTACCGCCACCCACCCACTGACTCCCGTCGTTCTTCTCGATTACGATTATCTCATCACGAAGAAGAAATTGGAGGAGAACGACAATGTTGCAGACTTTGTGACACCAGTGACCGAGTTCCGCGAGGACGCACTGGCTGACGCCAACGTTGGCGATCTGACAAAGGGGGACATCATGCAATTCGAACGGAAAGGATACTTTGTGTTCGATGGGGTCGTGAATGGGAATTTGGAGTTCATCAAGATTCCAGATGGGCGAGCAGCCAGCCTGGCCAGCAAGGCTGGGGCACTCGTAGCTTCAAGCTCAGTGATCAAGACCAGCGTGGAGGCTGCGCCAGCAACTACAATGTATCAGATGGAAAAGGTGTACGGGGACGATGTCAAGGCGGATGGAGGCACGACGATGTACAAGGTCGAGAACGTTTACAAGTCGTAGTTTTAGTTTTATCCTCATTTTTCCGTATGGAGAAGAGGTTGTAGGGCTATCTTCTGTTCCACGGTCCAAGTTTCGACCGGCCCTTCGCATCGTGTAACCCAAATCTCTGGGGACTCAAATCCAGAGAACCAATCCTCTTCGCTAAGCCCACCACAGTTCAAACTGATGGAGTTGCCATTTTCGCGAATTTTTCCAGAATCCTGGAGTTCTTGGAAATACTTGGCCCGCTCCCCGCTGGCAGCATCCTCGTCAGAAATGTAGCATAGAGATATGTGTGGATATTTGGGTGTCTTGGGCGGGATTTCCAACTTGGCGTGGACATGGCGATGCAAGTCAAGTAGCGCTGGGGTTGGATGGACGGCCAAGTAAACGGAACGAAAAAAGTGGTCCCCAACCTCTACCGCGTCAAAAGTGACGGGCAGTGCAGGCTGCGCTTGTGAAATAGACGACAAAATGGCAGCGAGGGATGGTGCCGGGTCAGGAAACGACGCAAGCGTAATGTGCGGCTGGAATTGTGGGTACGATGCTTCCGAGTTGGATTGAGATTTGGGCCGAGTGTCCATAATATTCTTCAGCCTGGCAGAGTCGCTGGCGGACGGAACAAGCCAAAGCGTCAATCCTGTCGCAGCAGACGATATATATTCGCAATGCTCTGTATTGATGCTTTCGCTCACCCATTGCGAGACAAAATAGATAGATGCCTCGGCCAACTGGTTGATTCGTTCTGGAGACCACAAAGGAGCACGTCGTGTGCACGTCGTCGACTGAGCTGATGTTTGGAAATGTTTCGTTCGAATGGCGACGGGTGCCCCGACTCTCTCGTCTTCGCCTTACCAGCTACCGCCACTAATTCAGGTTCCAACGCCCAGCTCCAGCCCTTTTGCTGCCTGAACCTTTTCGCACTTTATCCTGAAATGAACGTCGCATTTTTGTTGTGCCTGGTCTCCTGAGTAATGCCGGCATCGGCCCTCCGAGTCGGGTCCCTGACGAGTCCCTATGGATTACCCCTACTATTAATATAAGGAAAAATGTAAGCGCTTTACTGCGAGCAGTCGCACCTTCGTCTATCCCTCCCCGCATCGCTCTCCGATGTACCCACGCTCGTTTTTATTCGTCTTTTTCTACACCTCCCTTGCATTTGCCCTCGAGCCGTCATCTAGGAACCTGAAATCACTACTGAGACACAAACGGATTAATTTGCAGCACCTGGCGCCTCGGGCCATACCCTTAGGATGGACATATGTTGCGTGCGTTACCGACGGAACCGCTAGGGCGCTATCATACTCGTACACTTCAACCTCGTTGACCCAAGACTCGTGTATTTCCACCTGCGATACCAAAGGTACCGCTCATTTTTTTTGGAGTGTATTCAGAAATTTACCTGGAAGTTAAGGTTATGTTTATGGTGGTACACAGTATGGCCAAGAGTGCTGGTGCGGCAATTCTTTGGCGAATAACCTGGGAGTAACCACGGCATCCTCCGAATGCAACATGCCATGTGCAGGTTTGTCTTTTAATCGACGAATTTCACTTTAAATCCTGACGATTCGCGCTTCAGGAAATTCCAGCCAAATTTGTGGAGCCAGCTATCGCTTGACTCTGTTTCAGAAACCCACCGCCGTGACGAGCTCTGGATGGACATTGTCGAATGCCTGCGCTGTCGATACGTCGGCCAGAATTCTTCAAGGCTACAGCGTCAGCACTTCGTCGAATACACCTTCTACTTGCCAATCCACTTGCGCGAGTAAAGGTTTCAGCATCGCTGGAGTCGAAAATGGCAATGAGTGCTATTGTGCCAATTCGATCTCGGGAGGGACTCCATCCGCCGCATCAACGTCAGATTGCAGCGTTGCTTGCGCTGGCGATTCCGCATCCAAATGTGGAGGTGGTTGGAGGATGCAGATATATACAGCTGCTGCGGCTACAACGGCAACCAGCACGTCTTCGACTTTGGCGCCCACCACCACAACATCCTCAGGGTCCTCATCGCCGAGCTGGGTGTCATCCAATGCCTGCGCTGTCGATACGTCAGCCAGACTTCTCCAAGGGTACAGCGTCAGCACTTCGTCGAACACACCTTCTACTTGCCAATCCACTTGCGCGAATAAAGGTTTCAGCATTGCTGGAGTCGAAAATGGCAATGAGTGCTATTGTGCCAATACGATTTCTGGAGGAGCCCCATCCACCGCTTCAACGACGGACTGCAACGTTCCTTGCACTGGCGATTCCTCCTCCAAGTGCGGAGGTGGCTGGAGGATCCAGATTTATACAGCTTCTTCGTCTGCGCCGACTACAACTTCAGCTACGACGGCGCCCACGAACACTGCGACCACGACCACCACCACTTCGTCAGCAGCCTCGTCAACAAGTTGGGTATTATCAAATGCCTGCGCTATCGATACGTCGGCCAGAATTCTCCAAGGGTACAGCGTCAGCACTTCGTTGAACACGCCTTCTACCTGCCAATCTACCTGCGCAGGTAAAGGCTTTAGCATTGCTGGGGTCGAAAATGGCAACGAGTGCTATTGTGCCAATACGATTTCTGGAGGAACCCCATCTACCGCTTCAACGACGGACTGCAGTGTTCCTTGCGCTGGCGATTCCTCCTCCAAGTGTGGAGGTGGTTGGAGGATCCAGATTTATACGGCCACGACGAGTACTTCGACGAGCACCACTTCTTCCGCGACTACCACATCTTCAGCTGCAGCAATGGCCACTGGCTGGACGCTGTCACGTCCTTGCGCCGTGGATACTTCAGCTCGCATTCTCCAAGGCCATAGCTACAGTTCGTCGGTCCTCACGCCAGCATTATGCCAAAACGCCTGTACTGCGAAAGGGTTCAGTGTGGCCGGAGTAGAGAACGGAAATGAATGCTATTGCGGCAATGCATACGTTGGCGGAGCGCCTACTAATGCAACTTCGGCAGACTGCAGCGTTCGCTGCGCGGGAGACCCGTCCATCAACTGTGGAGGTGGATATAGGATCACGCTGTATACATCGACAATCGCCAGCATATCGGATATGGTATGTTACCATTTACCCATGCGGCCAATACTTACTATTCCCCGGTACAGTGGCAGACCACTTGGGATCGAGCGAAATTATTGAGTAAGAACCAATTATCTCTACCCCTGAGAATCCCATTGAAGTGAATCATTAGCTGCTCTCAACGTTCCTCCCATCAATTTCACAACGGCCGGGCCCATTGCTGATGCAGACATCACGGTCGATGAGACCACCATATACCAGGTAGGATATCGATCCGGATCGTTCATCAGACTCTATGCTAATTCGTGATTTTTCAGGCAATGGATGGTTTTGGGGCCTCCCTTAGTCAGTCTGCGCAATTCACAACCGTACCCGTATTTACTGTTTGTTGTCTAGCTGATGCGTCTGCAAAGCTACTTGCAAACTTGAAAGTAAGTCTCATATACTCCTCCTCAACCTAGTTCATGAACCTATCAAATCCAGTCCACAAACAGCGCAAACTACTACTCGTTGCTGCATCAGTTATTCGATGGTAAGCGCTTGTCTTCTTCGATTTATTTGTCTAATTTTCCATTCTCATGCAGTTTCTGACGGAGCCTATTCGGCGATGAGCAGTGTTCTTAGGCTCCCTCTTGGGGCTACGGATTTTAGCGATACGGGTGAGTAGGGTTTTCTTCGGCAGTTCCTCGACTCGACAGCTTTTTCGTCAGTCTGGTCATACTGCGACACTGTTGGTGATACTTCGTTCTCTACATTTGACATAAATCGCACACCGGCTGCCGTATGGACCGTCCTTTACGATATTCTGGTCATCAACAGTTTGATCAAGATTTATGTCGTTCCGTGGAGTCCTGTGAGGCGCATTGCTGCATTATCTGGTTGGATTTTCTGACCCATAATCAGCCTGCATGGATGAAAGATGGCAACACTATGCTCGGCGGGTCAATCAACCCGAATTATGTCTCAAT